>JBBPBR010000001.1:34326392-34354982 GCA_037974775.1 Cicer pinnatifidum | reverse complement strand
TGTGTTGAGATTGTCGCGCCAAAGTGATGCCATGTGATTTGTTGGTTCATTTTGTCTGCGTTGGGATTGTCGAGTCAAAGTGATGCCATGTGATTTGTTGGTTCATTTTGTTTGTGTTGGGATTGTCGAGTCAAGGTGATGCCATGTGATTTGTTGGTTCATCTTGTCCGTGTCGGGATTGTCGCTCCAAGGTGATGCCATGTGATTTGTTGGTTCATCTTGTCTGCGTTGGGATTGTCGAATCAAGGTGATGCCATGTGATTTGTTGGTTCATCTTGTTTGTGTGGGTATTGCGTTGAAACTGTTAAGCGGTATGTTTTGAAACTATGTGTAAGTATGTTTGATTCAAACTGTGATTGTATTGATTGTACTAAGAGTTATGTTTTGGATTTGTGTGATAGTATGTTAGATGGTAAAACGTTTTCGAAACTCGTAATGGCGTGGTGATTGTACGGGTATTCCTAAGTGTTAAGGTTTGGAGTGGTGTTTGAATATGATTGTGTTGGTTTATGTATCTTTGAAAGAATATACAGGGCAATCGATTTACCCAATCGATTTGATGAGTTACAGGGGCTCTGTTTTGCACGAACTCGATTTACCCAATTGATTTTGTAAGTTATATTTCAAAATCATTTAAGAAATCGATTTGGTAAATCGATTGGGATTCAATTGGATTCAAGTCAGGGGCTTTGTCTTCCAAAAATCGATTTGTCCAATCGATTGGATTCATTACAGGGGTTCTGTCTTGTCTGTCAATCGATTTACCCAATCGATTGAGTCAATCGATTTACCCAATCGATTGATTTAAGCCCAGAGTTCAATTTTCACTAAAAACGTTCAGGAAATTGATTTCCCCAATCGATTGGCTCAGTGGAAAATCTTATTTTGAGTTAGATAATTGATTTCTCAATTGATTTATCAATGTTTTGGTCAATTGTATATTACTTGATATTTTGAGAACTTTATTTGACTTCATTTACATTTGACAAGCATTATATGAACTTTTAGCATATGGAAAATCCTTCTAAGATGCATGATAATTTGAAAAGGTTATTTGTGCATTTAAAAGCTTAAGTGTTATGTGTTAACTATTAATTTCGGTTGGTGACCCTTTACAACTATTGTGGAAATCTGGACTTTGCCCTCAGATGAGAGCCAGGACAACCCTATCGATTTGTACCATACGGATGGGAATGTAGATGGGAATTCTTAACTGGAGCTATGTTAGAAGGATCCTACGGGGCGCGTGGTGATTACTCAGGGTGTATAGCTTTTTGGTAGAATGATCAGATTAGGTTGACACAGAGGGAACATATGTCTTTCTTTTGGGTTGCTTTTATTTTTTTAAACTAGAAGACTGTACCACTTTTGTTATGTAAATATTTTGAATTCATATTTTGATAACTTTTCCGCTGCTTGTAAATTATAATGACTTAATTATTTACCCAAAGGTGTTACTTTATTTATTTCTCTGTTTTATTTTAATTTCTTTTGAAAAAAAAAATACACCCTCGCTTTGAAAAACGGGGTGTTACATGGATAATCTAGCCATTATTCACACATTCATTTTGGCATTGATTTTATGCAAATCGAACTTACACCGAGGAAAAATAGTGCAAAATAGCGGGTTTCATAAACGAAGTTGAGGATTTTATATAAAATTTGGAAAACTAAAATTCTGGAAAAATATACAAACTTTATTATGCAATTATCTCATGTTTGCAACTCTTTTTATTCCTTATTACTCTCTCTTGAAGTAACCATGTCAATTTACAAGAAATGGGGGTTTGAATTGTAATGCACCTTTTAAAAATTCCTGTTAAAAACTTAACAAAATGACTCAAGATTGATCTTGTAGTTGAAAACAGAAAACGGAGAACGTTCTTGGTTTTAACCAGACAACGGAAAACGTTATTGGTTAGTTAAAATCAGTAATTTAGTTTATGTATTTAACTTGTTAATCAATTAAACTGGATGTAAATAGATAAGGGAAGAGATACCACACAACGCTATATCCTGGTATACCCAACTCGGGTTACGTCCAGTCCTCACAACCGTGAGATTTTCCACTAAGTGTTTAAAGCAAATAAACTTTTTGGTTTTACAACACCTAGTTTAGATGATCAGATCAACCTTGATATGCTACAAAGTTAAAACCTTTCCACCTAGAAAGTAGTTCAATCAAGTCACTTATCAACCTTGATAGGATTTCTTAAAATCTACCCAAACTATATTAAACTCTTATAGTTTGAGTTTTACAATAATAATGAGATTGATTTGTTAGAATCTGAGAAGCTTCAACACTTGTTTGAGTTCTGATTCTTTGATAGAAAAACACACGAGAATTATTCAAGGAATCGAATGGGAAAAATCAGAATTGATCTAATGTATGTGTGTGAGAGAAATTCAAGTATGATTGAAATGAGTAATGAAATTTCTTAGTACTTGAAGCTCTGATTTTTTCTCGAGCATTGGCCTTCCTTTTATATACTTTTAGGACATTTAATAATGGTCAAAAGAGTTGTTGGTAGTGCTCTGTCAGATTTGATCAAAACCAATATATTTGAATAAAAATATTCCAGCATTTGAATATAATTTGAACTTTGTTGACTAGGCTGGTTTCTTTGTTCTTGATCAGATTTATCTCGTGTTTAATGATCCTTGAAGCTTCATCCGTAATTATTGATGTTACAGCTTCGATCTGGAGCCCTGGTTTTGTCCAAAATACTTTGGTGAATGATTATACACTTCTACAGAAATAAGGAGTGTTGAGACAAAATCTCTCAAATGATTTTAATGATAACAAAATTACTTAAGAGATTATGATCGTGGTTAATGACTAACATGTGCTCTTGAGTGTAATCATATAAGAAAATAGGTTATTAATCATTAAGGCAAAAGGAAAAAAAATATGATTCAAATCTGAGGATGGAAAATGTTAAGGATGGAAATTGCTGAAATTGAAAACCGTGAGGATGGAAATTGCTGCAATTGAAAACCGTGAGGATGGCCTGCGAATTGAAAAATTTTCTGATCTAGACAATTTGTGCCCTCACCAGAACAAATGTTTTTATTCAAATGCACAACAATGTCAAACAATGAATAAATAAAGTATTTAAAATCAAAAGTCAGAAGGTCAAAGGAAAAGGATGAATATAGCCAGATCTAGAATCCAGAGGATGGCTGACTAGGTTGAGGATGGTTCAGCAAAGTTGAAAGCAAAAATAGAAGATCACATGTGAATGTCATATGTAAAAGGGTGGCTTTCTCTCTCTTGTCAACATTACCTCAAAAGCTAAAATCAACCTATACCTTAAATATTTCGAAAAGGTTGTAGCTCATATGGTCAAAGAAATAACTTTGCACTTTTGATAAAAGAAAATAGACAAGGACTTGTCAAGATCAAGTTACAAGAAAGGTGTGCATGCGCGAGGATGGCAGCTGCTTGGGCTAGAAAAGACTCAATGGCAGTTCTGTAATTATGATGAAAAACTTGGAACGTTTGAAATAAGTTCCAATGGTCATCAAAGAGCTTGGACCTCTATAAAATGCAAACAAGCTCACCATCAGATGACGCACAACACACTTGCATAAAAAGATCAAGCATCTTAAAGCTATCAAGAGCAAAACACTCATCCCCACTTCATACTTTCTTTGATCCTACACTATATCTTTGAAAATCCTTTGAGAAAGTATTAGTATCAATCACTCTCATATTACTTTGTAATTTCCTAGTGAGATACACTTGGAAATATTTGAAAACTGATTGTAAGCTTGGTGAAGCTAAAGAATACACATTTTGTAATCATCCTCAGCGTGAGGTTGATCTGTTTGAACGTTAGTAAAATCTCACAAGGGTGTGAGGACTAGATGTAGCCATCTTTGGGTGAACCAGTATAAAATTGTGTGTGTCTCTCTCCTATTCTACTCTTACTTTTTTGCTCAACTTAGATATGACGATTTGAAAAATCTCATCCTCAAGCTAGCCATCCTCAGCGAGAGGATAGTTTTAAAAACACTAGAAAATTATTTTTAACAGCAAAATCCCTATTCAACCCCTCTTCTAGTTATATTTAGCTACATCAATTGGCATCAGATCAAGGTTCTCTAAAAAAATACACCTAACAGTGTAAGAGAAAAAGATCCAAAAGGAAAATGTCAAAAGCTAAGTATATTCCTGAAGGAGGATCATCCAGCCGACCTCCCTACTTTGATGGTACAGATAACTACTACTGGAAAGGTAAGATGAGACTATTTCTCATATCACAAGACAACAACATATGATATGTGGTGGAAAATGGAGATCACGTCATCAGAACCAACTACACAGACGCAACCTCCGATGAGAAACCTCAAGCACAATGGACGGTTGATGAAAATGCAAAGGTACTCCTAAACTCTAAAGCTCATTTATTTCTAACGTGTGCCTCGAGCAAGGAAGAGTATGACAGAGTTGAAGAGTGAAAAATCCTATTCGAACTATTCGAAATGAAGGAGGAGGAAACCATTGATGAAATGTTCTTAAGGTTAACAATCATATTAAATAACTTGAGATCCCTTGGAAAGGTATACTCCGTTAAAGAAAGGATAAGAAAAATCCTAAGGAGTTTACCAAAAGAATGGAGGAGAATGGTAACTGCCATTACAAAGGCAAGAGATTTGACCAACATGAAATTAGAAGATTTGGTTGGAACTCTAAGAGCTCATGAACCATTGTTGCTGGGTGACAAACCAAAAAAAAAAGGGAAGAATGGTTGCTCTAAAAATCAGCCAAACATAAAGTTCATCCTCTAAGAAGAATGAAGATGTCATAAAAAACGAAAACACAGAGGATAGTTGAAATTCATCCTCCTGACGAGGATACAGAAAAGGAAATTTTGAAAACTGGGGTTAGGGAACTAAAAAATGATATTTCCAACTTTGTCAAATCTATAGAAACATTTCAAAAGATAATGGGGTCTCAATCTGGAATATTTGACAAGGCTGGAATTGGTTTTAAAAGCTCTCAAAAACAAAAATGGTACAAAAAATTTTTCTTACCTAAAAAACGAGAGGATAGGCCTTAATGCACCTTTTGCAAAAAACTTGGGCGTACTTCCAAAATTTGTCATCCTAAGAAGAAAGCTAACAATGTAAAGTCAACATGCTCATTCTGTAGTAAACATGGGCACCATGATTCTATTTGTTATCACAAAAGGAAAGTCCTCGCAAGAGGAAAAACTAACCAACAAGGACCTAAAGCTATATGGGTATTTAAGTCCCTTTTAAACTCCAATGTAGGTCCATCCTCTAATCAACAAAAGAAAGCCTTGGTACTTGGAAAGTGGTTGCTCAAGGCATATGACAGGGGAGAAGCAATGCTTCATGTCATTAGAGATAAAGGATGGAGGATCAGTCACATTTGGTAATAATGATAAAGCTCAAATAAAAGGAACATGGGTAAGAACGATTCTGCAAAAATTGAAAATGTTCAATATGTGGATGGCTTAAAACATAACTTGCTAAGCATCAGTCAATTATGTGATAGTGGTTTTAAAGTTATTTTTAAGCCTACTCTTTGTGAGGTTAAGCACTCATCCTCGGGTAGAGTTTTCTTTTCGGGGTTTAGAAAAAAGAATTTATATGAACTTTATCTTGATGATTTACCCACTGAATCTTGTTTTGTTTCCATTGAAAAAGATAAATGGATTTGGCACAAACGAGCGGGTTACACAAGGTTAAACACAATTTCTAAATTAGCAAATTTAGAATTAGTAAAAGGTCTTCCAATAATTAATTTTGAAAAAGACAAAGTTTGTGAAGCTTGTGTAAAAGGAAAACAAGTTAAAAGTAGTTTTCACTCTAAAAACTTTGTTTCAACAAATCATCCTCTTGAACTTATTCACATTGATCTTTTTGGTCCTATCAAAACTCCAAGTCTTAGTGGAAAAAGATATGGTTTTGTGATCGTTGATGATTTTTCTCGGTTTACTTGGATTTTATTTTTAAAACATAAAGATGAATCCTTTGAGGCATTCCACCATTTTTGCAAAAAGATTCAAAACGAAAAAGGATCAAAAATTGTTTCGGTGAGAAGTGACCATGGAGGTGAATTTGAAAATGAATCTTTTAAAAATCTTTGTGAAGAAAATGGTATTTCTCACAACTTTTCTTGTCCAAGAACTCCCCAACAAAATGGGGTTGTTGAAAGGAAAAATAAAACTCTACAAGAAATGGCTAGGACTATTTTGAATGAAGCCAACATTGAAAAATATTTTTGGGCCGAAGCCATCAACGCTACTTGTTATGTTTCTAATCGTGCATCCATTAGAAAAATTTTAAACAAAACTGCATACAAATTATGGAAGGGGAGAAAACCAAATATTTCCTATTTTCATATATTTGGGTGTTATTGCTACATTCTAAATAATAAAGAAAATTTGGGAAAGTTTGATCCAAAATCTGATAAAGGAATTTTTCTAGGATACTCCACAACGTCAAAAGGTTATAAAATATATAATCTTAGGACTAAAACTGTGGAGGAATCCATGCATGTTATTTTTGATGAGTTTGATGACTTGTGTTTAGAGAAATTGAATAAAAATGAAGAAGATGAACAGTCAACCTCTCAAGTACCCGGTCCTCACGAAGAGGATAAGTCTGACCCAACCTCTTAACAACTTCCAAGAGGATGGAAAACAGTCACACATCATCCTCCAGATCTAATCATTGGAAATACCGAGGATGGTGTTAGAACAAAAAATTCTCTAAGGGAAAGCACTACCAACATGGCCATGATATCACAAGTTGAACCCAAAACTATTGATCAAGCTATTGGTGACAAATCATGGGTTGAAGCTATGATGGAAGAACTCTCACAATTTGAAAGAAACAAGGTATGGAATGTTGTACCCCATCCTCTGGACAAATCTATTATTGGGGCTAAATGGATATTTAGAAACAAATTAAATGAGGATGGAGAAGTCATTAGAAATAAAGCAAGACTAGTGGCTCAAGGGTATAATCAACAAGAAGAAATTGATTATGATGAGACGTTTGCACTCGTAGCAAGACTTGAAGCAATAAGAATCCTCTTAGCTTATGCTACTCATGAAGGTATAAAATTATTTCAAATGGATGTGAAAAGTGCCTTTTTGAATGGGTTCTTAAATGAGGAAGTGTATGTTCGTCAACCTCTTGGGTTTGAGGATGAGAAACAGCCGAACCATGTGTTCAAACTCTCAAAATCTTTTTATGGTTTAAAGCAAGCTCATCGAGCTTGGTATGAGAGGTTAAGCTCTTTTTTAAAAGAAAAGGGATTTATTAGAGGACAGATTGATACTACTCTTTTCAAGAAGACACTTGAGAAGGATTTATTGAATGTTCAAATATATGTCGATGACATAATCTTTGGATCCACAAATGAAAAGATGTGTAAATATTTCTCAAACCTCATGCAAAGTGAGTTTGAGATGAGTATGATGGGGGAATTGAAATTCTTCCTTGGTTTACAAATCAAACAACGAGAGGATGGTATTTTTATATCACAAGAAAAATACACCAAGGATTTGCTCAAAAAATATTACATGAGTTCAGCCAAGAGTATGGGAACTCCTATGCACCCATCCTCCATACTCCACAAAGATGATGAAGGAACTCCAATATCTGAAAAGGAGTACAGAGGGATGATAGGATCCTTGTTATATTTAACTGCCAGCAGACCGAACATAGTCTTTGCTATAGGTCTTTGTGCAAGATTGCAATCCTCTCCTAAAGAATCTCATCTCACAGTTGTAAAAATGATTTTTAGATACCTTGTTGGCACTATAAATCTGGGAATTTGGTACAAGAAGTGTTCCAATCTTGACCTTAGAGCCTATGGTGATGCGGACTACGCGGGAGACAAAGTTGAAAGAAAAAGCACAAGTGAGGCTTGCCAATTTCTTGAAAAATCACTAATAAGTCGGTCATGCAAAAAACAAAGTACCATTGCACTTTCAACTACTAAAGCAGAGTATGTATCAGCCGCTCAATGTTGCTCACAACTATTTTGGATAAAAAATCAACTTGAGGATTACTCGCTAAGGTACACAAAAATTCCCATTCAACATTCTAGATCAAAGCACATTGAAATTAAACATCATTTTATAAGAGATCATGTGCAAAAAGGGGATTTAGAACTGATTTTTATTGACACTGAAAATCAATTAGCAGATATTTTTACCAAACCTCAAGAGGATAGGTTCAAAAAGATCTTGGAGGAACTCTCTACTCTTAATTTGTCTAAAATTAACTGATTTATCTTGATTATGTTCCTTTATTATATTATTAAATTTTTTTATTATTAAAAAATAATCCAAAAATATCTGTTGTTTTATTTAAATATGAATATTTATTTTTAGTCTAAACATGCGAGGACAGCAAAACCACTAGAGATGGAATGTCCTTATTGGTGTAACTTCACTTGACATGGCAGCCTAGGAAGAGAGCATGCGCCTCTCTATCTCATTGGCCAGCACGCGTGGCGCATGCCTCCGTGTTTCACGCCGTGCAATTAATGCAGTAACGGCTACGTATCCCCAGCTGTCCAAGTCATCATCACGCTAGGTCCCTAGGCTACAGTGCAATTAATTTTTGCTTTCTCTCACACGTTTCCTCCCACGCTCATCTTGTACATCTTCCTTCCTCTTCTTTATTCTTCCTTCCTCTATCATTCTCACTCATCAACCATCCGTTCAAAAAACCTCTCTTTACCCAGCATTTGCTTCTCGCATCATTCTCTTCAATGGCTCGAACCAAAGTCATTGCAAAACGCAAAATCACTTATCAAGAACAAGAAGAGAATCAAGATGTTTACTCAAGCACTGAATCTGAATACATTGAAGAAACACAATCTGAAGGAACCTCTCTGTCCATCATTCCTTCTTCTCAGCCTTCCAAATGTTCCTATTCACCTTTGTTCAATCCAAAACCGTCAAAAAACTCATCTTTCTCAGCTCCAATCAAACGCTCCTCCATAATCATGTCTGGGGCCATTTTAGAGGCTACTCTGCCCTCATAACCTCCATAACAGTCGCCTCCTAAGAAATCCACATCCAAAGCCTCAACTCCCAAAAAGGTTAAACCTTTTACTCCAAAACCCCCATCCTCGTCGCTAAAAATTTGTGATATTACCTCATTGTTTGATTCGGCTGATATAGAAACCAATTGTGCTTTAAAATGGCAAAGCAAATCTGTTGTAAATGGTAAAATCATTGATCTTACTGACATCAAACAAGGTGGGTTTAATGTGGAAGAAATGTTTGATCAACTCAGATGGACTTCGTTCTTCAAAATCAATGAGCCCCAATATCCTCGCCTAGTATGGGCATTCTATGCTGCTGCAAATGGCTCAAAGTACTCCACTAGTTTTAGTATGGTTCTAAAAGGAGTTTTTATGGAGATAAATCCCACCATACTATGTCAAATTCTTGACATATGAGATGAAGGAGTCGACCACTTACCAGAAAGGTGGTATTCTCGAGCTTTAATCACCACGACCTCTATTCTTCAAGAATTACTCATCAAACTACCAAAACCATTAGGGGCCTCCAATCTCCATCCAATATGACGTATACTCCACAACATTTGTGTTCACTCCATTGCACCCCGAGCTGGCAGCTTTGAGAAAGTCACGGAACTTGATATCATGATCATCCATCATTTAATGACTACCTCTCCTCTTCACTTAGGTAATGTGATTTTTTGGTTTATGCTGAATCATGCTTTGATGGGAAGATCTGCTCCCTATGGAATGCTACTCACTAAGGTTTTCAAATTCTTCAAAATCCCACTCGAGGATGAACCATCCGTCCAATTCAATAACACCTTTTCATTCAAGAATATTAAACAAATGAAGTTTAAGCATGAAAACCTCCCTGCCTCCAAGAAAAGAAAAACACGAGAGTCCTCTACTCCCTCTCAGAAATCTGAAACAGACACCATTCAACCACCACCAGAGGATATACCATCACGACTCATTCAAGAACCTACCTCTCCACTGCGTAACTCTCCTGATCATACTCCATCTTTAGTCAATGACTCTCCTACTCCGAGCTCACCTGTCCAACCATCTCCTCAAGCTTCACCAATCCACAATCTAACTCCTCCTCATGAAGCCGATCGACTCCTTGAGGATACCTTTACACCAACTCCTCTTCACAATATGGAGGATGGTGAGGAGCTCTATTTTGACCTTAATATGTCTTATCCTCCCTCTCCTATGGTTATGCCTATGGCCTCTCCTCCAACTGTGCAAATGGAAGAGAATGTGATCCTACAACCAGATGTTTCGCAACAACTTGCTATTCCTCCTATTGCAGATCATGAAGAACCTACCCGACCTCTCGCTGAGGTCACAGGTCGGTTCAGTTCCCTTGACTCCTTTTTTACTGCCACGACTCATAAAAATTCAAAGGACAAGGTTGGGAGCTCTCAGAATATGAGTTCTAGTGTAAATGATAAGCCTAAGGACTCGGTTCCTAGCACAAGGACTGAGGACAACAAGGAATAGAAGCAAATGAAACTGCTCAAATTGATTAGAAAGGATCAAAAGAAAATCCTTCACAGCTTCACTCACTTTTAGAACTCATTGGTTCAGTTTGGTCTCATTCTTGAATGGGTTACCAAACACTTGGCTCCCACTATTGCTTCTGGAGATCATCCTCCTGAGCTACCAGCCCAACCTTCCTCTGTTGTTCCATCTCCTTCATCCTCATCAGACGATCCTTCCTTATCTGATTAAACATGTGATTATTTCTTTTTGATGCTGTCAAATTCAGCGGGAGAATGATTATGCTTTTTGATTATCTAGTTGTTTTGTGTTAATGTTGTTAAACTGTTTGAATTATTGTGTTGCTTATGCTTGTTAAGTTGAATTGTTGTGTTGCCTATGAACCCATGTTTATGCTGTGTTGAACAAATCTTTAAATTATTATCATATCGTCATGATGTTTTATGTATGGTTAAAAACAAGTTATCTCAACACTTTGGCATACATTTAGGGGGAGTAATAATTTTTAGTTTAAAAATTACTACACATATGATTGAGGGGGAGCATAAACAATTTATCTTTGTCTTATTTAAAATCATAATCTAAATAATTTTGTCATCATCATAAAGGGGGAGATTGTTGAGACAAAATCTCTCAAATGATTTTTATTGACAACTAAATTACTTAAGAGATTATGATTGTGGTTAATGACTAACATGTGCTCTTGAGTGTATTCATATATGAAAATAGGTTATTAATCATTAAGGCAAAAGGAAGAAAAATATGATTCAAATATGACGATGGAAAATGTTGAGGATGAAAATTGCCGAAATTGAAAACCGTGAGGATGGAAATTGTTGCAATTGAAAAGCGTGAGGATGCCCTGCGAATTGAAAAATCTTCAAGTCTGCACATTTTGCCCCCTCACGAGAACAAATGTTTTTATTCAAATGCACAACAATGTCAAACAATGAATAAATAAATTATTTAAAATCAAAAGTCAGAAGGTCAAAGGAAAAGGATGAATATAGCCAGATCTAGAATCCAGAGGATGGCAGACTAGGCTGAGGATGGTTCAGCAAAGTTGAAAGCAACCCATCAAGCTTTTGCAAAGACTAAAATCAGACCATTTATTGTGCTTGCACAAATGAATACATGAAGAAGTCAAGTTAAAGAAAGGCAACAAGAAACAAGCCACAAATAGAAGATCACATGTGAATGTCATATGTAAAAGGGTGGTTTTCTCTGTGTTGTCAACATAACCTCAAAAGCTAAAATCAACCTTTACCTTAAAGATTTCGAAAAGGTTGCAGCTCATATGGTCAAAGAAATAGATTTGCACTTTTGATAAAAGAAAATAGACAAGGACTTGTCAAGATCAAGTTACAAGAAAGGTGTGCATGCACGAGGATGGCAGCTGCTTGGGCTAGAAAAGACTCAATGGCAGTTCTGTGATTATGATGAAAAACTTGGAACATTTGAAATAAGTTCCAACGATCATCAAAGAGCTTGGACCTCTATAAAATGCAAACAAGCTCTCCATCAGATGACACACAACACAATTGCATAGAAAGATCAAGCATCTTAAAGCTATCAAGAGCAAAACACTCATCTCCACATTATACTTTCTTTGATCCTACACTATATCTTTGAAAATCCTTTGAGAAAGTATTAGTATCAATCACTCTCATATTACTTTGTAATTTCCTAGTGAGATACACTTGGAAATATTTGAAAACTAATTGTAAGCTTGGTGAAGCTAAAGAATACACATTTTGTAATCATCCTCAGCGTGAGGTTGATCTGTTTGAATGTTAGTAAAATCTCACAAGGGTGTGAGGACTGGACGTAGCCATCTTTGGGTGAACCAGTATAAAATTATGTGTGTCTCTCTCATATTCTACTCTTACTTTTTTGCTCAACTCCGATCTGATGATTTGAAAAATCTCATCCTCAAGCTAGCCATCCTCAACGAGAGGATAGTTTTAAAAACACTAGAAAATTATTTTTAACAGCAAAATCCCTATTCCACCCCCCTTCTAGTACTATTTAGCTACATCAATTGGCATCAGAGCAAGGTTCTCTAAAAAAAATACACCTAACAGTGTAAGAGAAAAAGATCCAAAAGGAAAATGTCAAAAGCTAAGTATATTCCTGAAGGAGGATCATCCAGCCGACCTCCCTACTTTGATGGTACAGATTACTACCATTAGAAAGGTAATATGAGACTATTTCTCATATCACAAGACAACAACATGTGGTCTGTGGTGGAAAATGGAGATCACGTCATCAGAACCAATAACACATACGCAACCTCTTATGAGAAACCTCAAGCACAATGGACGGCTGATGAAAATGCAAATGTCATGAGCAGGGAAGAGTATAATAGATTTGAAGAGTACAAAAACGCTAAGGAGCTTTGGGACACTCTAAGGATCCAACATGAAGGATCAAGCCATGTAAAAGAAGCAAGGATAGACCTGGGAGTAAGAGATTTCGAACTATTCATCTAAGTTTGTTCCTTGCCAAATGCTGATGATATAAATGTAAGATCCATAAGCTAAAACTTCTTTTAACTAGTGGAGATTGATTGGTTTTGGAGCTGTGATGATCTTTCTGAAATTGAAGACCATTCTCCGTTTTCCAGATTTTGTTAAGAATGTTCTCAATTCTTGTCTGTTCAGTTTCTTGCATTTTTATGTTGATTTCTTTGCTTTGTTTAAATCTTATCTTTGAATTAATACACTCAAAAGCACAAGTTAAATTAGCATAACACTTAGAATCATAATTAACATTCTCAATTAACATTTTGTTTGTTTTCATCAAAACATTAAATTGATATTTTGTCTCAACAATCTCCCCCTTTTTGTTGATGACAAACATGTTAATTTAGATTTTAATTCTAATTCTAATTTTAATCAAAGAAAGCTTAAAAAACTCCTTCTCAGAATATGCTTCAAATTTTTGAACCAACATAAAATCTAAAATAATTCTCCCCCTTTGTCAACACAAAAAGATTGCGGAATGCAAACGAAATGTATACTACACATAGAAAATAATGAGTAGATTCTAGTTTTAAGAAAAGTAACATTATCTCAAAACTCCCCCTTAATAACAATGAGACTTCTTCTTGATGAACACATGCACCAACAAAGATAGTCACCAGTTTCACCACTGGATTTTTCAGTACTTTCTTTACAGATTATTTTTTACAGAAAAGATACAAGATATCTAAAGATGTTGACTCAATCACAATATGTATCTCACACAAAAAGTAATTTGCCAAATGAGTATTTTGTGTGTGTTTACAATTATTTCTCTCAAGATGTTTTGAATAATTGTTTCAAGTGTTATGTCTTCGTTGTTAGAAAATGTGATTGAATCAGTTTTTATATGTTTAGAAAAACAACAGTTAAATCAATTCCTCAATCGATTTTATAACAGTTTAAAACCAGCTTAATCAATTGCCCAAACGATTATCGCGTTTCTTGTTTTTCTTGAATCTTGAAAATATAACCATGAATCGATTTGCCAATCGATTCTTTTAATGCATAAATCAGAAACTGAAGCAAGTTCATATCAGAATCGATTGAATAATCGATTATAGGTGTTTTGTTCAAACAACGAGATCAAAACAATCGATTACTCAGTCGACTCATATTTATTAACATAATCAATTTGGCAATTGGCTGAATTGTTCATGTAACACAAGACTTTAATCTAATTGATGTGCCAATCGATTGAACTGATCACGGTGACTCAAACATTTTGCTTCAATTGATTCGTCAATCAATTTTACTGGTCATAGTGATTCAGATATTTTACTTCAATCAATTTGCCAATCGATTTGGCTTGTTACAGTAGCTTCATCCATTTAGTTGTAATCAATGTGCCAATCGACTAGGAACATGTTTCTGATAACTGATTAAGCAGTTAATTTTTCCAATCGATTACCTAATAGATTAGTATATACCTTGCAAGTTAAGAAACTAATTTCAATTGATTGTCCAATCGATTTGAATGATCATAGAGGCCAAGTCTGATAAAAAACTTTTGCACAATCGATTTGCCAATCGATTGATTCAATAAGTGGTTGGTTCTGTGACTTACAAACTCGATTACTCAATTGATGTCCCAATCGATTTTCTAATCGATTGGTTGATCACAGAGGCCAAGTCTGATGAAAAAGAGTTTTCGTAATCGATTTGCCAATTGATTAACTGAGTACTAGCTTGGCTCTGTGAATCACAAATCAATTTCTCAGTTGACGTGCTAATCGATTGCCCAATGGATTGGTTTAAACCCAGAATACAGGTTTTACTAAAATCCTTTAAGTAATCGAATTCCCAATCGATGTACTTAGTGAAAACTCTAATTCTGAGTCAATCAATCGATTGCCCAATGGATTCATCAATTGACTTGCTAATCGATTTCTTTACTTACTTATTTTAAGATTTCATTTTTACTTTGGCAAATACTTAAGTATGAAATCATATTAGTGAGTCGACTAATTAACTACTATAACCACTAATCACACTATATACGTATTTGCATCTTTCTCAAGCACATCCTCCAATTTTGGTTGATTCCTTGAGTTCCATGTTTTGTCCAAGTGTGTAGTGTGTTGTTGTGTTTCCTGAAATGTTACTCAATTCAAACTGTTAGATTTATCAAATGATGTATGTACATTGTATGTTTGTTAATTATGTCAAAATCATGAACAAGAGGACTTATGTCTAACAGTAACAATGTCGATTTACAAGAAAGGGGAGTTTGAATTGTAAATGCATTTAAGGGAAGAGATACCAATAATTAAGTTTATGTATTTAACTTGATAATCAATCAAATTGAAAGTAAATAGATAAGGGAAGAGATACCACATAATGATATATCATGGTTCACCCAACTAGGGTTACGTCCACTCCTCACAACCGTGAGATTTTCCACTGTGTTTAAAACAAACAATCTTTTTAGTTTTACAAGTTCAGATCAACCTTGATCTACTACAAAGTTAAAACCTTTCCACCTAGAAAGCAGTTCAATCAAGTCACTTATCAACCTTGATAGGATTTCTTACAATCTACCCAAACTTATTAAACTCTTATAGTTTGAGTTTTACAATAATAATGAGATTGATTTGTTAGAATCTGAGAAGGCTCAACACTTGTTGGTAGTGCTCTGTCAGATTGACCAAAACCAATATATTTGAGTAAAAATATTCCAGCATTTGAATATAATTTGAACTTTGTTGACTGGGCTGGTTTCTTTGTTCTTGATCATATTTATCTCGTGTTTAATGATCCTTGAAGCTTCATCTGTAATTATTGGTGTTACAGCTTCGATCTGGAGCCCTGGTTTTGTCCAAAAAAGTTTGGTGAATGATTATACACTTCTGCAGAAATAAGGAGATCAATGCTGAAATTCAGTCTAGAGGCTGATGTAGTAGTGCTATTCAGATTGATCAGAATGCTGTAAATAATGTTCAGATTTTTCTAATCTTGCTAGTTTTAAGAACTAACAATGCACTTCAATCCTACATTGACGCCAAAGCAAACTAGTAATAACTAATAAGTCATCATCACCTTGTTCCTACAACGCTACAGACTTGGGGGAAAGGGAAAATGTTCCTTATTAGGCCGAAATACATTTTAGACTTTGCGCCTCGTAAAGGCCCAGTTCTTCGGCCCATTTCCAGTTGAAGGATTCATATAAAGGATAGACCCATGTAGAGGATGTTGTGAAAAATAAATAAATGTGAGTGTCAATACGCTAAAAATGTCATTTAATAAGTCTCCTTTTACAGTGCTTACTAAATACAAGCGTTGTTGTAAATATATTTTAAAAATAATGGAGCCTATCACAACGCTTTTTTGACAAGCGCTGTTGTAGAATCATATAGTGTTTGCGCATAATGTTTATAAGGCTTTTACAACGCTTGTACAAAAGCGATGTAAAATGAAGCGCCTTCACGTATTATTTTACAGCGCTTTTTTCACAAGCGCTGTAAAAAAAATGCGCTTTCAAATAATTAAATTACCTATTACATCGCTTTTTTGACAAGCACTGTAAATGACATGCGCTTTCAAATAATTTAATTACCTATTACAGCGCTTTTTTCACAAGCGCTGTAGAATCATTCACTTTAAATAAAAATCATTTACTTTTAAATAAATAAAAACAAATTTAAAACAAATTTATGAACCCTTATCACCTCTACTCTGGGAACCCTCATATCCTCTACGTATTGTGCTGCCATCTACGTTGTTTCAGGTATTTATTAATTTGTTTAATTTTGTCAAAAAATCTTTAGTTTTTTAATAATTGAAAACTAATAAATTGTTATATATTTAATCTTTATTTTTTGAAATATGCTGATCTGTTCTGTTTTGAAATCTTTTATGTTTTGAAATTTTTATTAGATATGTTGATATTAAATATGTTGATATTGGTTTCTTTTTGAAATTTGTTAATCTGTTCAATAGCTTATTATTTTTGTAACTGCATTTATATAGGTCGTATAATATGGATCAGAAATGGATGTCTACCACTCGATTGTCAAAAGAGTATGAAAATGGAGTGAAGGAGTTTATTGAGTTTGCAGTGAAGAATGCAAAAGATCCAAATAGAGTCGTTTGTCCTTGTTTAAAATGTTGTTTTGGAAAACGCGTTAGAGAAGATGAATTGGAAGGACATTTAGTATGTAATGGAATTGATCAAAGCTACACATGTTGGATAAGACATGGTGAGAAAAAAAAAGGAAACATTAATTTTGAGAATGGTTCGATATATGCTTCAACTGACTTCGATAGAGATACATATGAGCCGGACCGAGTTGAGGAGATTGCAAAAGCAGTTGAAGAAGATCTTCAAGATTGTCCTAAAATGTTTGAAAGTTTGTTGAGTGATGCAGAGAAACCATTATATAATGGTTGTACTAAATTCACAAGACTTTCGGCATTATTAAAGTTGTACAACTTAAAAGCGAGTAATGGATGGTCTGATAAAAGCTTCACAAAATTGTTAACACTCATAAAAGATATGTTGCCAGAAGATAATGAACTTCCCAGTCGAACCTACGAGGCTGAACGGATTTTGTGCTCTATTGGCATGAGTTACGAAAGGATTCATGCGATTCCTAACGATTGCATTTTATTACGAAACGAATATGAATTACTTAAGGCGTGTTCGAAATGCAATGTCTCTCGATATAAGAAGAAATAATCTACTCCAGCAAAAGTCGTGTGGTATTTTCCTATAATACCAAGAATTAGGCGCATGTATCGTAGTGAAGAAGATTCAAAACACTTGACATGGCATGTAGATGAAAGAATTAGAGATGGAATGTTTCGACATCCTGCAGATTCCCCAAAATGGGCAAAAAATTGATCACGAGTATCCTGAATTCGGGATAGAGTCAAGAAATCTAAGACTTGCACTTTCTACTGATGGAATGAATCCACATAGTCTTCAAAGCATCTCACACAGCACGTGGCCTGTGATTTTGTTGATTTATAACCTACCTCCATGGTTATGTATGAAGCGTAAGTTTATAATGTTGTCTCTGATGATTTCTGGACCCAAACAACCGGGGAATGATATTGACGTATACTTGACTCCTTCAATTGAAGATTTAAAAATTATGTGGGAGACAGGTGTGGAAGTTTATGATGGATATAAGAAAGAATGTTTAAATTTGAGGGCTATGTTGTTCGGCACAATTAATGATTTTCCAGCATATGGTAATTTATCAGGATATAGCATTAAAGGTCAGTGTGCATGTCCTATATGTGAAGAGAGTACAAATTGGATGCGGTTGAAACATTGTAAGAAGAATGTGTTTCTTGGACATCGTAGATTTTTACCTTATAGTCATCAGTATCGTGGGTGGAGAAATGCATTCAATGGAAAATCAGAGGAATGTAAAGCTCCTTTAGCACCGACTGGATATCAAATACTTGAAAAAGTACAAGGTTTGACCAATAAATTTGCCAAACCTTTTGCGGGAGAGCGGGTCAAAACTGGGTGGAAGAAAAAGTCAATTTTCTTTGAATTGCCATATTAGAAGTCATTGTATATAAGACATTTCCTTGATGTGATGCATATTGAAAAAAATATATTTGATAGTGTTATTGTTACTCTAAAGATGGCATCAACGCAAGATTGAACTTGGTCGATATGGGAATAAGAAATGAATTGGGTCCCGTAAAGAAAGGAAATCGCACATATCTACCTCCAGCCGCTCATACTCTATCTAGAAAGGAAAAAATTGTTCTATGTAAATTTCTACATGAAGTTAAAGTTCCAGAAGGATACTCTTCAAACATTAAAAATTTGGTTTGTATGAAAGACCTCAAGTTAAAAGGTTTGAAGACCCATGATTGTCATATTCTAATGGAGCATTTGCTACCAATAGGTATACGTTCCATTTTACCTGAAAAAGTTCGACGAGCCTTAACTAGATTATGTTTCTTCTTCAGGGAAATTTGTAGTAAAGCGATCGACCCTAAAAAATTACCGACATTGCAGAGGGAAATTGTTGTTACTTTGTGTGAGCTTGAAATGTATTTCTCACCCTCATTTTTTGATATAATGGTTCACCTTACTGTTCATTTGGTTAAGGAGACACAACTTTGTGGGGCAGCTTATATGAGATAGGTGTATCCGATAGAACGATATATGAAAATATTAAAAGGGTACGTAAAAAGTAGAAGTCAACCAGAAGGTTGTATTGCTAAACAATATATTGTTGAAGAAGCTGCTGAATTTTGTACTGAATATATGTCCAATGTTGAATCCATAGGGCTTCCCATGTCTCATCATTCAGGAAGAATATTAGGAGAAGGGATAATTGGAAGGAGACTACTGACTATATCAAGGACAGAATGGGAGCAGGCACAATTGTATGTTTTGCACAATGATGATGAGGTTTAACCGTATGTTACAATACGCATGGATCAGTTATCTCGTTTGAACATGAATAGGAATCAAAATTGGATAAGCCAAGAGCACAATCGAATTTTTATAACATGGTTAAAAAATCACATAAAGTCAAAGTTTGATATAAACCCCGGATCAATTTCATAGAGATTGAGGTGGCTAGCAAATGGTCCGAGCTTACATGTCTTTTCTTACATTGGTTATGTTATTAACGGCTACATATTTTATACCAAAGAACATGATGATCAGACTGAAGTAACAATGTTGATTTACAAGAAAGGGGGGTTTGAATTGTAAATGCGCCTTTTAAAAATTCCTAACAAAACTTAAGAAAATAACTCAAGAATGATCTTGGTTATGAAAACAGAAAACGGAGGACGTTCTTGGTTTTTGTTATAAAACAGAGAATGTTCCTAGATTAGCAGAAAATCAGTTTATATTTTATCTTAGTTGATCAATTCAATATAATAAAGAAAGAGATAGGAAAGAGAATACCACACAAAGGTTTATCCTGGTTCACCCAACGTGGGTTACGTCCAGTCCTCACACTGTGAGATTTTCCACTAAGTGTTTAAAAACAAAGAACCTTCTTGATCTTACAACACCTATTCTAGATCAACCTTGATCTAATTCAATCTCTATTACTTTCCACCCAGAAAGCAATAACAGCTCCTATCTAACCTTGACAAGATGTAATCTTTAAACAAACTATAAAGAAACTCTTATAGTTTGAGTTTTTACAATTTGATTGTTTTTGTCATAATATGAGATTTCTTAACTCTTGTTTGAGAATAGATTCTTTACAAAGTATCTAATGATAATTGCGCAATCTAATATATGAATATACAGCAACAGCTATTTCGCGAAAGCAGAAAGTAAGATTGCCTTTGTTTTGGAGAATTTCAAGTTTAAGTGTGATTGATTTATGAATTTCTCTGCACTTGAATTTTTTGCCTTCATACTGGATATTGGCCTTTTATTTATTGGCTGTAGAAGTACTGAATGAAGGTACAAAGAGCTGTTGGAGAGGCTCTGCTTTTTGACTGAAACATTATTTCAGAATAAAAATAATTCTGCTTTGAAATAGCTTTTTTGACTTTTCTGTTTTAGCATTTAAAGCAGTTATGTCCTTTTTAGAAATGACTCTTGACGTTTCTTCATTGATCTTGGATGGTACATTCTCTATCTTGAGTCTTGAGTGTAGCTAGAGAAGATTGGAGAAGAATTACAAACTGAAACAGAGCAGATGCAGGGATGCTGTTGTTGTGCAGAAAACGGAGAATGATTAACGTTCTCAGTTTTTTAGTATGAACTTTCTTGAGCTTCAATAATTATTTTGGAGTTCCCGTTTCAATCATTCTGGATTTCCTTTGCAATTGTCTTGTCATATGTCAAGATTGATCGAACTTTCTTGACATTTGATTTTTGGAGTTTACAAACTATCGTGACTTTTGTCTGTCTTTGAGTCCTTTTATTTTTGAGATCAAATAGCCTTTTTGAGCTTGGATGAATCCTACTTGTTCCTTGCCATGTACTGATTGTATATCAATAAATTTCCTGGGCAGATTCTTTGTAAAAGATGTAGAAAAAGTTTGATCAACATGTTGTGATGAACTTTTTTGAGACTGGAGATCATTCTCTGTTTTGATGCAGAATGATTTTGTTGTTGTCATTTCTTTTTCGACTTGATTCTGTTCTTAATTAAATTCACTCAAAAACACATGTTAAATTAACATAACATTTTATAATCATAATTAACTTTCTTAATTAACCTTTGTTTGTTTTCATCAAAACTTTAAATATAGAGTTTGTCTCAACACAGACCACTATGCAAAATAGCGGAGTCACTCTCTTAGCTGAAGCGATGCATGTCTCAAGTGCAAAAGACAAAAACCCAATATATGCAAATCTATCATATTTTGGGGTTACCTAGCGCGTATGGGAGTTAGACTACACAATGTTTCGTGTTCCCATATTTGGTTGCAAGTAGGTCGATAATAATAATGGCATTCGAATTGATGAGTCAGGATTTTTGCTTGTCGATTTTAATAAGGTGGGATACAAAGACGAGCCTTTTATTTTAGCGTCGCAAGCTCAACAAGTGTTTTATGTCACTGATCCTTCTGATGATAAATGGTATGTTGTCCTATCGACCAATAAAATAAGTGATGATAACAATAATGATGAATATGTTGGTAATGATCTTTTATTTGCAACATCACAACAACCACATGAAATTGATTCATCTGATAATGTTTTATATCTTATAGATGATCATGATGAGGGAATTTGGATTAATCTATCGTTTTGTATTATAAATGGACAAACAAATGTGAATCCCACCAGGAAAAGAAGAAGGGCATCTTAATGTACATGTTTTATTGTTTTATATAAGCCATGTAATCTGAAACAGTGTTAATGTAAATTTAATTGTTTGAACATTTGTTTTATATAAGCAGCCATGTATTTGATTTTCTGATTAATTTATTTTATGCTTATATTTAGCTTGATTTGAGTGTTTTATACTAAGTTCATGTAATTTAATATAAACTAGTAATTTACATGAACTAAACTGAAAAAGAGCCTTAAGTATAAAAATAAAACAAGGAGGCCATTTACAGCGCTTGTTTGAAAAAGCGCTGTAAAAGACCCTTTTAAAAATAAAATAAAGAGACCTTTTAGAGCGCTTATTTGAAAAAGCGTTGTAAAAGGCTTTAAAAAAACATTCATATAACATAAGAAAACAAGGAGGTCTTTTACAACAGTTTTTCAAATAAGCGCCGAAAAGAGCCTTTTTAAAATAACGTAAGGAGGCCTTTTAGAGCGCTTATTTTCAAAAACGTTGTAAAAGGCTTTAAAAAAAACATTCATATAACATAAGAAAACAAGGAGGTCTTTTACAGCGCTTATTGGGAAAAGCGTTGTAAAAGAGCCTTTTAAAAAATTAAATAAAGACGCCTTTTAGAGCGCTTCTCAAACAAGCGCTGTAAAAAGCTTAGGCCTTTTAGAGCGCTTATCTAACAAGCGCTGTAAAAGAATTATAAAAAAGCGATGTAGAAGGGTTTTATATATAACAGTAAACCGCTTCAGTTTCCTCTTCATTACGTAAACCACACTATCATCTCAACCTTCATCGTTCTTCTCTTCCTTTGCAAACCCTATCATCTCGTCCATTACGAACCTTATTTCCACGATCATCTCCTTCATTTCAAACCTTATTTCCATCCACGGTCATCTCTCCCATTGCACACAATATATTTTCATTGGAATACGTAACCCTCATTACGTATTTCTTCAAACCATATTTCTGCGTACCATATTTCTGCGAACTTTCTGCGAACCCTCTTTTCTTTGAATTTCGTATATCTTCGAACCCTCATTATTCAGGTATTGATGTTATTAATTTTTTGTAATCATTAAAATGCATGTTGAGCTTGTTTAAGGTATACTGATACTGATATGTACTTAGAATACTGCATGTTGAGCTTGTTGAAGTTATACTGAACTGCATGTTGAACTTGTTGTAGTTAAATGGATAATACCAAAGATTTAGAATGTCAAAATGAAGAAGTTGTCAACACTAAGACTTATGAAAATGAAGTAAAACGTGGTGCAACTATAATGCAAAAGGTCATTAAAGCAAGGAGCAATGACATCAAATTTGAGGTATACTATACTCTATTTGTTGTGTGTTTTTTATCTTTTTTTAATAGCATGTACTTACTATATGAGTTTATTAGGTTGGCTGGAATGAGAGTGGTCAGCCAATTGACCCCAACAGCTCCATGTTTGTAAGTTACATTGGGGCTGTTGTTCGACAAAATATCCCAATTACGATTGATGATATGAGAGATAAGGCGTTGAAGGATGCCAAAGATATACTATGGAATGACATTCAACTTACTTTTTTGATCCACTCTTTTGTCATTTATAATTTTTTTCATTGAAATACTTTACTTACTCAAACTATATCTTTATTTCGCTTGCAAACTTCTTTTGTTCTTGATGAGGGGAGAAAGAGTTATATATTGAGAGTTGCTGGGAAAATCCACCGCGGATTTAGATCTCACCTCTCTAATTTCTATCTAAAAGATAGAGAAGGAAAAACAAATGCTGAAGCTCCAAAAATATATAAACATTATATATCAAATTATGAATGGAGTGCATTTGTATCCAAACGATCGGACCTCGCGTTTGTCGTAAGTGATTAATTTATTAGCATTTGTGTTTTATCATTCATATTTGTAGCGTATTTTAAATTTTTACACGATTTCTATTTTTTTTATATAGAATATTAGTAAGGAAAATCACGAAAGGGCAAGAAATTCGACACACTGATACAAAAAATCATGTATGGGATATGCACGTCTTGAGCAAAAACTTGTAAGTAATTAAACATCACTTGTATATAATGAAGTAATTTGTATTATAAACTATAGTTTCTAACTAATATTTTGTTTATGATCTTAACGGATAGCGACAAGACACCCAATCCGATCAACCCTTGGGTGGTCATATATTGTGGAAGGAAGCTCGTGTAAATAAAGACAAAGTGGTTGACAATGAAAATGTCCAAAAGTAATAGAACTTTGTGTAAGTATATTATCACTTTAATATTTTTTAATATTGTATTTTATCACTTGAATATATTTGAATGTTGTATTTTAAAAATGATATTGAACTTATCTTTTTAATTCTACATGTATTTTAGGAGACTATCGAACAAAGATCTGAAAATCAAGAGGGCAACAAGGCTAGTTGCAGGGACATTCTGGGTAAAGTGTTTAATGTTCCTGAGTATTCCGGTCGGGTAAGGGGGAAAGGATTTGGCGTAACTCCCAAAAGCTATTTTTCTCAAGAGAAGCGCCAAAATTCTTCCAATGAGGAAGTATTAGAGAAGCTCAAACTCCTTACAGAGCAAGTGGCACTTTTGGGGAAGACGGACAAAGACAAGCAACTCCCGGATTAGCTCCAACATGAAATACAAATGGAGAGTGAAACCGCGAGTTGCAACGTCGGTCTCAAAAGTATTCCCGAGGTAATTAATTACTTACTTATGTAATTACTTATGTAATTACTTATGTATTAAATATACTTATATATTAACCTTACTTGTGTTTTAACCATTGATTTAGGGTGTCACTCTATGCGTGCTATACTTGTCCTCGCCTACTCATCGGAAGGTCAGAAAAGGAAAATTGTACAATACTTTGGGAGAAGTATTGCACAATACACCGATCCCTGCGGGCCATGTCAAAGTATCACCTGTTATTGCTTTGGAACCAACTGCACCGTTGCCGATACCAGACAACGATGGAGATATGCAGTTTTTGGGCGAAGCACTTGGTAGTTACGTGGCATGGCCCACACATCTTATTGCCCTCGATAAGGTATATTTAATTAATTGAAATGTATGTTTAATTGATATGTATATTTAATTGCTGATTTTTTTCCGCTCCTAACTTTAATTTCAAATTTATATTTAGATGCTGAAAAAGCCTAAAGGGAATGATAAAAAGATCCCCATAAACAAATCAATTACATCTCTCGAAAATGTTTGTCACATTTATTTCCTAAGGTTTGTCATTTTTTCAGATTCAATAAACTAACATTTAACCTCATTTTTGTAGATCCAATTAAATAAACCACCCGTACAGCAAAAAAAAGCCGGCAAACCTCAGAAATTGGAGGGTAATAGAGCTGGCAAACTACAAAAGCTGGAGGGTAATAAAGCTGCCAAAGTTGCAGCTAGAAAACTGGACCGGGGACAATTGGTCGTTGCTGCTGCTGCTCCTAAAATAAGTCAGCCATGCCTTGCTAAATACGGGGTGTGTCTTGACATCCAAGTAAAAAGGAACATGTGCAACAACGACGATTTGCACATCATACTCATGAATAAAGTTATATTTGGAGATGAGTATGAAGAATTTCTTGAAAAGGAGCACATTTACGAACTTCTCAACCATAAGGAGCTGAGTGCTACTGTCATCATCTTGTAGATAAGGTAAAAAATACTTTTAATTGCATTTATTGGTAATTAATTAAATGTATTGGTAATTAATTAAATGTATTGGTAATTAATGTAGTTTAAAATTTTCATTGAAGGTTTTTGTATGAGAAGGTTGTGTGCACGCGCAAATTGTGAAATAAATACTTATTCTTGTCTCCGCATAAGCTGTCAATGTGCAAACTCGATCCAGTAAATGTAAAGAATTACATTGTAGATATGTTATTAGGAAATATAGAAAATGATAAATTGTTTTTTGCACCATATAATTCAGGGTACGTAATTATATATTATTTATTTAAATATTTTTTAACTGATGAGATTTTAATTTATTAGTTGTGTATAAACAAAATTGCTTAACCAAATTTTTGTTGTTGTAGGGCACATTGGGTGCTATTTGCAATCAATGCGACCTCTGAAGTTATATACTATTTGGATAACTTGCATGGCAATTACAACAATCACTCCGATATAAAGACTATGTTCGACATGTAAGTAATATTCATTTATTTCTTACATATATATATAAATAATGTGTTTGTTAATGCTATAATAATCACATTTATTTTTTCCATAGTGCTTTACAAGTTTTTCGAGCTCAAAGAGGTGCAACAATATCGAAGCAAAAGTCTAACAACATCACATGGATTCCAATAGAGGTTTGAAATATATGTCTTTAAATTTTTATTTACAAATATATGCCTTTACGATCAATGCACAAATATTTTATTGACTTATATGTTTTATTTTATAGTGCTCTCGTCAAACAAACAACATCGACTGTGGGTACTATGTATTGCGATTCATGAAAGAGATTGTTGAAAGGAATAAAACTATTATCCCAGAAATGGTACGGTATTTTCATTATATGATTTTCATATATAAATTATCTATATATTTGATTCTAACTTAATATGTTCAATTGTTATATTGCACAGTACTTTGACAATTCCAGTCCATCATACTCTGAGGAAGATCTAATGGAATTAAAGGAAGACTAGGGTCAGTATGTGCTTGAAATGAACATTATTTGATTTTCTGGGAAATAGCATGTTGCAAGGGATCTGAATATTATATGTTAGCTAGTTATATTCTGTGTATTCTGTTAGTTATATGTATATGATCATAGGACACAATATATGAACATGTATATGAATATGTGTTGTTGTACAATATCTGTCCAATGTATATGTAGTTAATTAAGTTATATATATGTATACTGAATGTTCTGTTGTAAATTAATATATAAAGTAAAGTTATAGAGTTCTGTTTTTGTCTACTGATTGTGTGAACTGATTCTGAATATGTATTTGAACTATTTGTGAAATTATTCTGGATCAAATTAATTTTGGAAAACAATTAAAAGACAACGCTTTCTAAAAAAATGGCATAAAAAGCTAAAAAGCGCTTTTCAAAAATTTAATTTACAACATTTTAAAAAAAAAAAAAATTGCATCTTTTACAGCGTTTTTTTGAAAAAGCGCTGTAAAATATGCACCTATAATTCATATATTTGGTGTGCATTTTACAGCGCTTTTTGAAAAAAGCGCTCTAAAATGTGCACCTATAATGCATATATTGGGTGCACATTTTACAGCGCTTATTTGAAAAAGCGTTGTAAAAGGCGCACGCAGTATATGAATTATATGTGCATATTTTACAGCGCTTTTTCAAATAAGCGCTGTAAAATGTGCATAATAATGCATATTATGTGCGCATTTTACAACGCTTTTTTGAAGTGTTGTAAAATGTGCATAACAAGTGCACATTATATCTACATGTTTTATAGCGCTTTTTTTTCAATAAAAAAAAGCGCTGTTGTATCTTTTACAGCGCTCGATTCCACAGTGCTTTTTTTTAATAAAAAAAAGCGCTGTAAATGGATTAAAAAAAGCGCTGTAAAATCTTATTTTTTGCGTAATGTGTTGTTATAATTGTCGTTAAATGTACTAAAATTATAAAAATAAACTTATGTGTCTTATATGTGGTGGTGTTTCCTAATTTGGCAGCCGTAACAACAAGAAGAAGAGAGAAAAAGAAAGAAAGAAAGAAAAAGTGTCGTAAACAATAAGAAGGCAGCCGTAACAACAAGAGAAGAGAGGAAGGATAAATTGATTTCCATTGGTGGTAAAAAGTATCTAGCAAACTTGTTTTGTTTGATCTTCAATTTTGATAGGTTATTTCTACTACTGAATTTGTTATTGTTGATTGATTTCTCTATTGTTATTAGAAAGAATTTGGTGTACTAATTAATTATTATAGTGGATGTTTTTACTGGAATAGGTCATGTGGTTTTTATTCTCTCAATTTGAGGGAAATTTTCAACGTTAAAAATTATGTTTGTCTCATAGGTTGAGGGACCATTTATCTACATAGGTGGGGGAAAATATTCCGTATTATTGAGATAATTATCTCTGGTTTTTCCCAACAAAGTGGTATCAGAGCTCGATTGATTTGGTTTGTGCATTTAAATGGAGGAGGAAAATTAATCTCCGAATATGATTAAACTTAACTATTCTAATTACACACTTTTGAAGACTCTTATGGAAGACATGTTATAAAGTAAATATTTGTATGATCCTATTGAGAGTGACACTTCTAAATCCACATATAAATATGATGCTGATTGGAAGAAGATGAATAGAAAGACAGTGGCGTTGATCAGACGATGATTGGATCTGAGTGTATATCTACATGTTGAAGCTGAAATAGATGCTAACAAGATGTGGGAAAAATAAAAAGAGTTGTATGAATAAAAGAATGCGAAAAATAAACCATTCTTGATTCGAAAGCTAGTGAATACGAAATACAAAGATGAGGATACAATGGCAGAGCATATGAGTATTTGCCCGGGTTCCACGGATCAATTAGTAGTGGTAATGAGTTGATGTGGTGTTTATCCTCTACATATTGGGTTTAACTCCCACGAAAGACAAAAACTCACTATTTTCTATGGAGAGAAAATGGAGGTGAGAAGGTCGTAAATAGTAGTGCCAATAACGGTAAGGATTGGGTTGTTACATAAAAAAGATCAATTGATAGTGGGAATGAGATAGACATTGATACTTATCTCCCGCGTTCGATTCCCACGGAAGACAAAAACTCGCTATTTTCTACGAAGAGGAAAAGGGGGGCG
>JBBPBR010000001.1:34312812-34326169 GCA_037974775.1 Cicer pinnatifidum | reverse complement strand
CGATAACGGTAAGGGTCAGACAGTGACGTTGACCAATTCAACTCCATGTGGAAAGTTGAAAATGTCAACAATAAAAGAGAACATGTTGAATGAAGAAGCTCAAAGAAAGCTACATGGTTTGATTGGTTCTTCCTCAAAGTCAGAAGCACTAGTTACAGAGTCACGGGGGAGAAGTCAATCTAGAAATAGATGCGACAACTCTGAAAGTCGTAGCAAGTCAAGAAGCAAGTCGGGGACTAGAAAAGAAGTGACATGCTCTCATTGTGGCAAAATAGGTCACATAAAAAGAAATTGTAGTTTCCTTAAGAGAGATCAATCAAGGGAAATAAATGAAGACAAAAAAATAAATAATAAAAATGATAAAGATACAACAGTAGTTGCATCTATTAGTAATGTCTACATTGTTTGTGATGATAATTCCATAAACCTTGCATGTCTAGAATCAACTTCGATTATTGATTTGGGTGTCTCATATCATGTTACTCCTAGGCATTATTTTTTCTCATCTTATAGTGTTGTTGATTTTGGCATGGTAAAAATGGGAGATAAAGGAGTATGTAAAATTATCGGTGTGAGAGATGTTGGGGTTGAAATTGGAATTGGTTGAAAGCTTCAATTGAAGAATGTTAGACATGTTCCTGATATTCGTCTCAATTTGATTTTAGTGAAAGCCTTGGATATTAAGGGTTATCACACTTACTTTGGTGGTGGTGATATATGTAAAATCACCAAAGGGTCCCTAGTGGTTGCAAATGAGAAAATTTCCACTTCTCTTTATAGGATGTCTACGAAGCTATGCAAAGAAGAAGTGAATGCAATTAAAACACATCTTCTGATTTATGGCATATGTGCCTTGGCCACTTGAGCGAGAAATAACTCAACATACTTGCGTAGAAAAATATTCTTTCTTTGAATGGTACATCTCTAAAAACTTGCACCCATTGTTTTGGTGGAAAAGAACATAGAGTCTATTTTCATAATATTGGTCCTTATAGGAGTCCAAATATTATTGATTTAGTTCATACTGATGTTTGCATGATGGATAGTAAATCTCATGGTTGTGCATCGTATTTTGTTACTTTTATTGACGACCACACTAGAAAAGTGTGAGCCTTTCCTTTGAAATCTAAAGACTAGGTACTTGGAGTCTTCAAGCATTTTCATGCAAGTGTTGAAAGAGAAAATGGAAGAAAATTGAAACGTGTTCGATCAGATAACAATGGTGAATATAGAGGTCCATTTGAAGAGTATTGCAGAAAACCTGAAGCTTGAGAAAACATTTCCAAAGACACAATTCAGCATAATGGTGTTGTAGAGAGAATGAATCGTACGATTAATGATAGAATCAGATGTATGCTCTCGCATGCAAAATTATTGAAATCTTTTTGGGATGAAGCAATGAAAACTGTAGCGGATTTGATTGATCTTTCTCCTTCTATTCCATTCCAAGTACCTTGTTCGATTCTCACGGAAGGCAAAAACTTATTATTTCCTATGGAGAGGAAAGGGAGGGGGTGAGAAAGTCATGAGTAGTAGTGCTGATAATGGTAAGGGTTAAACTGTTACAAAAAAAATGTGCATTTAGTAGTGGGAATGAGATGATGCGATACTTATCCCCCCATGTACCAGGTTCGACTCTGATAGAAGGCAAAAACGTTTTATTTCCTATGGAGAGGAAAGGGGGGGGGGGTGAGAAGGTCATGATTAACAATGTCGACAACGGTAAGGGTTGGGATGTTACAATGATTTTCCAAATAGAGTGTGGACAGGGAAATATGTCTCTTAACGTCATTTGAGAGATTTTGGCTGCATATGTTTTGTTCACATTCCAAGAGATGAGAGATCCAAGCTTGATAGCAAATCCAAATAATGTGGATTTATCGGTTATGGTGATGAAGAATTTGGTTATAAATTGTGAGATCTGGTTGACAAGAAAAATATCAAAAGCCGAGATGTAATATTTCTTGAAGACCAAACTATTGAAGATTTTGATAAAGTTGAGAAACAAACACTAAATTTCAGAAGTTGCATTGATGTTGCGCCTAAGCCCCCTACAAAAACTTTTGTTGATGGGGATATATATAGGTAGATGATGAGAATGTAACTGATGATCATGTACCTCGCCATGATGAGTAGGTTTCAACTAAGCCACCAGTCGTGTTTGAGTTGAGAAGATCTACTAGAGAACGTCAACCTTCTCAAAGATATCCTCCAGATGAGTAAGTGATGATCACTGATATTGGAGAGCCAACATACTATCAAGAAGCTATTAAAAATGTTGATAAAGAAAAGTGGTAGAAGGCCATGCAAGAAGAGATGAATTCCTTGCAAGAGAATCACACATTTAATTTGGTAAAGTTGCTTAAGAGCATAAAAGCACTCAAGAACAAATAGGTGTACAAGATAAAGGAAGAATAGAATAGTTCTCAACCAAGATACAAAGCAAGATTGGTTGTGAAAGGTTTTAATCAGAGAAAAGGTATTGACTTTGATGAATTGTTTTCACTTGTGGTTTTAATCAGAGAAAGGTTTTAATCCGAGTTATGCTTGTGTTTGCAGCTATCTTAGACCTAGAAGTTGAACAACTTGATGTAAAAATTGCATTCCTTTATGACGATTTGGAGGAAGAGATCTATATGGAACAACCAAAGGGTTTCAAAGTCAAAGTAAAGAGTAACTTGTGTGTAAATTGAAGAAAAGCTTGTATGGGCTCAAGGAAGCACCTCAACAACGGTACAAGAATTTTGATTATTTCATGGAGAAACATGGGTACATCCTCTTGTTATATGTGGATGACATGCTGATTGTTGGTCATAACACTAAAAAGATCCAATCTCTAAAGAAAGATTTGAACAAGTCTTTTGCAATGAAAGACTTGAACCCTTGAAAAAGCAAATTATGGCCATGAGAATTCTTGTGAATGGAAGAATAATAAATTGTGGATATCTTAACATAATTACATTGAGAAGGTGTTAGAGAGGTTTAACATGAGTAATTGTAAGCCTGTTAGTACTTCACTTGCTACTAGTTTCAAATTGAATTCCAATCAATATCCTACAAGTGAGAAAGACAAAGAAAAAATGAAGAAGGTTCCTTATGAATCAACAATTGGTAGTTTGATGTATGCTATGGTATGCACAAGGCCATATATTGCTCATGCAGCTGGACTTTTTAGTCGGTTTCTCTCTAATCTTTGTACAGATCATTTTCAAGTAGCTAAGTGAATTCTCAGATACCTTAGAGGTACTTCCAAAGTGTGCTTATGCTATAGAGGTGGTGAGCCTATGTTGCATGGCTACAAAGATGCAGATATGGGAGGTGATCTTGATTCTAAAAAATCTACTTCTGATTATATGATGACTTTTGTAGAGGGAGTTGTGTCTTGGCAATCAAGATTACAAACGTGTGTGCTATCATATTGATGTGCGGTATCATTGGATACGAGATGCACTAGAAATGAAGCTATTTTTAATCGAGAAGATTCATACTAATGAGAATGGTTTAGATATAATGACGAAGATCGTGGTTGTGTCAAAGATGATATGCTGTAGAAAGAAGGCTAACATGGTTGAGCAGGACCTTCCTACTTGAGTTGTGAAGGGGAGATTTGTTAGGTGGACTCACTCTCCAAGTGAACCCACCAAATTTATTAATATTATTATTATTATTATTATTATTATTATTATTATTATTATTATTATTATTATTATTATTATTATTATTATTATTATTATTATTATTATTAGTATTAGATTTTTTATTGTTATTGTTATTATTATTAAAGAAAGAAAAGAGAAAAAAAAAAGAAAGAAAAAGAAATGTGTGTATTTATTGGGCTTCACCCATATGAATACAAATAAAAAGAAGGAAAGGAATTTAAATCACTAAGCAAAAAAGAAAGAAAGAAAAAAAAAAAGTGTTGTAGACAATAAGAAGGAAGTCATAACAAGATAAAAGAGGAATAATAAATTGACTTCCGATGGTGGTAACTGGTGTGTAGTAAAGTTGTTTCGATTGATCTTCAATTTTGATACATTATTTCTACTATTGAGTTTGTTATTTTAATATACAATAATTTTACCTTCTCTAAGAGTTACTTTAAAATACTAACTTTAGTGGAAAGTTATAAAGTTGTTATTATTGTTGATTGATGTTACCTATTATTGTTAGGAAGACTCTGATGTATCAATTAATTATTACAATGGAAATATTTACTAGACTAGGTCCCGTGAATTTTATTTCTCAATTTGAGAGAAGTTTTCACCTTAAAAATTGTATTTTTCTTATATTTAATTTTCTGTCAATTATTATTTTACTCTTTAGAATTATATTTTTTATTTGGCTATTTATTCCACAGGTGGAGGACAATATTCGCCATAAATAATTATATCTGGTTTTTTGCAATAGTATATTTACCTCTGACTCTACTCGAACTATACTAGAATGTTTTTATGTATTTCCGCTAACAATGCATTATATGAGGTACACACTCTTTTTTATTTGTTTAAAATTCACATAAAATTCACTCAATTATAGGGGACCATATCAATTTGGTGGATCCCTTTAAAAATTCAACAAATATCAAAGATTGTTTTGATATACGTGTGTTGTTAACATTTTTCAAAGAATATATATTAATGTACGTTTTCGACCATCTCCGCAATCCAATGGCGATCTAGATACAAAGAATGTTACTTGAGAGGATTCTATTTCTCCACATTATCATAAAATCAATTGTTGATAAGATTGTAAATATACAAAATTATCGCCGACTTGACCTTAAGTGAAAGAGCAACGACATTCAATTTTCTGGCAAATCTATTTGAATATTATATCATGACTTTGCATTGTTTCCTACCCAATATTTTATAAAATTTTAGCTGTTTTGAAAATGGAAATGGTCCATATATACCTTGTATTAGGTAAATATTCAAAAGAAAAAAAGTTGCACATCATTTATTTGTAATTACAAGCAAAACTGCTGAACAATTCAACTCTTCAGTTCTCACCAGATTATTACAAATGTGGAAAAATAAACAGAAAATATGAAGTTCTGATCATGGAAGACAGAAGAGTGAACATAATCGGGGCCACATCAGTGATTACACTGATCATTATAATAATCATTGCTCGTGTCTTGTTGAAGCTCTCCAATGCTTTCTTCCTTATTTGTGGTGCTGGTGTTGCTGTGATCTTTGCAGTATTTGCTTTTGTATTTGTCAGCTTAAGCAACAAACGAAGAAGTAAAATATTGGAATCACAGTTGAAATCAGAAGGTCAAGAGCTTAGAATAGAGTACAGTTTCTTAAGAAAAGTTGCAGGGGTTCCTACAAAGTTCAGATACAAAGAGCTTGAAGAAGCTACAGATGGGTTTCAATCACTTCTTGGAAGAGGTTCATCAGCTTTGGTTTTCAAAGGAATTCTCAATGATGGAACTTCAGTTGCTGTGAAAAGAATTGATGCAGAAGAAAGAGGTGAAAAAGAGTTCAAATCAGAAGTTGCAGCTATAGCTAATGTTCATCATGTGAATCTTGTGAGACTTTTGGGCTATTGTAATTCTTCTTCAGCTCCTAGGTATCTTGTTTATGATTTTATCTCAAATGGGTCATTGGATTGTTGGATTTTTCCCAAAAGAGAATCTCAAAGATATCGAAACGGCGGATGCTTGTCATGGAAGTTAAGGTATAAAGTTGCAATTGATGTTGCCAAAGGACTTGCATATCTTCACCATGATTGTAGATCAAGGATCTTACACCTTGATGTAAAGCCAGAAAATATACTCTTGGATGAGAGTTTTAGAGCACTTGTTTCGGATTTCGGTCTCTCGAAGCTAACTGGTAAAGATGAAAGCCAAGCAGTGTCTACAATAAAAGGAACAAGAGGGTATATGGCTCCTGAATGGCTATTAGAAAAGGGTATTTCAGATAAGACTGATGTATATAGTTATGGAATGGTTTTATTGGAGATTGTTGGAGGAAGAAAAAATGTGTGTTTGGTCGAAGATGAAAATGACAAGTCAAAAAGGAAATGGCAGTATTTTCCAAAGATTGTAAATGAGAAAGTTAAACAAGGGAAGATAATGGAAATGGTTGACCATAGGTTAACGGAAGAATGTGATGAGAGGGAGGTGATTAAATTGGTTTATGTTGCTTTATGGTGTGTGCAAGAGAAGCCAAGGTTAAGGCCTAGTATGGCTCATGTGGTTGATATGCTTGAAGGTCGTGTTCGAGTAGAGGAACCACCAGGTACAAGAATGATTCTTGTTGATTTTCTATGTGTTGATGAGGACGATGATGATAATAGTAATGTTACTAATAATAATAATAACATGCTAAGGTTGGATACTATGTATAGTGATCAGAGCAATGTGGAATGTAATTCTACCTACTCGTTTGCTACATCTGTTTTGTCTGGAAGATAGTTCTTAATTAGTTGATATTATGGGCTTTTGGAACCATGTTATTTATTTGATTCTGCGGCATTTTTTTTTTTTTTTTTGTTTCTTTCAAATCTATAAAGCCAAAATGTAATTCCAGATAATTCTGGAGCCAAAGTTTTCCTATCTTTGTAGCCAGACAAAGTAGTCTATAGTTGTATATCGATCTTGATGGTATAACAAATATAAGTGTACTTTAGATTTTTATTTATTTATTTTTTATTTTAGAATTTAACAGTAAAACTCACACACATTAAATTGATGAATTAAAAAACATCAAAAGAAAAAAAATTAAAAAAAGGATTTTAATTCAAACCTAAAACTAATATAATTATTAATTTTTAACATTTGCCTGTAAAAAAAATTATAGAAAAATGAGAATCTTGACAACGTCAAACATATCATCTCTTTCCATCTAACTTATGAATAGTACTAACCACATTATTCATTCCTAATTTTTGTTGCCGAAAATATTTATATTTGATAAATTATTACATTTACCTACTTACTTGGTCTTCTAATCAAATATTGCCGACTAATCTAGAAGATATATTATGTCAGTGTGCGTTGGCATTTGCTTACAAGACACCAATCAAAAAATAAAAATAAAAACTATCTCGAGCTAGTTCAATTTGACCAAATCTTTTGCGCAACTAGTTGACTTTCGCACAATAAGAGTTGCATTATTAAACAGCTACTCATGTTCCTTCCGCGGAATACGAGTTGCATTATTATTATTATTATCTTTTAATAATTAGAGAAGCTTAGGGTGTTTGAATATATGTGGTCTTGCATTTATCTTTTTCGGCGGAGGCCGGAGGGTGTAGCAAGCTTGAAGGACTTTACTGCAGCATTTGCTATTGATATATTGCTTGGTGCTCTTGGAGTTGATCACCCAATACCATGCTAATATTTTAATTTATAACTATGCTGTTTGTTGATTTTGGAGCTCACATATATGTTGTATGTAATTAGTTAGTACTGGATATAGGCTTTCACTTTTGACAAAGTAGTCTCTTTAGATGAGTGGTCAATTACCTCGGTGTCGTTTAAGATTTTCCAAGTTAGGTTAACTATTTAATAGAGCAACCATTAGATAGTTAAATTCTTAGACGACAAATTTTTTTTATTAGACATAATAAAATAATTTAAGGTTCATTATATTCAAAAACAAAATTCCAACAAATTCTTTTTAAGGTTTACATATATAAATGGTACTCTTAATTAAGTTTTTTTTTTTTTTAAAAAAAAAAATTTAGTCTTGATAATTTTTTTTTGTTTGATTTTAATATTTGTAAGTATTTTTGTTTTGTTTTGTTCCTTGTTATTTTGTTTTAGTCCTTGCGAAATTGGCTTTTATTAAAATTTGTCCCTGCAATTTCTTATAGGTCTATTAATTGAGGGACAAAACTCAAATATTATATATATTGCAATGACTTATTCCAATAAAATAAATAAATTTTATAAAGATTAAAACAAAATAGTAAGGATAAAAAGCAAACATCAAATATTTACTAGAATATTACTCAAACAAAAAAAATTACAGAGACAAAAATAAATATAAAAGCGCGTAATTACAGGGGTCAATCATTTTTTATATAGTAAAATTCCAACACAAATCAATAAATTTAGTGCTTAATAACAATCGATCACTATTATTCAATTTCATCGACTATTATTCAATTTCATAATTGATTGGAGTCATAAGGTGATTTGGGGTATGCAAGAGTGAGACGGACAAGGAGGTCATGGGTTCAACCCCTCCCTCTAACAAAAATCAACAATTGTTTACACCTAAAAAAAGTAACTTGTTACTAAGAACGTTCTGAAAGTCGACTTTTATGGTAAGTCGTGATAATTCGACAGTTACATTCACCTTCCATGTCTTTAACACCACTGGTGATCAACATGGATTAACAATGGTAGGAAAAAGTGCACATGAATATTGCCAATGTGACAGGCCATAGAAGCAAATGATCCGATCGACAGTGGGACACTAAGAACACCTTCAAACAAGAAGGTAGGGCACAATTTATGACCTATAGAATTCATTTTGCCTATAAATACTAGTACTTTAATATTTATATCACACACAATCCACATCATACTTAGCAGTCTTTGGAGTAGTAAGGAACCCATAGTTGAGGGACAAATGTTTTTCCTCAACATAATCGTTTGAAACAAAAGTGAACTAGAAAGTGGACAGTAGTTAGTTATTTCCTCGACTAAGAGCATGTTTGGTTTTTCATTTGCAACTCTAAATGTAATTTTGTAATGGAAAACTGAGTTAACATTATGTTTGGGTTCACCTGAAAATTAATTCTACAAAATTAATTTTGTTCCAAATCCATGTTTAGCCAAAATTAACCTAATTGGTATTTTGAATAGTCCAATAACCGCAATAAAAAATTATTTTAGTAAATATATACTTAAAAGTACGTTTGATTATATAATCTAAAAAAATCATTTTATAAAATGATATTTGTAGAAAAAATATCTAAACATAAATTACATTAGAGAAAATTTTTAATTTTAACTAAAAGTGAGTTTACAAAATGAAGTTTACTCAAAAGTACATTTTCAAACATTAATCCAAGCACATAAAAAGTCTTTTCCTAACAATAAATTTGACACGCCTTGTGGAACACTACGTTATCAACCATGGATAAGTTCACTTCTCCTGGACATAATTACCTTTGACAAATGCATTTTCATTCTGTTAAAAATGTCAACAATATGGAACAGCTTTAACATCAAAGAAGTCAGGCAAACATAGGTCAAATAATCCTCCTCAAAAGTTGGGAATGTCTACATCTTTAGTTGTTCCTAATGATTCTGGAAATAGATGGGTGATCCACCGAAGCAACCAATGGTTATAACCACATCTTTTATTAGACAACATGTTGACATGGGGATATATGATATCATGTATCAAGTCTCTTAGAAAAAAGTTGACATTGTTAAACCAATGGTTCATAATGAGGTTCAACAGGCCAAGGAGTTGGAGTCAAAATGATCCAATAAAGGTGACAATTCTATCACATTTGCAATTCAACAAACACAAGGGAAGAAAGGTCAGGCAGGCTACCAAAGTTAGTCAATCATTTCACCAGTAGGACCTTCCTAGGTGCAGTCGAGTCCCTTCCTAGTATTTTTGTCACGCCTAATCTTGGGAAACACCCAATGGCAAAGGATTCCTATAATCAAGCTAACCTTCAAGATGGTCATGGACATATGGCTAAGAAGCCACCTAAAAGTAGTACAAATTGGAATGTCGTCAATATCTACATATGACAATATTTAGCACGTGAACAAAATGTTATACATTGGAACACAAGCCTTTGGGGTTAATACCCACATTGATCGTCTAATCCCACAATACATCTACCACAACCTGATGTACCTTCACCACACCCTATAGGTTCAACTACTAAGGACAAACACGAGTTATACCGGTGAATAGCCATGGGAAGCTAATCCGATTTAATAGCATAATACACCAATGGTTCTAGGATCTCCTGTGAGAAACATTGTAGAATATAATAAATAGCATAAAAAGGGGAACCTTCCACCTCATGTTTAGTTTCAACAAGGTTTCTAGAACCCTGTAGAGAACTTGTGATGCCAACCAATTATAGTCGAGGTAGGACCTCACAGGCAACAATTGTTGGATCCCAACCTCATAGCCAATACAATATAAAGGTACTTTGAGATTCATATGTAACCCATTGATAGGCCTATGATTACGATATCTTATCCTGAATAGATAGAAAAATTAGTGCTCTACCTAAAGGCTATAAAACTCTGGAATTTGCTACTTTTTTGGAAAGATGAGAAATCAACAATGGAGCACATTGGAAGCTTCACTATGTAGTATAGTGAAAAGAACCAGAATGAGCTCCATAAGTAACAACTGTTCCCTTCATCATTGACATAAACAAGTTTCATTTGATATTTGTCTCTCACACCAAACTCCATCTAGAACAAGGCAGACATGGAAAGATGTTTTTGTGAAAGATTTTAAAGGCCTCACACTACAAGAAAACCCTAATTTGTGGCCAATTTTACAAATATTTTGTGGCCGAAAAAAACCCTCACAAATTAGTGACCGAAAAAGCCCTCACAAATACAAAAATTGAAATTGGTCTTTCTTTGTGGCTAAAAAAGCCCTCACAAATGTTTAAAAATTTAGGTGGATTTTGTGACTGCCTAAGCCCTCACAAAATCACAACGTTGAGATTTTGTGAGGGCTTAGGCAGCCACAAAATCCACCTAAATTTTTAAGATTTTTGTGAGGGCTTTTTCAGCCACAAAATCTAAATTTTGTGAGGGTAAAGGCCGCCACAAATTCCTAAAGTGACGTTGCACTTTGTGGCTACAAAGGCCGCCACAAAAGCCGGAGTCGTTGCATTTTGTGGCTGCCCAGGCCACCACAAAGTTTTATACCCATTACATTGTGTGGTTGCAAAGGCCGCCACAAACGCCCAAAGGACCGTTGCCAGTTGTGGCCGCCCAGGCCGCCATAAATCCATGCATTTTTTTACCGTTTATGCCGCCACAAACGCCACATAGCCGTTGCTCATTGTGGCTGCTTTGGCCACCACAAAGGATCAACCAAATCCTATATATATTACTCCACTCCTCTTATCACTTCTAACTTCTCTCTAGACCCTCCTTCTAAATTTTCTCTCCACCTTTTCTCTACAAAAAATATTCCTCCAAGGTTGCTTTAATTTTGGTAAGTTTATATTATATTATATATTTAGTTTTTTATTTTTATTTTTGATTTGAAGTTATTTATGTAATTAATATTATTGAATTTTTATTTTGACCGTGGTTGTTAATTACTTCGAAGTGTTCTAAGCTCTGTACGTAAAAGCTTCAAGTCAGACACTACCCGACATCAATATATGATAAATAAAAGTTTCAAACACATGTAAAACTTATTGATTTTAATATAACTATTTTTTAAAAAAACATTATAAAAATTGATGATATTATTATTTTTTGTTATTGTTGAGACAAAATCTCTCTTAATTGGTTTTAATGATAACAAAATTAACTAAAAGATTATGATTGTGTTTAATAACTAATATGTGCTTTTGAGTTTATTCATATAAGAAAACAGGTTATCATTCATTAAGGAAAAAGAAGAAAATTCTAAGTTAAAATGCTAAGTATTGAAAAAAGCTGAGGATGGCCTCACGAGCTGCAGATCTACATCCTCGCTGGTTTAGATTCATTCTACAAAGGACAGAATAATATTAAAGAATGAATAATTTGAATTCCTTCATCAAGGGCAGAATAGTACTAAAGAATGATTTATTCAACAAGGGCAAAATGGTATTAAAGAATGAAATATTGATTCATTCAATAAAGGCAAAATATTATTATATTAAAGGAAGGTCTTTGAAGAAAAGTTGCAAGAATGAAAAAGAAAGGCACGGTGAATGATGATAGTAGCATGTGCCTATAGTCAACTTTTTGGAATGCATCCCAACACTTTATGAAAGCAACTCATCATAGGCAAAATGCTACATGTACCTTTATGTGATTTGAAAAGGATTATAATATTAAACCTTCAAAAAGGCAACAACAAACTTGTCCTAAATAACTTGATCACATGTCTTAAGGCAAGAAAAGAAGACTTCACGTGAAGCCTTCAACAAGGTCTTGAAGAAAGGAATGGATAGGACATCACATGTTGCAATAAGGCATTAAATGGAGGAAAGAGAAAAAGCTCACATGTGAAGCTTTATCAAGGCATTGAAGAAGGAGAAGAAAATTGACTCCACACAATATTCAAACCTTAAAACAAGGAAAAAGAAAAGGACAACTCATGTTCCCAAGTGCCAAGAAACCAGTTACCTCGTACTAAAACATGGAAGACATATTTCAAATGAGCTGAATGGCATTTTCGTAATTATGAAGAAAAACCTTGGCTTTTCTTAAATGGATTTTCCAACGGTCATAAAAGGCTTGGCTTATGAAATGAACATCACAAGAACTCTATAAATTGCAGCAAGCTGATCTTCATCAATACACAACACACTTGCATAAAAAGATCAAGCATCTTAAAAGCTATCAAGAGCTAAACACCCTCACTTCTTACTTTCTTTGATCCTACACTATATCTTTGTAAATCTTTTGAGAAAGTATTAAGTATCAATCACTCTCTTATCACTTTGTAATTTCCTAGTGAGTTACACTTGGAAATATTCGGAAATTGATTGTAAACTTGGTGAAGCTAAAGAATACACGGTTTGTAATCGTCCTCTGGTTGAGGATCGATCTGTTTGAAAGTTAGTAAAATCTCACAAGGGTGTGAGGACTGGACGTAGCCATCTTTGGGTGAACCAGTATAAAATTGTGTGTGTGTCTCTCTTATTCTACTCCTACTCTTTTGCTCAACTTAGATCTAACAAGTTGAAAAATCTCATCCTCGAGCTAGCCATCCTCAGCGAGAGGATAGTTTTTAAAACACTTAGAAATTATTTTTAAACAGCAAAATCCCTATTCAACCCCCCTTCTAGTGATATTTAGCTACATCAGTTATAAGTCTTGATACATATTAATATAGTTTATTGATTGTTAGTCTTGATATTTTTTGTTAGTCTTGATTATTAAAAAAACATAATTTAAAATTTTATTTCGGTTTATATAATTATACTAGTCTTGATACTAATTTATTATATTGTTTGCAAATTAATTAATGCTCCCCTAATTGACATATAAAGTAAAATTTATTAATTTTAATATAACTATTTTTAAATAAACAATATTAAAATTGATGATATTATTATTTTTTGTTATAAGTCTTGATACAGATATAATATAGTTTTTTTTTTAGTCTTGATTATTAAAAAAATATCATTTAAAATTTTATTTCGGTTTATATAATTATAGTATTGATAATAATTT
>JBBPBR010000001.1:34295118-34312479 GCA_037974775.1 Cicer pinnatifidum | reverse complement strand
TATATGCACATAATTTATATATTTATTTAATTTTCAGAATAAACATATATATATATATATATACACACGCATATATATGGATATAGACCGTAGTTGGATGTACGATAGAAATTTTCCTGGAAGGAAGGGTCTTAAGCATCGTTTTGCTAACAAGGTTGAAAACTTTCTCAATTTTGCGAGACTGCATAAAATTGTCGAAGATGAAGGGGGAATGAGATGTTCTTGTTGTTTATGTTGATGTAGACGGTTTTAAAGTGAAGATGAAATAAGAGTGCATTTATATGCAGATGGATTTATGCCTAACTAATATGTGAGGTATAGATTATTATAACTGTTAACACTTTGAGGCGATGAATAATATGATCTCAGATGTAGTTGGAGTTAATTTTTCGTTCAATGAAGATCAATATGACGATACCGATGGACTTCCGAATGAAGAAGCTTAGAGATTTTATGGTCTTTCGAAAGAGAAAAATAAATCGTTGTTTGAAGGATCTCCAAACTCAAAGTTATCAATGTGTATTAGACTATTAGGTCTAAAGTCTCAATTTCATGTTCCTTATTTAGCTTTGGATTTGATGACTAAAATGATGCTAGACACAACACCTATTAGAGATGGTTTGCCGCAAAGTTATTACGATGTGAAACGGTTAGTGTCAAAGTTAGGATTAGGTGTCAAGAGGATTGATTGTTGTGTTAAAGGTTGCATGTTGTATTATGACAATGAATTTGGTATGAATGATGCTAACTTAGTTGAATGCAAGTTTTGTCAACAACCAAGGTATCACCAAAGGAATAACTCTAGGGTAAGTAGGGGAAAATCAATTCCAAGGAAAGCATTGTGTTACCTACCTATTGTATCAAGATTGTAGAGAATGTTTGCATCAATAAAAACTGCAGGAAAGATGACGTGGAGAAAGTATTTCCTCCTGGGTTTTTTGATTCCAATGGAGCATCTCTCAGTGCATCTTGCAAGTGAAGCTATGCTTGGTGGACCAGTTCAGTATAGATGGATGTATCCATTTGAAAAGTGATATATATATATATATATATATATATATATATATATATATATATATATATATATATACATATACTTGATTTTCAATATACTTCAACTTATATATACATGGAGCTTATTGTACATCTCTTTGTATATTATAGGTTCATGGGTTATTCAAAACTGTCGGTGAAAAACAAAGCTAGAGTTGAGGGTTCAATTTGTTCATCTTACCTACACCGTGAAACAACACACTTTTGTTCTTATTATTTCAACAACGAAACGTTGTCACCAGTTAACGGAAGAAACGCTACTGATAGTGTTATACGACATCCACATACTTTATCAGTTTTTTGCTTGTCTGGTCATCATGCTGGTAGGGATTTTCCGATTTTCTGGCCAAGTGACAAAGTATTTAATGCGGCACATGTTCACGTTTTGATTAACTGCACTGAAGTTAAACCATACATTGAGTACGTTTTAAATTCCTCTTCTTATTGATTATATTTAATTATATGATTAAATTGATATTGGCCATATATATGGTCATCGATCAGGGCATTTTTAACTACGGGACAATCATTTGTTGATATACATTCAAATTTACCATTATGGTTTCAACAACAAGTACATCTCGAAGAACAAACTCCTATCAACATCCACTTGAGGCACTTATCTATGGGCCCGAGTAGAAGATTCAAAGAATGGCACACATATTACGTCAATGGATACAAATTTCACACTGAATCTTGGATCGAAGGAAAAGAAACAATTAATAGTGGAGTTTGTATGAAAAGCGTGTCTAATAGTGGTGTAGTAGAAGATTTCTACGACATAATTAAGCATATTTACGAAATTGACTATACGTTCCTAGATTATGTGAAAAAAGCGGTGTTGCTTTACTGTAAGTGCTTTGATCCATCTAGCAGAGGAACTAAGATCAATTTGATATCCAATACTGTAGCCATTCGTATGAGCAAAAAATATCCACGTTTTGATCCATTTGCCCTGGCCCATAATGTAAGACAAGTGTATTATCTTCCTTATCCATCAACTGTCAGAATCAAATAAGGTTGGTGTGCTGCAATCAAAACAAGACCAACAAGTGGAATAGAAGATGTTGAAGCAGGTCAAAATGAAGAAGTTACATATCAAATGGATGAAATGTCAAATTTGGATCATGTGATTGGAGATGAGACTATTAGTCAACTTTGTCATGAGTCAAACATTGGAGAAGAAGTTGATGAACAAGAAATAGATGAATTAGAGAATGATGAAGGCAGTGACTTAATTCACTCATCAAATGACGACGACGATGACGAAGACAATTAATTAATTACACATTATATATATATAGAGGAACTGGAACATTGGGAATACGAGGAATATCCAAAACATCACGTGGTAAGAAAAAAGTTGCTAAACCACGTGTTGTTAATGACCCATCTCTCATGCCGATGCCGACCATTGGTACTAGTGGTGGAGCTATTCCTCTATATTCTGAGGTCCCAGTAGAGCCTTATACCATAAACGAAATAATGGAACCCGGATGTATTGATTGCTACAACAGCATTGTCATCATTCCAGAAGGAGATGGGTATGTAAACTATGATTGATTAAATTATGATTGTTAATTATTTCATTATTGCATGTTACATTATTTTATTAATTCATTTTTATACTTAATTTGCATGTAAACTTTGAAGATATCTTCCTTTTAAATTATCTGCAAAGGCAATTGCTGAAGTCATACAAGAGAAATATAAAAAACCATGGTTGTCTTGGGGTGAGATAAAAGAGGATAAGACACCTCAATTTAGCGAAGTTGATCAATTTTTACATTATTTCAAAGTAAGTGATTAGATTAATTTATTTAATTACTAATTATATATACATTTGATTGCTTAATTGAATTATATTTTTAATATTTTTTAAATTTAAATAAACAACAGACTAAATGTACTTGGAAAAGAGAGCATGATGCCGCAACTTTGGCTTCTTTTGACCATCGTTTTTCAAAGCGTCTCTCATCTATGTTGGCTTACGCACGTAATAAGGGCGAGGAAAAACGGCCTAGTTGGATTGGTGAAAATGTTTGGAGTGCTTTGTGGAGGAAATGGAACACAGATGCTTATAAAAAGAAGAGAGAAAAGGCAAAGATTAAAAGAGCATATGAGAGGGGTGCCAGTACTCATAAAGGAGGTTCCGTGTCTGCTGGAGAAATTAAATATTATATGGTAATTAATTACTATTTATAATATATATCTATTAATTTATATTCAATTAATCATCACATTTCACCAACTTATAAACTTGACATTAATTTAATATTTTAGGAAAAGCATCTTGGAAGGGAGGTCACTCAGGCAAAGATACATCGCTATCTTCAGGTTAATCCTGAAACAAATGAGTATACTGATGAATTATCAAAAATGATTCAGATAATTATTATATATTAATTAGACCTCTAAATTATTATATATTAATTATTAACTATTTTAATTTTTAATTTTTTAATTTTTAATTTTTTAATTTTTAATTTTTAATATAGGAACAATTTCAACAAGTCATGAAAGAATGGGATGATCATCAAGCTACTCTTCCTCCTGCTCAGCGAGCTGGTCCAGTGCAGGGGAAACAATATGAGACGGCAAGTTTTATGAACATCAGTGGTGGCAAGTACAAAGGGTGTGTGCTGGGTGCTGGTAGTTTATCATCAACCTTTGTGAAAGGTCTAACCGTCTATATTCAGACTGAGACGTCTTCTTCTTATGCTAGTACGGATCGATCTCATCGTCCATCGATAGATAATCTTGACCATTTAAAGGATCAATGGACAAGTGAGCAAGAAGAAAATACACAGCAGCTAATACAAGCTGCAATTGATAAATTGAATGAGGAATGAAAACAAAAGTTTCAAGAGCAGCAACAGTTTCAGCAACAACAACAATTTCAACAACAACAATTTTCATTTCCTCCTGTGTATCATCAGCAGTTCCTGCCTTGACCTCAATACTTGCATCAACAACCACTATTCTAGCAGCAACAAAATTACTCTCAATACTCCCAGCAGCAGCAACCGCCTCCAAATTTCGAACACCAACACCAGGATCCTCCGAACTCTGCCTTCCTGCAACAACAACATCCAATGTTTCAGCAACAACAATATTTTCATAATTATCAGTAAGTTTCGTCATCTTCACATCAACTTCCTCAACCTCAACCAGATCATCAAATTGCATACCGACCAACTATGCCAACAGCTGACTTGATCAGACCAGATTTAAATCAACCTCAACCAGCTAGGGATCCTCCTTCGACTAATGGTGGTGCAATTGAAGATGAAATCCAATTTCATACCATGATGTCTCCTCCAACACAAATTAATAATACTTTTGAGGAACTTCTTTCGTCGGGTAACATTGCAGGAAATAATGATGGTGGGAGTGGAGCTGATCAGAGGAATTATTATGAGGATTGATGTAATTTGAATAATTTCATAATTTATTTGTGGGTTGTATGAACACATATTTATCTTGTCCTAGTTAATTATTGTGTGTTTAATTTTGAATTTGTAAGACATTATTTATTAACTTTGGAATATTTTATTTGGTTTGGTAGTAATTACTTTAATTATTATTAATATTATATTTTTATATATAATATTTATTTTAATTTTTAAATTTAATTTTAATTTTAATTTTATTTTAATTTTTAAATTTTATTTTAATTTTAATTTATTTTAATTTTAATTATATTTTAATTTTAATTTATTTTTTATTTAAGTTAATCTTTAATTGTAATTATAATTTAAATATTATATTTTAAATTTAATTTAAATGATAATTAAATTGTAATATTATATTTTTAATTTAAATTTTTAATTTATATTCAGATTATTTTATTATATATTAAATTTAATTTATATTGATATTGTATTTTAAATTTAATTTTAATTTAATTGTAATTTTAATTTTAATTTTAAATTTATATTCATATTAATTTGTTATATATAATATTATAATAAAGTATAAATTTCAAATTTAAAAAATTAATTTTTTAATATAGTTAATATTTTGTGGCGGCCTAAGCCCTCACAAAATATTTATTTTTTAATCTGAATGATCCTTTGTGGCGGCCTAAACCCTTACAAAGGGAAGCATTTGTGGTGGCTTGGGCCCTCACAAAGGCTTACCTTTTTAAAATCAGTCTGTCTTTTGTGGCAGCCTATGCCCTCACAAAGGCATGCGTTTGTGATGGCTTTTGCCCTCACAAAAGGCAACGTACATTTCACACTTTGTGGCCGTTTTGGCCGTCACAAATGTTTGTGACCACCGTATTTGTGGCTGCCTAAGGCCGCCACAAATTCCCCCTTTGTGGCTGCTTTTCCCCCTTTCTCAGGGCTTTTGGCCCTCACAAAATCCTTGTTCTCTTGTTGTGTCAACCTAAGGTTACGACAACCTATCTGAAAGTACTTTATTGACCATTGATAAGTTCACTTCTCCAGGGCATAATTACCTTTGGCGAATGTATTTTCATTATGGTAAAAATGTCAACAATATGGAACAACTTCAACATCAAAGAAGTCAGGAAAACATAGGTCAAATGACCCTCCTGAAACGTTGGGAATGCCTTCATATGTAATTGTTCCTAATGATTTTGGAAATAGATGGGTGATCCACCGAAGCAACCAATGGTTTTAACCACATCTTTTATTAGACAATAGGTCGACATGGGGATACATGACATCATGTATCAAGTCTCTCAAAAAAATGTTCACATTGTTAAATCAATGGTTCATAATGAGGTTCAATAAGCCAAGGAGTTGGAGAAAAAATGAGCCAATTAAGGTGACAATTCTATCACATTTGCAACTCAACAAAAACAAGGGAAAAAAGGTCAGGTAGGCTACCAAATTTAGTCGAGTCCTAGGTGCAGTCGAGTCCTACACATTAGTACCTTATGCTACTTATAATTCCCATCCTAGTATTTTTGTCACGACTAATCTTGAGGAACACCAAATGGCGAAGGATTCCTATAATCAAGCTAAGCTTCAATATGGTCATGGACATATGTCTAGGAAGCCACCTAAAAGTAGTACAAATTGGAATGCCACCAATATCGCCATATGACAACATTGATAGGCCTAAAAGCTTCAATATGGTCACGCGAACAAGATGTTCTACATTGGAGCACAAGCCTTTGGGGTTAATACCCACATTGATCGACTAATCCCACAATACATCTACCACAACCTGATGTACCTTCACCACACCCGATAGGTTCAACTACCAAGGACAAACACAAGTTATACTAGTGAATAGCCATGGGAAGCTAATCCAATTTAATAGCATAATACACCAATGATTCTAGGAATTCTTGTGAGAAACATTGTAGAACTTAATCAATAGCATGAATGGGGGAACCCCTCACCTCATGTATAGTTTCAACAAGGTTTCTAGAACCCTGCAAATAACGTGTGGTGCCAACTAATAGAGTCGAGGTCGGACGTCACTAGAAACAATTGTTGGATCCCAACCTCATAGCTAATACAATCAAAAGGTACTTTGAGATTCATATGAAACCCATTGATAGGCCTATGATTAGAAAGTCTTATCATGAATGGATAGACAAACTAGTGCCTCTACCTAAAGGATATAAAACTCAGGAATTTGCTACCTTTTTTTTTGGAAAGATGGGAAATCAACAATGTAGCACATTGGAAGCTTCACTGTGTAGTATAGTGAAAAGAACCAAAATGAGCTCCATAAGTTACCATTGTTCCCTCTATCATTGACATAAACAAGTTTTATTCGATATTTTTCTCTCACACCAAACTCCATTCAGAATAAAGTAGGCATGGAAAGATATTTCTGTGAAATTTTTTAAAGGCCTCAACCTAAGGTTACGAAATTTGATTTGATGAGTTTGAAACAACTAATTGTTGAATCAGCTACGTACTGACTTCATAGAGAGGTTCAAGAAAAAGACAGGGAAATGTTTAATCCAATTTCTTGATGTACAATATGTTTCCATGGCTATTAGTGGTATGCAACCTCAACTAAGGGAGAAATTGGTTGGACAAGCGTGTCATAATCTAAATGATTTGGCTTCCTGACTAGTACGCATTCAATAATTTATTCTAGAGAAGGAAAAGAAGCGTGCTAGCCTAGGAATAGGCCAACACCTGGTTTCTATAATTGATTTGGAAGAATATGATGATGATATGTCAACTAATTCTATGACTGACATATTGATAACTAAGATCCAAAAAAACTCCTTCCTTGGAATCATTTTATCATGAAAGTATTTGATTTCTCTTTATAGGTCTTGGATTTCTCATAAGCCTCTAGTCTAAGCTCTTCATGTTGTTGCAATTGAAGCTTCCTCTCTAAACCTACTTGATCAAATTAAAGGTTGCAACTCTTGACTACCCAATATTAACCCACAACAACACTATACAAACATAATCAACAACAAGTAAAATGTAAACAAAACCAAAAGAGATAGTGAAAAGACCTAATCAAAATCATAAAAAGAGAACACATAAATAAAAACATATGTTTCCTGAGCATTTCACTCTTGTTAGTGATTGTTGTAAATGTTCTATGATACTGCTCACAAGTGCACAAAGTTTTAAACGGATCATTAAAAATGGTTGGCCTAAAGAAACATGTTTCTAAAACTTTTCTTGTTGTTTGATCTGGTCCAAACGCCTCCTTTGAGAAGTATGAAAGAAGTTAAGAATAAACTAAACCTCACAATAGGGAACACATATCTTCATCACCTAGTCACTACAAAAGAATACACGTTGACTTATTTTCATTGACTTTTTCTTTTGACTCAAAGTATTAGTCATCAAATGTTCATTACAAATATCTTGTTAATGTTGCTTAAGTGAATCATTTGTTGCCATCATATGAAGATTCACTTTATAACATTCTTAAGGACTTCTTATATATAATGATTTACTCTATTAGTAAACAAAATAAATCGTTTATTAGATAATAATATTATTTGTGTTAATAACAATCAAATTATTTATTTCTACCTTACTTAAAATTCATGCTACCTTAAAATGTAGTCATTAATATAAGATTTATTTTCTAACTTAATTTGCACACTAACACAATTAAGGAATAATTATTCTATTATTTATGTTATCATCAAAATATTAATCACACGATTGTAGTTAAACCAATTTTGCACTTACAAAACTACACTTCTTCCTTCATCAATTCTAAATTAATGGTATTTTTTTTTATTTATCAGACTAGCATTTTGGTCAAGTAAATTAATATTGTATTCAAATTTAGACCATCCTTTACATTCTTAGTATTACAGTGGATTATCAATTGTCAATGGGATGCTTAAACTTTTATATTTAATTCTCAGTCACTCAATGACTACGATTTTGTTTTAAGATTTACCACCAATGACGATGTTAACGTTTACTACTTAAAGACATTTTTCCAAAATAAAATAACTTACATACAAATTATGAAAATAAAATTTTATGGGTGTATAATAACTACACCAATAGAAAATAGCTTTTTACATGCGATTTTTCTGGCGGATTTGAACTTAAGATACACAAGAAACATATTACCTGCAAATATTTCAGCGGAAGTTTATGGATAATTATTACCCGAGAATTTGAAATCCGCAAATAATATTTGCAGGTTTTTAAGTAAGAAAAACAACATATCCGAACAAAAGTTTGACTAAATTTCAACTTTTGATATTTTCCTACGACATTTCCTTTGGCAATTTTGGCAGGTAATTTTTGTGAATGTTTCCGCCGATAATTCCACAGGTAATTTTCCATCAAAATCTACATATAATTCAGATTCGTAGATAAATGTTGAAATAAATCCGGAACTAATTATTTTTATTATTTTACTTTTTTATAAACACATTTTGAAGTATTTCAAATTAGTTTGTAATTATAATATTTAGAAATTAGAAAAATTATTAAAGATTAAAATTCAAAATATAAAAAATTTCTATATTAATTTATTTCAGTACATTTATCAAAACAAATTAGTAGTAGAGTGAAATAAGCTTCCTAAGAAAGTACTACATGGAAGATAGGTACAAGAATTATATTGTAAAGGGAAATACAAGAACTTTACCGGTAAGGGAAAAATTCAAAATAAAAAGAATCGTTCTTGTTGGAGAAAGAGAGCGATACATCTCTTTTGGAAGTTGAAAGTCTTGATTGCAACGACAGAGATAAATGCAAGTTTCTACCAACAAACCAAGAGTCATAGGAACATATGTCTCCTCTATTGTGGCAGCAAAATAAGTAGGCTACAACAAACAATTGCATTATCCAAGCTCTTTCCTTCTGCAAGTAGAAACATAACATATTAACATTAGATCAAAACAATTGGAGACTAAAAAGCCTTTTTATTTGGTGAAACTTCTCTTCGTTCGTTGACTCATTGGTAATTCATATGCAGAAAAGAAGCAATACATGTAACTAATGGATATATATGCACAGAGAAAACCAACATGAAGTATGGTCAAATATATGAAGTATAAACCACAAAGAAAATGACAATTAGATAAACATGAAATCAAGCAAATGACGGAACAAATCAATAACAACAACCAAGAGTTATATTAAATGCAATCATACTAAGTCTATTAAATAGATAGTCACACATGAGAATCACTCAAATTTGGTAATGTGTCAAGACATTATTACCATAACTTTTGTGATTTAGTCCCCACAAATTCTGTCTTTATCTTCTCTATGTGGTTATGTCTTAAGTTGTATTTGAAATTAAACCCTATTTAAACATACAAATGATTAAGTTAGCATCAAAATCCAACACAATAGTTACAAAATTTATCTAATTTTTCCCACGGACCCAATATTTGTAACCTAACATTTTTATAATCCTACACAAAGAGGCGAAAAAATCTCTAATTCTTATTACCTATACTATGGTAGCTTCTCACCTTTAATCATATTTCACAATAGTACTTATAGAAGCACACAACTAACATAGTAATTAAAAAATTAGGTAGAGAAACATATAGGTCAAAGCAACACTCCCCCTGGAGTGACTCACTCGTTCTTTTGTTAATATTATTTAACGTAAAATTTTTTATACGTTAATAAACTCTTTAAAACTAACTACAGCACCAGCCCCTGCATCAAAATAATTTTAGCAGACGAGAGTCCAATTGTGGTCGTCAAATTGTGGCAAGAACTTACTAAGGGTGTCATAAAGAAGCAGCAAAATGAAGAATAGAAAGAGTTGCAGGAACATTGGTGTGACACTACTAAAAAATGACTTTTAGAGATTAAAATTCGATCACTAAATCAAGAAAATCCTTCACTAAATCAATTAGCGACTAAGTTAAATAAGTAGGTAAATCACTAGTCTGTGGCTATCGAATTGACAACTGAATTTTAAAGATTGATTTAGTGACCATTTTTGGAGATTAATTATTGGTTGATATTAGAGACTGATTTAATGACTGTTTGATCAAGTAATTAGTTAAATTAGTCACTAAATCGGTCTCTAAATTTAGTCACTGCATCAGTCACTATTTTATAATTCTCTAACAATATTATAGCTAAATTAAATTTGTATAGATAACAAAATAAACCTAGACTAACTCAATGTCATACTAAACTCGAAAATTTTGTTGCTTAGGTAATACATCATACTCAAGTCTAACGATGGATGTCATGCAAAATCGTGCAATCTTACGACTTGTCACGCGCCCCTAACAACTTTGGTTTGATCTGCATAAAAAATAAGAATTCAGAATAACACTACAAAGAAACACATAGAAACCAAAAGAGACTTGAACGAAGAAAATGAGAAACACATATGCATGGACTCCTGATAATACTTCATATACATGGAACAAAAGCCTAAGAAAATGATTATTATCAGAAGAAAACTAACCCAATAGCTCACAACTTGTTGAATACATTCAGGAGGCCATTGAACATTCAGAGAAAACTCAACATTTTTTGCCAAAACTCCCTTCACGTTTACCTCTAAGTCACAAGTGTTAAGCAATTACAAAGAGTAATCAGAGATGAAAAAGTATTTGAGAAAAATGGTAAAGCTTAGCTTAGTAGTTTTATTACCTTCAAGCTTTGAAAAGGATTGAGGCATTCGAGCTTCAATGTCACAATAACACCAAATCTAAGAAAAATCAAAATACAGTCAGCAGCAATCCATTGAAACCAAAGCAAATGTTTAGAAAACAAAACACAAAATTTAAGTAGAAAAAGAAGAAAATTAAGAAATTACCTGAAATTGCACTCGCCAGAAGCAGGTTACGATTCCTGCGATTTGAAAGAGAAATTAAGAAATGAGAAACGATGGAAGCTGATTAGGGTTCATGCGATTTGGGAGAGAAATAGAGAGACAAAATGCAAAACGATCGAGGGTGATTAGGGTTTTTGCTACTACAGATTTGTTGGTGACTACCACCATTAGAAGAAGAAGAACCACATAACAACAAAATGGTATTTACTGAGACATTGAAAGTTGCGAAGATGGAGATGCTAATGGAACGAGAGATGGTGTTTATTGAGGCCTTAAAGGTCACAAAGATGAAGGAGAAATAGAATGGAGGATGAAGGAGAATGGAGAGAACAAAAAAATGGAGGCGCTAAGGTTTGCGAGGATGAAGGAGAAAGTTTGGAACGAACAATGACACACAATCTAATAATATGAACATTTATCTAAAGTGTTCAAAACATTTATCTCAGTAAAAAAATAATATGAACACTTTGTTGTCTCGTTCTACCATAAATAAGTCAAATTGGGTGTCATTTTTTGTTCCAAACTTTCTCCTTCATCCTCGTAAACCCTAGCGCCTCCATTTTTCGTTCTCGCCATTCTTCTGCATCCTCCATTCTCTTTCCAGGAAGATGTATCATGTATCTGAATTTTTAATTGAAGTTTTTTTTAAAAACGTAGCAACCAGGCTGTATTTGATTTGAAATGTTAGTGAAAATTCCACATTCCATCATTTAGTATTTTTATAGAATTTTAGATAAAATAACTTAATCAAACACTTATACAAGAAGCGCTTGCTATATAAGTGTTTAGTTATAAACTGTTTCTTTAATCTTTGTAAGTTGTTTTTATAAGTTATTATGTAAAATTTGTTTAATTAAAGTGAAAACAGCTTATATATAAACATGAAAGTTGTTTTTACTAGCATTTGTTTATGTTATATAAGATAAACTCAAATAAGCAAATTCTGCTATATGAGAGACATTGTGAAACTGAAATATATTTAGTGCAGTGTGGATTTGGGTTCAGAAGACTTGTCAAAGAAGAATGATATCACCGGTTCTTCGAATTATGAGTCTTCGCCATTCATAACTTGCCTTTGTAAATGGAGAATTCATTGGTAAGAACATACAGATTTGAATTCGAAGAGGAAAGGGGTCAATCCAATGTACTTAGATTGATATATGGCCAAGTGCTATTGCACTATTATATCTAGGACTGTTAAAAAATATCAAAACCTGCCCGAACCGAAAATTCGTTTGTCATAGGTAGTTCACTGAAGCATAACATTTAATCCCTTAAGGTGATTTCAGGAACCAAACTGAACCAGTTTAGTTCTGTTAGGACTCCCTGTAAGAGCCTTAACATTTTTTTTTTCATTTAATTCAAATTTGTAGCACTTTGGCTTAGTTTTTTAAGTTTCAAGGAGAACAATAACATTTTTATGCATCCCTTTTAAATACACAGGATAGTGGAGCATACATGGAACATAGGTATGCTGGACCTAAGACCATAACCATCCTTAGTTTGAACTCTGGAACAATTGGTCTCACTCTTAATGGTTAGGGTCATCAGGGATTTTTAATCTATCATTTGAAATAACTTTTTAACAAAAGTATCGGAAAGAACACAAGTTTCACATTGAAAGGAGATAAGACTAAAAAAAAAGTTTAGGAAGTGTTGCACTGCTCAACTTACAAATTAGTTTTGTAAAGATTTGTTAAGTCTCATATAAAAACCTAATATAAGGATCTGAAAAGAAATATTAAAGAAGACAAAGAATAACTAAAGTGAAAACATTCTTGAACAAGTGGGATTGAATAATCGAATTGATGTGAATTTACATGCTGGTCTCTATGGTGAGAAGCATGACATTTTCAGTGAGGAGGGATCAAAGAAAGTAGAATGGAAAGATACCAAGGGACATGGACCACATCTCTCTTGGTACAAGGTATTGGCTATTTTACATTAAAATGTTGTAACTCGTAATTTGTATTTTTTATTTCTAATTAGATTCAATCAAAGACTTTTGAATTATTTTATGATTCTATATTCATTTTGCAGACAAATTTTGAAACCCCAGAGGGAAATGGTCCAGATGCCATCAAAATGATTGGTATGGGAAAAGGAATGATTTGGATCAATGGTGAAAGTGTTGGTTGAGCTACCTCTCTCCTCTTGGAAAGCCTACTCAGTCAGAGTAAGAAAATTTGAAACACAGATTAAATAATTGATTTTGTCTTTAAAATTAGAATCTTTGATCATATTAATTCTTTACGACTATTTTAAACGTTTTCAATTTTATAGCTCTTTTTAAAATTTCCTTAATTTCTAGAGTTAAGTTATTTGACCTTACAATATTGCTTTATAGACAAATGTTAATGGTTAGAAATAGTCACGGTCTCTTTTTTAAAACATTATTGGTGTTCTAAGAATAGACAGGTATATATATAATATCATTAATATTTTGTTCGTATAACAATTATTTATCATATGTTTGTTTTGTCTGTTGACTTTACTTATTCATTAGATATAGAAAATAAGTAACATGAAAAAAAAGAATTGCACAAAATATGAGGACATACATAGCATGGGGAACCAAGAATCTTCCACAACTAATTCATGAGATAGTTGGTCTCTTTCGGTGTTTTTTAATGAATTTCTCAATACATATATGATGGTTGATATTCTTGTTACTAATATTAGACGACAAAAGCTAGAGGAAAGCAACCATCACGAGCATAAATTTACATTGATACTCGAACTTGACAAGATGGAAGCATTATTATTACTGAAAAGGAGGCAACTGATGTAATTGTAATTTGTAAGAATTTTAAACTTTGATGATAAATTTAAAATAACTCATTCTCATAATCTTATTGTCATAATTCACAAATAGATTGTGGGCCTAATTTAATATTCTAGCTCATGTTATTAGATTTCATGAATTAGTCTTATTGTGTCTAACTTTCAAAACATGAATGTGTTATCTAACTTTTCTTTTGATTTTGATGTATAATAAATGTTTTGGTTGAGTTGCTATCCTTTAATTATAACTTACCCTATATACATCCAATTCAATAAACATAATCATAATTTAGTGGTATGGTTTGGATTAACGTATCCAACTGCCACCTAGCCAGATGTAATAGGTATGGAGGTGCAATGCAAAGGTAGGACTAGGAGTGAGGTATTCAAGTTAAAGAAACGGTATAGTTAGTTAGGTTATTTTATTTCCTGTTGCTACTTAGTGAAATTATCTTCTTTTTCCTCTTGATTATGGATAAGTAGTTAGAGGGCTGGAAATGTTAGGAAACAATATTGAGAAGATATGGATTAATTTAAAATCAGAGAGATAATATTTCCTTTTTCTTAGATAGCTAGTGATGACCCGGGCCCTTTGGGAAAGGTTCTACGTGGAAAAGATGAAGTGTTTAGAAGAAAATTTGATGGTAGCTACGGTTATTGGTGACTTTCACCCCCTTTGAGTTGAATTGGTTGCATAGTACTAAACCCTAAAATAATATATATATATATATATAATAAATTATATCATATTCTTATAAAATTTATAGTGGATAAATAAAAATTTATTTTTAAGAAAATAAATTTTTTTTATTTTTTTAATTAAAATATCACGTTTCTCAAAAATAAAAAAAAAAAAAAACATTTCAAACTTATTTTCTCCATTAAAATATTACAATCTCGACAAACTTGATTTAAGTATAATTACTTGATTTAATTTTAAAAACTTACTAGTACTTCTAAGATTTTCATACAAAAATTAGTTTCAAATTAAATATGTAAAATACAAAGTAAAACCCTTATTCTCGGTATCACCTATCAGAGTGGGGTTTCTCCCAAACTTGAACTTCAAGACTTATCAACCTGTAATAACTACGATTTTACAAACGCATGGCCAAGCTAGTCAAACACAAACAACGAAGGAGGTTAATTTCAAAATCATGATGACAATATAATACAAGTAAAAAGAACACGCAAACAATTCTAATAGAATTGTATCATTACACAAACATTGCTCAATAAAATTATCAATTAGAAAGTTAAAATCACCCAAGGAAAATCAATACCTTTCACTATTACATCAAATCATCTAAGAAAAATCATAATCACATGTGATACACATTAATCACAACAAACAATCACAAGAAAATCCAATGATACGCATGAACTTAGACTCTACTTCACAATGTGTAACCATTCTAACTCTGAAGTATTTGGTTATAAGGAGGCTTGATACTATGCCACCATTCCGGTGGACGGACAATTCAAATTGGCTTTGTCCTCATAGATCCCCTCAACTCAACCTGAGACATATATACGTGACAGTCGAGATAAACGTGTGTTGTGTGGTAGCTTCCGACATTTAGAGTGCTACCTCCAAGTCACCTAGGAATTCCCCACCCGAATAACTCCAAAGTCTAACAATTTTGCCTTAAGGCTCATCATGAGACCGCCACGATCAGGCTCATTTAGTTGTACTTCATCGGAATCACTAGGCTTGTCAGGCCCTACCTATATGATGACAAAATAATCTTCACTTCACAAATTTTTAATATTTATTTTCTCGCCTCGTCAGCTTATGATACTTCATTAAGACCGCCATTTCAAACACAAATTGGAATCACAATTATTTCATCAACTATCGGGTTACTTCAATATTCTCATCATAAATTCACAACTTCACTATCATTAATCATATCTCATCACATAAACTCATCACAATTTCATCGTATCAGTATCATCAGTCATACATCATCACATAAACTTATCACAAATTTATAACATAATTATTATTAATTATACATCAACATAATCACATAAACACGTCTAATCAAACATATACATAAAATTCATTCGACATCCAGTATCACAATAATATCAAATATCACACATTTAATAAAAATAAATCAAATACCACAATAATGTCAAATACCACACATTTAACGAAGTTAAATCAATAAAAACACCTTATAAATATTTCTATTCCACATTTTAATCTCACAATTACCATATTTTTACATTAATCAATTTGTCACTTAAAGGGCTACTGCCATACGTTGCGAGCCCCGAATGAATTATTGGGAATACGGTTTTCTCGTTCATCTCACATTACATTATACTCATGAATTCAAACGCTCTCTCACCCCTTACCTTATTTTGATGCTTTCACACACGAATATGATTCCACGAGGAAACAACTTTTTTTCTTTGACTATTTTCCCTTCAATTGATCTAATTCGACAATTTATAGGTAAACGTTAAAAATAAATTATGAGAAGAGACTCCAAGAACTAAATTTAGAAATCGGTTAAGGTAATTTATCATAAATCAGAAAACTAATCAGTGGATAATATCGGCACTTTTCACATGATCGTTTTGGCATTGGTTTCACTTAAATCGGACTTACGGTGAAGGAGAACAATGCAAAATAACGAAGTCTACAAACGGAGAAGTCGGATATTTTAGAGAGAATTTGGGGTTGTTAAAAATATGGAAAGTTATGTTTAATTTACTAACTAAACGTATAAAATAACATGCTAAAATTTGGACGGAAACGGAGAAAATTTTTCTTCTAATTTTGTTCCAATTCCTCTTGGGAGCAACAGTTGTCGTGCAAATGCCTTTCTCTTCCTCTATTTTTTGTTTTGTTTTATTCTTTAATTAGGTTTTACTTGGCCTTGACTCATGAAACACATTTTAATCTTTTTTTTTTAAATAAAATTAACAATTACCAATACTAATTTTTTTCAACATTATTTTTGTTTTAAACACAATCTCATTAATAAAACATTACTAATATTTCATATCTAATATACGACAAACTAGAGTAATTAAAATAATTAATCTTAAAAAAATTAAATATTATTAACCCAAACTCTCATATTCAAATTAATCACTATAATTATACTTATTTTTTTAAAATACTCATGTCATTCTAATATATCATTAGAGAATAGTCAAAATTATAAAATAAATAAATATAACAACAATATTTTATGTTAACTACTAAATTGTAATAAATAAATAAATAAATATATATATAAAATCATAATTCGA
>JBBPBR010000001.1:34282044-34294668 GCA_037974775.1 Cicer pinnatifidum | reverse complement strand
TTAGGATAAGTTGAATTTAATAATATTGAATTTTTGTATCAATCAAGACTAGAAAGTGTTATCCTAAATGATTTTTGTCTAAAAGTTTCATCAAGTAAAATCTTGGCATTAGATAGAAGAAGTGGTTATGGAAAATCAACTATTATATCCATTTTGCAAATATTTTATGATCTAATTAGTGGATAAATATTTGTTGATGGAATTTCTATTCATAAACTTTTAATGCTCATAATTTCATTTCAGTATTGCCACAAGGATATGATATTCATGTTAGTGTTATAGTTAAAATGTTAGGAATTCATGTAACATGCATTTAATGGAATTAGTGAAATTAAATTATATTTTATTGTAAATTTCAATGGAAATGGTTAATAAAAATAAATTAGAAATTTAAATTTAATTTACTTGTATTAAATTTTATGTGAGGGCGTTTTAGTTTACAGAGCTTTTGAAAAAGCGTTGTAAAAACCTTGTAAATATTATGTGTAAGCGCTATGTGACCCTATACGACTCTACAACATCATTTGTCAAAAAAATGTTGTTGTGTCTTCCGTTGTTTTTAAAATATTATATAACAACGTTTGTATTTAATAAGCACACTATAAAATGTCATTTTTGACGTAGTGAATGAGACATCATTGAGTTGAATTATTTATTTAGTGCATAATATATGTGTATTTGATTTATCTTAATTATTATCATAGATATGAATTATTGTCGATTTTAAGTGAATAAACTTATATATTAATTATTGAAAATAATTGTTTATTCTAAAAAATTATTTCCATATTTAAAGAATAATTTTAAAAGAACGTGAGAATTATGATGAATTTTTCATTTTATCGCGTCGATTGAGAACAATTCTTATTAGTAAATCTCTATCTCATGTAGGGATATATCTTCTGAAGACTATTTTTACTCGCCATTAAATTTACGTTGCCTTATCTAAAGTCAAATCAAGAAATGGTTTGAATCTACTTATTTTGGATGATAAAGATACAGTTTGCAATACAACTACTTGTTGTACATCTTATATATATCAACTTTAACTAATGGCTTTAAATTGTTATATTCAAGACTATGTTGTTTTAAACAAACATTATTGATACTATGGTTTGCATAATAAGTAATATCGGATTGACTTAAAGTAGAATATAATGTCATATTGAAATATGTAAAACGTGGTGGCTCAGTATGGAAACAATTTACTGTATGGTTTTCAATTTCTTCATTTTGTTTGAATTGCTTTTTTGTACGTAGTTGTAATCGTGTATCGTTACGTAAATTTTCTTGATACACATAATGGTATTCATTTAGTCATTCAGGAGACTTCCATAATTTTTTTAAATGATATTAATGGTTTATTAATCTTTTGTCAGTTAAATAATTAAGCTTTAACCATACATTTTTTCAATTAATTATTTTATAAATCAATAATCATGTTAGGAGTCATTCTTTTAAAAGAATGTTAAGTTTGATATTATGTTTATTAATATAAGAAATACATAATTTCATTTACTCTAACAAAGACAATTAAAAAAGTTCTCATCGGTGATTCAAGTCAACGAGGGTTTATTGTCTTTTCTGAATACGAACTATGACAATTAATATTCCAAATAAAACATTTCCTAATTGGCTAATAAAAACACTCCTATGCAACTATAGATGTTCATACAAAATTAACAAGATGTTTGCAATGGAACATAATATTGAAAGTTAAAGCAATAAAAAAGTTTTAATAGTAAAATAGCCTTCATTAAGTATCATTAAATGTAAAACTCTAATAAGCAAATTAACACGCAAATCCATGTTTTGATTGTCATTCAAATTTGTAGCTCTTACACGCACTTCATTGTTGACCACATATAATCTGATTTTTCCACATTGAAAGGTTGATATTCTCTTTTGATTAATCATGTGACACCTCACTATATTTACTTATAATTTTGTAAATCTATTGTGATCAAATGATATACAGCCCCTTTTATTTAGAGACAACTGTTGCACCATATTAGACAAGTCATCATGTAACCATATTATTCCTTCTTCACGATCTTCCATTGTATTTTCCATTTCAAACCACTATGGTGTTTTACAATTATTAAATTTGGTATTGTGTATCCACGTATTCTTTTGAAATTCTATGGTAAACGCTACAAAAAATAAACAAATAATAATATGTTTTCAATATAACTAATTCGTTTAATATGTAAAAATAATAACTTATTCATTTAGATATAAAGGATAAAGTATATACCTTACAAGTTTTGAGCCTTCTCTTAGATATTTTTTTAAACATCAAATAGTTGTCTTGCACACCGTTTTAACTAGTGAATGCATCCCACCCTTTTACAAACCACATTTCTCTGTCATGCAACTCTACCAAATTGTCAAATAATATAGCTTTTTTTTTTTATTAATTATTTAAGTATCTCTTTATTTTTGAAACAAGTTTTCCTCCCTATATATATATATATATATATATATATATATATATATATATATATATATATATATATATATAGCTAAAATTTAATATAAATCAAAATTTCATACCACACTTATAATTTTATACAAAATTCATTTAAAACATAGAATACACAATTGATTAGCATACTACAAAAGATGTATGCTATTGTTTTACAACTTTGTCATGTCAAGAATGATGGTAAAGTACAAAAGAGAGTTGAGAAAGCCAAGAGTTCAACAAAATTCGTTTTGTAAAATGTTGCTTTTAAGGCAACAAAGAAGGATTTGAGACAACTGTTTAGCCGTTTGGCCAGGTAAATACTATTAAAAGTGATAATTTATTCTAATTGATGGTAAATATTCATTCTTTCTCCTGTTCAAATTATGACTGATGTATTATGTATTTGTTACTAGTGATGACAACACACTATGAGGAATTTTTACTAATCTTCAATAGTGATCTTAAACACATGTGGTTGATGCATTAAATAAAGATGTTTAGAATTATAATTGAGTTGAATGAAAATATGGAAAGTAAATTATGACATTTTATTAATTAGTAACCTAGTATTAAGCTTTTAGATTTAACAACCATCATTCCTGTACCCACTTGGTAGAAATAGGTGTGGTTGTTTCGTTACTATATTTAGAGCTCCATTGTACAATTACTTAGATATTAAGTCCAATTAATATCATTTACATCTTACATCATGGAAATACAATACATACTAAATTAAGAGTTACAGTTCTTAAAATAGACCTGATGACTCATTATGTTATTTTGAAATTAGGATAGTCTGTTTCCCAATTGGTTTTAGTTAAAATTTATCTTAATATACTATCCTATTTTGCTCATTTCAGCAAGAATATGTACATTTAGTTGTTTGGTGCAAGTATTCAAATGTTTTCCTTTGACTCGTGTTTGATGACTCCAAACCGTGCGGATTAAAAGCTTAAGGTTTCCAATGAAGTTTGGAAATCATATAGGCTTTGCTTTTGTGGAGTCTATTACTCAGAAGGAGGCACAAAATGCTCTTACAACAATTTCAAGCACCCATTTATATATATGGCAGACATTTGGTAAGTGAACCTATGTTATGGATTTTTGGAATTTTATTGAGGCAATCCTTTAATTTCCCCAATTTTTAGGTGGTGTCAATAATTTCTATTTACACTGCAATATATTTGAGAAACAATGGTCCTTACTATTTTCAGGTGATAGAGAGAGCGGAAAAAGGGGAGAGTTTGCAGGAACTGCAGACTCGAACTGCAAATTCTATTTGATTTTGTCTATAATTACATTAGTATTCTGGTTCTACTTATTTGCTCTGACAATGCTACGATTCAATTGATATTTAGTTAATTTATTAATTACTATAATAAAGTTAGTATGAAATTTAGTTTAAATTTTGAATATGACTTGTTAGATTGGTTCAAATTTAACCGATGTAATAAATCAATTTTGTATTTGACTAGTTAGATTGATTCAAATTTAACCGAAGTAATAAATTAATTTTGAATTTCGACTTGTTACATCCGTCATTTTAGTCGATTTTATAATAAACTATTTATTACAATGTTTGATGTTAGATCGAACAAGTAACCAATCTAACATTTACACTACAAGAAAACATGAATTTTGTGAGGGCCAAAAGCCCTCACAAAGGGGATAAAACAGCTACAAAGGTGGATTTTGTGAGGGCTTTTGGCAGCCACAAATAAGCTGGTCACAAAATTTTGTGAGGGCTTTTGCAGCCACAAAGTGCCTGAAACAGGTTGGCATTTGTGAGGGCTTTCGCAGCCACAAAAGACAGGCATTTGTGAGGGTTTTTGCAGCCACAAAAGTCTGCCTTTGTGAGCGCATAGGCCGCCACAAAGGACAGGCTGAATTTGCCTGATTGGACCTTTGTGAGGGCTTTTGGCCGCCACAAAGGACAGGCTGAATTTGCTGACTGAACCTTTGTGAGGGCTTTTGGCCGCCACAAATGCCAACGTAATTAAAAAATAATATATTTTGTGAGGGCTTAGGCCGCCACAAAATAATTCGTATTTAATAAATTAATTTTTAAATTCAAAATTAATAGTTTATTATAATATTATATATAATAAATTAATATAAATATAATATTAAAATTTAAATTAAATTTAAAATATAATGTAATTATAAATTAAATTTAATATATAATAAACTAATCTTAATTTAATTAAAAATTTAAAATAAAATATTTAAATTAAAATTAAAGATTAATTTAAATAATAAAATATTAATAATAAAATATTTAAATTAATAACAAAATATTTTGTGTAGAGAGAAGGAGGAGAGAATAGTTAGAATGAGGTTTTAGAGAGAAGTTGGATGTGAAAAAATGAAGGAGGAGAGGAGAAAAATATAGTGTTATCTTGAGCATTTGTGGCGGCCAAAGCAGCCACAAAGTCCACGTAGGTTTAAAATTTTGTGGCGGCCTTTGCAGCCACAAAGTCCACGTGCGCATTCCTTTGTGGCGGCCTTTGCAGCCACAAATGCCACTGGTCACGTCAGTCCTTTGTGACGGCTTTTAAATATTTAAAAATTTGTGAGAGCTTTTTCAGCCACAAATAAAGACCAATTTCAATTTTGGCATTTGTGAGGGCTTTTTCAGTCACTAATTTGTGAGGGTTTTATTCGGCCACAAAATATTTATAAAGTTGGCCACAAAATGGTGTTTTTCTTGTAGTGTTACATAGGAATCGATGTAACAAAGTTTAATTGCACTAGTATTAATAACATCAAACAAAATACATTAAATTTAAGAAAAAAACACATCAAAATTAATGTAGTTGAATAGATGTGTCAAAAATAAATAACGTACTATATTATTTATTTTATTTTTTTTTGTTGACAACTCTCTCCTATAAGCCAAATTTTACACAATTACTTCTAATTACTTCCAAAAAAAATTTGATTATAGTTTTTTCGAATTAAAAACTAGTTTGGTTTCATTTTTTCGAAATGAAAATCGGTTGGTTTAGTTCAGTTTTTTCGAACTGAAAATCAGTTTGGTATGCTTCTAGTTTAAGAAAATTAGTTCGAAAACAGTTTGATTCTCAATTTTTATAAATTAGTTCAATTCAAAAACAATTTGGTTCAGTTTAGTTGTTTAGTTTGGTTCAATTTTTGGTTTTTTTGAACACTCATACTTTGAACAAGTATTTTGCTAGAACTTAAAACCTTAAAATCTAAATACTTACAAAAAGTTGAGTTCTTGAAGTTTTTCTGCATAACTTTGGATTTTTGGATTTTTGAGTTTGTTGTTCATTTTTTGTCTTCTTCAGTCTTGAGTGGTATTTATAGGAAATTAGGGTATTAGTTTAGTCTCTTGTGAAATAATATAATTTTAATATAAGTAATTTTAACATAGACTTATTCACTTATATACCCATTCAAAAATACGTTTTTAAAATCCTTTTGAAATAATATTTTTAATATATAAGTAATAAAAGAGATCTGGATAAAAATAGCTTATAACCAGACCACTAAAGCAAATATCTCAATGTAACCAATGTCTTTTTGTTACTATAGCCTTGTGCAATAATGACTTACTTTTGTCTAGGTATTAGATCTCAAAAATCATTCATTTTAAATTCATTTAACCTTTCTTGCATTGGAAGGATCCATCCATCATCTACTAGTGCTTCTTTAACATATGTAGGTTCAATTGAATGTAGTAGACCAAACAAAGTTAAGTCTTTCAGTGATGATCTAGTTTTCAAAGGATCATTTGCATTTCCAATGATTAGAGTTTTAGGATGAGATGACTTGTACTTCCATCCAGATGTCCCTTCTGACTTAACTTGACTGCTTCTGACTTGGTTAGATTCATCCTCTGATGATTTCTCATTTTCTTCTGATTTACTTGTATCCTCTGATTTTTCAAGTTCTTCTGTTTTGTTTGCATTTGTTTCCCCTGGTTCAAGTAAACCTGCACTATCATCAAATTGTTTTGACTTTTTAAGGTCAAGTTTTTTGTCATCAAATTTAACATGTATTGACTCTTCCACGATATGAGTTTCCCTATTAAATTAGCTTTACATCTTTCAGAGTATCCAATGAAGGTTTACTTATGTGATTTGAAATCAAATGTGTCTAGGTTATCTTTAGTGTTTAACATATAGCAAGTACAATCAAATTGTTTAAAGTAGGAGATGTTAGGCATTTTACTCTTCCGTAATTCATATGGTGTTTTATTCAATATTGACCTATTTAAGATTATTTTTGGAATATAGCATGTAATGTTAATTTTCTCTGCTAAAAAAAATGTTTTGCAATATCCATCTCATTGAGCATGGTTCTGGCCATTTCTTGAAGGAATCTATTCTTTCTTTCTACAAATTTATTTTGTTTTGGTGTTCTAGGAGAGGAGAAAATGTGTGAGATTCCATCCTTATCACAAAAAAATTCAAAAGAACTTGTTTTCAAATTTTCCTGATCACTTTTAAACGTTACAATCTTAAGACCCTTTTCATTCGTTACTTATTTATTTCTTAAGAATTTTACCCAAGTCCACCTAGTGTAATCATCTACTATTAGAAAGTCATACTTCTTTTCATTGGCCACAAGATATCTATATGTAAGAGCTCAAAGAAGTTTGAGGTAGAGACTAAGTTCGTACATGTAAATGAGTTCTTTGTTTGTTTCCCTTTTAGACAAGCTTCACACACAATTTCAATTTAATAGCTAAGTTTAGGTGGACCTCTAACTAGTTGATGTTTATTCAATTTTGAGATTAATCTAAGGTTTGCATGACCTGACATTTTGTGCCAAATTGATTTTTCTTCATTTACTGACATTAGACACTTAACATCTTGTTTCTCTAGACTAAATTGATTTATCTTATATATGTTATTGTTCTAGTGACTTGTAAAGAGTTCCAATCCATCCTTTTAGCTAATAGCCTTGCATGTTTTTTGGTTAAATATAATATCATGGTTATTATCACTTAATTGACTAATACTGTAACAGCCCGACCCTTACCATTATCGGCTCTGTTAATCAGGACCTTCTTGCCTCTCCTTCCGCCTCGTGGAAATAGTGAGTTTTTATCTTTCGTGGGAATTGAACCTGATACCTAGTCAATTAAGTGATAATAACTATGTTATTATAGTTAATAAAAAATCATGCATAACAATTAGTCAAAAAGATGGATCTGTACTCATTATAGGTCATAGACAAAATCACCTATATAAGATAAATCTGTATAGCTTAGAGAAATAAGATGTTAGGAGTCTCATGTTAGTAAACGAAAAAAATTTAATTTGTCACAAAAGGTCAGGTCATGCTAACCTTTGTTTATGTGGGGAGAGAAAGTGTATGCATGTCGGGAGACTCACGTAATGATAACAATAAATTAAGGTATATGTATGTCAATTAATAACAATAATTTTTTTATATAATTTAATAAAGAGAGCTAAATTAATAAATTCATAATACAAAATCACAACAAAATTTTAAAAGTTACATTACCCCAATACCAACAGTTTTTTAAAGGTAAAGACAGATTTAAAAAAAAAATAAAAATCATTATCTAATGTAATCTATTACAAAACTTTTGAAAGAAAAATATTGTCTAACGTAACCTATAACAACGCTTTTTAAATATAAGTGTTGTCTAATGTAACCTATTAAAGAATATAGTTATTTTAATCAAAATATCCATAATTTTATATATATTAATGTGATTCATACATTGAAGCACTCGTATCTCTTATATAAAAACAAAATTCTTGTTATATATATCATCAGGTTTATAATATTTTTCACCTTTTTGATAACATATAGTCCTAGCTGCTAGAGTCAACTCACGTACATCTTTTTTACAAACATGAGTATATGCATTAACTAAGCGACCAATATATATAGTCAAGGATAACACAATTAATATTGTATTCAAGGCTAAAACAATCAATAGAACAATGAATTAACAATGTCATATGATTCTTCAGCACGTATTAACACCTATTTTCCTTAACTTCAGTTAATTGATCTTCAGAGTAACTCGGACATTTGAATTCGTCAAATTAATACAAAATATAATGCAACTAAGTTAAAATTAATAAGATGAAAATATTAAATAGGAGTGATAATCTCTTTCATGAACCTCATAATAGAGTTGAATTAACATGTTGTATTTGGAATCACATTTTGATTAGAAGTGATAATCTCTTTCATGAACCTCATAACCTTTCTCCATTGCTATTTCACACATGCCTACATTTGTAGACATATTTGTTTCTACAAATGTTACAAAAAACTGCACAAATCGAGAAACTGGTGCACAACCCTTTTTAGCGGAAGACTTTTGAAGTCTTGATTTTGCAAGACCTTGCTTTGGTGTTGCAATCGACATATTTCTAGGTCCAATCTTCTCATTTTATCTTACTTGTTACAATTTTTGTGTTTGAATCTCAAACATCATGAAATTAAGTTAGTTCACTACAAGAAAAACTTCATTTTGTGGCCAACTTTATAAATATTTTGTTGCCGAATAAAACCCTCACAAATTAGTGACCGAAAAAGCCCTCACAAATGCCAAAATTGAAATTGGTCTTTATTTGTGGCTGAAAAAGCCCTCACAAATTTTTAAATATTTAACTGGATTTTGTGGCTGCCTAAGCCCTCACAAAATCACAACATTGTGATTTTGTGAGGGCTTAGGTAGCCACAAAATTCAGTTAAATATTTAAGGATTTTGTGAGGGTTTTTACAGCCACAAAAAATCAATTTGTGAGGGCCAAATCCGTCACAAAGGACTGACGTGATTTTGTGAGGGCTTAGGCAGCCACAAAATCCAGTTAAATATTTAAGGATTTTGTGAGGGCTTTTACAGCCACAAAAAATCAATTTGTGAGGGCTTAGGCAGCCACAAAATCCAGTTAAATATTTAAGGATTTTGTGAGGACTTTTACAGCCACAAAAAATCAATTTGTGAGGGCTAAATCCGTCACAAAGGACTGACGTGACTAGTGGCATTTGTGGCTGCAAAGGCCGCCAAAAAATTTTAAACCTACGTGGACTTTGTGGCTGCTTTGGCCGCCACAAATGCTCAAGGTAACACTATATATATTTTTCTCCCCTCCTCCTTCATTTTTTCATATCCAACTTCTCTCTAAAACCTCATTCTAACTATTCTCTCCTCCTTCTCTCTACACAAAATATTTTGTTATTAATTTAAATATTTTATTATTAATATTTTATTATTTAAATTAATCTTTAATTTTAATTTAAATATTTTATTTTAAATTTTAAATTAAACTAAGATTAGTTTATTATATACTAAATTTAATTTATAATTACATTATATTTTAAATTTAATTTAAATTTTAATTTAATTATAATTGAAATTTTAATATTATATTTATACTAATTTATTAAATATAATATTATAATAAACTATTAATTTTGAATTTAAAAATTAATTTATTAAATACGAATTATTTTGTGGCGGCCTAAGCCCTCACAAAATATATTATTTTTTAATTACGTTGGCATTTGTGGCGGCCAAAAGCCCTCACAAAGGTCCAGTCAGCAAATTCAGCCTATCCTTTGTGGCGGCCTATGCCCTCACAAAGGCAGATTTTTGTGGCTGCAAAAGCCCTCACAAATGCCTGTCTTTTGTGGCTGCAAAAGCCCTCACAAATGCCAACCTTTTTCAGGCACTTTGTGGCTGCAAAAGCCCTCACAAAATTTTGTGACCAGCTTCTTTGTGGCTGCCAAAAGCCCTCACAAAATCCACCTTTGTGGCTGTTTTTTTTCCCTTTTGTGAGGGCTTTTGGCCCTCACAAAATTCATGTTTTCTTGTAGTGATTAGATGCATTTTAAAATATTCACGAGAATATCCATCAAACACATCAACACCTTCCCAAAACATTTTTAAATCTTCGATCAATGGACTTAGAGATAGATATCTATGTCATTTCCAAGTTTTATATGACATGAAATCATCATAGATAGCATAATGAACTTACGCTTCATCCAAATTCGAGGTAGGTTGTAGATATCTATGGTTACTACTTAAGTTGCCATATGGATTCATTCTATTTATAGCAAGTCCAAACCCAAAGTTCCTTGGCTCATTTCCAAATTCTAGGTATAAATCACCAACTTTCTTCGATTGCAAAGAATTGGGTGGATGGCGGAGTTGTCGATCACACTTCGTCTCACCGGCATAACACCTTTGCAGGAGGCCTTTTTGTGCTTTGTCACAAATGGAATCATCATCCTTCATTTTGTAGCCTGATAGTTTACACCTAGGACACTTTTTCAATTCTTCAAACTCATTTTTATACAATATGCAATAGTTAAGGCATACATGCATTTTCCTATAATACATGCCCATTGGACACGATATCTTATTTGCCTCAAAGTTACTATACGACAATATGTTTCCTTTTGGGAGCATTTCTTTCAACAATTCGAGTAATTCGTTGAAGCTTTTATTTGTCCATCCATTTTCCTCCCTCAAGTTGAATATAGTCTCAACACCGCAGACAACTGCGTGAAGTTAGTGCCCCTTAAATACAATCTCTCTTCTTTGTCACAACACAAATTATCATATACATTTGCACAATTAGAGGACTCTTGTCCAATATTACATATCATGTCCTCTAGTTTATCGTTCATATCTACGTTAACTTCCTTTCTTTCTAATGCATTTTGCAAAATTTAAAGAATCATCATGCAATATCCATTTGACATAATTCAGATCAATTCCGAAACAAATAAGATTTCTTTATATTTCCTCAAAATATAATGTATTCTCATTCAAACGTACAAATAACACAATTATTATAATTTAGACACTTTTTCTAAAGCAAATTGTAAAAAACTCATCAACTCCTTTTTCATAGTTTTCATTTTAATTATTTGAATTCATCCAACATCGATCCATAACTACTTTAAAAAAATATACAGTCGAAAAATGATCTTATTCACATTTTTAAAACGATAAAACAAAGACATTGCTAAATAAGAAAAAAGAATAATCTAAATAGGTCCTATAAACATATATGCATGTACTAAATATAACTGAAAATAAAAAATGGGCTCTATAAACATATATGCACATACATCAACCAAAAACTAATATTTGCATATGTTTCTGGGTTACAAATTTCAAAGGCAGTTTGAACTCAAATTTCCAAGTCATTATTGAACTAATAATCATTATTTCCAACATAAACATTTCACATTGAAGTACTAACAAGTTTGGTTTTAAATTGAACTCAACCACTACAAAATAAACGCTCAATTTGTGGTCAACTCGAAAAATATTTTGTGGTAAAAAAAATACTCATAAATTACTGATCATAAATTACTGATCGAAAAATCTCTCACAAATACTAAAATTTAAATTGATTGTTATTTGTGGCTCAAAAAGCCTTTAAAAATAAATTGTTGTTGCTGATTGTAATATTTGTGGCGGCTAAAAACAGTTACAAAATTGTTGGAGGGAAAAATTATTTGAATTTGTGGCACTCAATACCCTCATTATAAACTTGATTGATTGAAAATATCAGCATGATTTTGTGGCAACATATACCCTCAAAAATCAGAACATTGGAGCATTGTGAAGGCTTAGGCCGCCACAAAGTATGATTGTTGCAACATTGTGCGGGATTAGCCGTCACAAAGGTAGTCCTTTCTGATCACCTAGACCGCCACAAAAGCAATAGTACCATTGACATTTTGTGGTCACTTTGGTGAGTGATAAATTATAATGAGGTGGTAAATATAAATTTATGGCCACTTTGGTTCTCTTTTCTTCCTATATATATATATATATATATATATATATATATATATATATTAATTTTTCTCTCATTTCTTATTTATACATTCTCTCTAAATTTTCTATCTAACTTATTTCTACAAATATTTTTCTTCAACTTATATTTCTTTTCTAACCTTTCTCTCAACCTTCTCTGTTGAGTTTCCGTAAGTCTTTATTTTATTTTATGTTTTGTTTTTTATTGTTATTTTTTTATTTGAAGTTATTTATTTAATAAATATTATTTAATTTTTATTTTGATAGTGGTATTACTGTGTTGATTGTGAAGAGTTGTTATTTGTTTGTAAAATTCAAGTCTGACACTACCTTGTGTCTAGTTAATATCTAATAC
>JBBPBR010000001.1:34264617-34281666 GCA_037974775.1 Cicer pinnatifidum | reverse complement strand
TTAATATTAAATAATAATTTGACCTTTATGTCTTAAAATGTCAACAATATTATCATATTTTTACAAAATTTTCAAACAAAATTCCTAAAATCAATTATCATCTTCAATATAATGCAAATTTCATAAAATTCATAACTCAAATTTTTAAATAAACTCATATTTTTATTCTTTATTTAATAAATTTCATGTTGGAGATGAAAATATGCGTTTATTTGAATATTTAAGTTATGCATTTGATGAATATATGAATTTTCTTCAAATTGATATTGAATTTAATGGGTTTTATTTAAAGATTTTGATGAGTTTTCTAAGTTTCTGTAAAGAAATGATACCATTGTTTATATTTTAAGATATAAATAATTAAATTGTTACTTAAAATTAAATAAAAGACTAAATCGAGAAAAGAAGAAAAAAAACTGAAGTTTTACCTGAAATTAAGTTAAACGACCGCAATAGCAATTATGCCTATAATTTATTAATTTTGGAATATTTTATTTTGTTTGATAATAATAATTTAATTAATATTAAAATTATATTTTTATATATAATATTTTATTTAAATTTAAATTTTCAATTTTTAAATTATATTAATATAAATTTTAATATATAATATATTTTTTTAATATTAATTTTGAATTTTATAAACTTTTTTTAATATAAAGTTACCCATTTGTAGTGGCCAAAACAGTTACAAATGGGACAATTTTTGGCGGTCTAAACACTTAGTTTAATGGTTTATGGCGGCATAATCCTTCACAAAAGGGACAATTTGTTGCTGCCTCACAAATGCTAAAACAAAACAACTTTGTGGTCGTTTTTTACGGCTGCAAAATTTTGTGACTAGGTTATTTTGTGGGTCACAAATGTGCTTGATGTGAGCAACTACAGTTACAATCATAATATTATAGATTTTAAAATCTATATAACATAGTCACAATAGTTGCATCGCATTTTTTCGGAATGCAAAGGTTTACGGCACAACAGCTAACGCAATTTAAAATCTTGGTCATTCACCCATTAATCAACACAATTTCTAATGTAAATTCACTAAACACAAAAACCACAATTTACTTATTTTTTAATAATCCTTCGACATTATCTCCCATGTTTTATCTAGTGCCACCCAACACAAACTCAAAAAGAGTCAAAGTAAGAAAAACAAGGGTGCACATGAACATTTAATAATAATAAAAAAAAACAGAGAGAGATTCCATCCAAGAATCAAAATAAATAATAATATTTTGTTCTTTGCATCTTCATATTTATTAATACTTTTGTGATGTTAATAAAAGAAAAAATTTAGAAAAAGGGATTACGAGAATAAAAAGAAGCAAATGAAGGTGTTGAGAGGAAATAGAAGTTGGTGACATGGAAGTGGAAGTCATCGTGAGAGAGGGTTGAAAATGATGGAAAATTAAATGGAATTAATGATTGTAATTAATGAAGAACTAGTGTTGTGAATTGAAAAAAATAAGAAGTCCCATATAGAAGGTAAAACACTCACTAGTAGCATTTATAAGGTGGAGCTATTGGACTTGGGTTGGGACCCAAGGAGCACCTCAATTTTGTGAAGGAGGGAGAATGCAAGCAAATGAACCACCAAACACGTGCGCGCGTTGCCGCCGCCTGTCTGGTCAGTCTGGCCCGGTTCGCCTTGGCTTGACTTGGCTTGGCTATGTGGTGTATTAATTTTTAACATATGAAAATTAATTATTTATTTTAATTAATTAAATGTTTGCGTTCTGTCACAATTTGATGCGTTAATTACGTAACTGCACTCCACTGAGTCAACATCATTAATCTGATCCAGTCAAAACCTTAATTTGATTGTGCTTCTATTTTTGCCCGGTCAAAACCCTAATGCTTAGTCTTCCCTACGTGTCTGCTGTTTCCTGGTCAAGAGGCATGGTCAAACACGTTTTCCTATTTTTGAGCACACATCATGTGGTCAGATCATGGATCTCGTGCCTGATGGATCTCCCATCTTTCTCAGATTCAGTTGTAGAACTCCTCTATAAATAGAGGGTTCTCCTCAGTTGGAAAAGCACACCAAAAGCTCTCTATATCTGAAGCTTTTCTCACTTCTCCCCTTCTTACCTTTTTCTTATATTTCTCACGAGTGTCCATAGTGTCATATTACGAGTGGCAGTCATTCGACTGCCATACAGACGATGTAATTCTAGAACAGTTTTCTACAGTGCAGTAGAACTCCGATACAGAGTATCTGGGCTGTTTTATCCTAGGGACTTCGTGGTTGATAGTCTGCCTTGCACAATTTGGGCAATGCCTCGAAACGTCTTAAAGAGAGCGACCTAGTCTACGACTCAACCCAATAATTTTAATCGGTGGCATTGTTATTTTTAAAAAAGGTTTTTTTAAAACTTCAGAAACAACAATTTTAAGACGATTTTTGAACTGCCATGTCTACCGACGAAATTACTGGGACAGGTTCTTCTGTTTCTGACTTCAACAAATCGTTTCGGTTTGAGGGCAGTCACTTCAAATGATGGCAACAAAAGATATTATTTTTTCTAACCACAAAAAAGGTTGCCAACGTTTTGAAGGATGATATCCCTGTTGTTCCAGAAATAGCTGCTGAACAATCAGAATTAGATAAAAAAAGCTGTTGAATTAACCCAATGGAAACATATTGATTACTTATGTAAGAATTATATTCTTAATGGACTTGCTGATGATCTATATGATTACTACAGTTCCGACAGCAATATTGCTAAACATGTTTGGAATGCTCTTAAGAAGAAATATGATACTGAGGAAGCTGGAGCTAAAAAGTATGCTGTTAGCCGCTACCTCAAATATCAGATGACATATGACAAATCAGTGGAAGCTCAATCTCATGAAATCCAGAAAATTGCTCACGAGATTATCTCTGAAGGTATGTCCCTAAATGAACAGTTTCAAATTGCTGTTATTATTGACAAATTGTCCCCTGCTTGGAAAGATTTTAAAAATTCTCTCAAGCATAAAACAAAAGAACTTTCACTTGAAAGCTTGATAACTCGGCTTAGAATTGAGGAGGAATCTCGTAAACAAGACCAGAAAGATGAAGTTCTTCTTCTAGCAAATAACAAGAAAAAGAAATTCATCGGAGAAGTTCTGAAGCCACATGGCAAACAACTAAAGAATCAGAATTGCTCCTCTAAGAACAGCAATAAGAATGGGAACCCTACTGCCAGACAACACCCACCTCCTAGAAATGGCCCTCTCCCGTTTACCTGTTTCAATTGTGGGAAAGAGGATCATATGGCACGAAAGTGCTGGAACAAGCCAGGCCCTAAAAATCAGGCTAACTTGACAGAAGAGCAATTCATTGCTATGATAACTGAGATCAACCTTGTAGGTAGATTAGATGGGTGGTGGATAGACACTAACGCATCTCGCCATGTCTGTTATGATCGTGCTATGTTTAAAACATACACTGCTGCTGAAGATAAGAAAGTGCTGCTGGAAGATTCCGACACCACTAATTTTGCTGGTATAGGAGATGTGGAACTAACATTCACATTTGGAAAAACCTTAATTCTGAAGGATGTCATGCACACTCCAAAAATAAGGAAGAATCTGGTTTCTGGGTTTCTTCTCAATAAGGCAGGGCTCACTCAGTCTATAGGAGCAGATTTGTACACCATTTCTAAAAATGGTATTTTTTTTTATTTGGGAAAGGGTACGCCACTGATGGCATGTTTAAATTGAATGTTGAAATGAATAAAATGTCTCCTTCTGCTTACATGTTGTGAGATTTTAATATTTGGCATGCTAGACTCTGTCATATGAACAAAAATGTGATTTCAAACTTAAGTAACTTGGGTTTAACTCCAAAGTTATCTCCAAAGGATTTCGAAAAATGTGATTTTTGCAGTCAAGCTAAGATAACAAAGAGATCACATAAATCAGTTGTTAGAGAATCTAAACCCCTAAAATTAATACACTCTGATATATGTGAACTTGATGGAACACTGACTAGAAATGGAAAACGTTCTTTCATAACTTTTATTGATGATTACTCCGACCTTACTTTTGTATATCTGATGAAAAATAAAAGTGAAGCACTTGACATGTTTAAAATCTTTGTAACTGAAATTGAAAATCAATTTAATAAAAAGATTAAGAAGTTTCGTAGTGATAGAGGAATATAATATGATTCTAGTTTGTTTAATGAGTTTTACAAAACCCAAGGAATTATACATGAAACTACCGCACCGTATTCACCTGAAATGAATGGTAAAGCTGGAAAAAAAATAGAACTCTTACCGAGTTAGTTGTTGCTATTATGCTTAACTCTGGTGCTGCATTTCACTGGTGGGGGGAAATTATTTTGACTGTTTGCTATGTTTTGAATAGAGTTCCAAAATCTAAAAGGAAAACATCTCCTTATGAGATAATGAAGAAAAGGCAGCCCAACTTGTGTTATCTTCGAACATGGGGTTCTTTGGCCTATGTCCGAATCCACGATCCCAGGAGAATTAAACTTGCAAGTAGAGCCTATTAATGTGTATTCATAGGATATGCTGTAAACAATAAAGCGTATAGATTTTATGACCTAAATGTGAAAGTGATAATAGAGTCAAATGATGTTGACTTCTACGAAAATAAATTCCCTTTCAAATCGAGAAATAGTGGGGGCAGCGAACCTAGTCAAGTTCTTGTGATAAGAAACACTGAAAGCAACAAACAAGAAGAAACATAAACTCGAAGGAGTAAGAGAGTAAGAGTTGCTAAAGATTATGGACCAGAATATATGGCCTATAATTTAGAAGAGGATCATGCAAATCTTAAAGAAGCTCTGTCATCCTTGGATGTAGATCTATGACAAGAAGCTATAAACGATGAAATGGATTCTCTAGAGTCTAACAAGACCTGGCATTTAGTAGACTTGCCTCCTGGTTGCAAACCTATAGGTTGTAAATGGATTTTGAAAAAGAACATAAAACTTGATGGAGCTATTGATAAATACATGGCACGTCTTGTAGCCAAAGGTTTTAGACAAAGAGAAAATATAGATTTCTTCGACACTTTTTCACCAGTCACTAGGCTAACATCCATTAGAGTGCTAATATCACTTGCGGCTATTCATAACCTGGTGATACATCAGATGGATGTTACAACAAAATTTTTAAATGGTGACTTGGAAGAAGAAATTTATATGGAACAACATGAAGGTTTTGTAATTCATGGACAAGAAAACAAGGTCTGTAAGTTAGATAAATCTCTGTATGATCTTAAACAAGCTCCTAAGCAATGACATGAAAAATTTGACAACTTAATCATGTTGAATGAGTTTAAAGTGAATGAAAGTGACAAATGCATTTATTACAAATATGAAAATAACATTTTCACTATCATATGTCTCTATGTAGACGACTTACTCATATTTGGATCAAACATTCATGTTGTAAATAAAGTGAAATCATTGTTGAGTAACAACTTTGATATTAAAGACCTCGGAGAAGCAAGTGTAATCCTTGGAATCAAGATTACTAGGTCAGAAAAGGGAATTTTTTTTGGATCAATCTCACTACGTTGAAAAGATCCTAAAGAAATATGATTACTTTGACTGTAAACCTGTTTGCACACCATATGTTTCAAGTGTGAAACTTTTCAAGAACTCTGGTGAAGGTGCTAGACAAACTAAATATGTGAGCATCATTGACAACATCAAATATGCCATTGATTGCACTAGACCCGACATAGCCTATGTCGTGGGATTATTGTGCAGGTTTACTAGTAGACCTAGTATGGAGCATTGACACACTATTGAAAGAGTCATGAGATACCTTAAAAGGACCATGAGTCTCGGATTACCCTATCAAAGATTTTATGCCGTCCTTGAAGGATACAGTGATGCTGATTGGAACACCTTATCAGATGATTCCAAAGCAAAATCAGTGGCTATGTTTTCAACATAGCCAGTGGTGTTGTGTCATGGAAATCAAAGAAACAAACAATATTGGCTCAGTCCACTATGGAATCTGAAATGATAGCACTAGCTACTGCTAGTGAAGAAGCAAGCTGGTTGAGATGCTTGCTAGCAGAGATCCCTTTATGGGAAAAACCATTGCCAGTTGTGTTGATCCACTGCGATAGTACCGCGGCTATTGCAAAAAGTGAGAATCGTTATTACAACGGTAAAAGACGACAAATTCGCCGTAAGCACAACACAATTAGAGAATTACTTTCTAAAGGAGTTGTTATAGTGGATCATGTACGCACTGATGAGAATTTAGCAGATCCTTTGATGAAAGGATTAGCCAGAAAGAAAGTCCTAAATACATACAAAAGGATGAGACTATTGCCTATAGATTGATGAGTCATCTATGATGGTAACCCGACCTAAAAGCATGTTTTCAAAACCTACAAGCCGTAAACATGTTTTCAGAACCTACTAGTCAGCTAGTAATAGGTGAAACGTATAAATCCAATTACAATCCAAATAATGACAAGAAACATATTAACATGTCTTAATTAGTTAGCCGGTCTCAGATATGATTCACCATGTTCATGCTTATCTTTTCCTGCTTTATTAATCCTTAAAACCTAACAAAACCAGCCTCTTTTTGCATCTGAAATCCATCCTAATATAGGCCAAAGCTGAGCCAACTACTCATGCCAACTAACACATAATAGAAGCCCAAATCCAATCAGTGATTCAGACAAAACAAAGACATAATATGGTCAAGGAAACCATGTCCAGTACATTCCCTCAAAACAACTTTCTATCCTCCTCTTCTACTGGTCTCTCTTCCAATACAAACACCAACAGACACCACCAATGAAAACAACACAACAAAATATATAATATAACTAGCTGAAGGCAAACAAATAAACTAGATAAAACAATCCTGCAAATGATTTCACACACACATATAATATAAAAAAACAAAAAAAAACAAAGATTTCAAGCTAATTTGATCTCTTTATTACAGCAACAACAAATGATTCAGTATCTAAAGTACAACGTTAATTTTTGTTGCTGAACTTTTTATAATGCTCTAAATATGCTTTTGCAAAAATTCAGTTATGATTTTATAAAATTAAATATATTTAAGCCTTCAATATGTTGCATGGTAATTAAAAACATTATATAAGAGAACTTTCCAATATATTATAAGTCAAAAAGATTATGCTGTTCGAGCATATAGACATTCGGGCTTACAAAACATAGGGGGTGTGGTCTAATAAATAGAGAACTCCAAAACAAGGATGTTGAAGAAGATATTTTGTGAACACTAGACTAATAAATTCGAATTTACGCAGCAGGAGCATAATCATAACCACCATCATCGTCATCATCACCTTCCCTTGCATCTAGAGCACAGCAAGAAACTTCAATGCATGATTTAGATGTATAACCATACCAATCATCGTCACCTTCACCGCATGCATGCTTATTGCACCTTTGAGCATTGACAATAGAAATGGATGCCATTTTGGTTTTGAGGTGGAAAAATGGCAGTTGAAAAGAAGAAAATGGAAGTAGCTATGAGATGTTATGGTTTGTATGAGTTGTGTTTGAATTGAGTTAAGAGAGTTGGTGTTTATCTATATATAAATAAAAAATCAGAAGAGAAGACGTTGAACTTTTATTGGCACAAGGATGACACGCAGGGAGTGTGTATCTTTAGTTAAAGGTGTGAGCATCAATGGGTGCCTGCACGTGTGATCGAATATTTGTGCTGCCACATTGCAAATCATCTTTACGATTCAGCGTACAAGTTGGAGAAAGCATCCACGAATGTCTTCTTGTTTTGTTGGAAACTATATTAACAAAGGGCAAAATACTAATTATCTTTTATTTGTAATAATAATTGTAACAGTGATCAAAATTGAAGTAGCTTTTTACTTTTTATAACAGGGTTATATAAAAAAATACAGATACTATGTGGTTTAGTTACAAATTCTTAAAAATATCTAAATATTATACTGTAGTGATAGTATAACATCTTCACTCTTCATTTACCATTCATTATAATTTCACAGTAACAATCAGCTCTCAAAGACAATATTAAATTTTATTTTGCAAATCACTAGAATAATATTTTTTAATAATTAACATTTTAACAAATCAAGATACAAACTCATAGTAGATAACAAGTTTAAACTCCATAGAAATGCCCTATATGTTCAGCATAAAAATAATTGGCCACATCCTTCTCAACGATGATACTCATATGTACACTTAGAAGGAATTCTGAAATTATTAATACAATACATCCAATGAATGAAGCTTTTAGAAACAAATTTAATTAGGATTAAAGTGGACAAAACCATATCAAGGACGCAATGACAAACGTTAAATAATCGTACGGGGGAACAGTGAGAAAGGCTTCAATCTAATAACATATGAAGAATTAATATTATTCTGTACAGGGAGATGTTGAATATAAGAGTTTGATCTAGACGTAGCAGTGAACAATAGATGATAGCAACTATTGATTCTGTCTATAAATAATTAGGATGATAATTAGTTAGACTAACCAACAAGGGATTATGATCTAGCCTACATCAGACTTTTTTTCTTAAACAAATAAGGTTAAAACTTCTAAAAAAATCTATTTAGTTAAAAGATCATGCTACATACAACATAAAAAATCCTTTAGATCGATCTATTTAAATAAATATAAATAATATTTTTTTACTATTATAATTATTATATTAAATTTTGATATGTTTGTTATATATTCAACTTTTAGTAATTTACGCATATTAACCTCATTTAGTTTTTGACATATTTAAATTTATTATTATAAAATATAATTTATGTATAATACATATAAAGTCATACTCATCAAAATGTAATATTAAATATCAAAATAGAACTTAATTTTATTGACATATTAACAATAAAAGGGCCAATCCACTTCGATTGAATTTTGTTATCAATTTTGTGTGTTATTATTCCGCATTTTTACTTTCACTTTAATCTGACCACGAGAAATTTTGCATAGTTTCCTAACAACTGGTATTAGAGCTCTAGTTCAGAGAACGATCTTAATGAGGTCATACGTAGGTGAGAGTAACGGTTGCTGATCCGCTGTCGCACACGGGTCAAATACAATTGATAAAATATAAATAGAGGTAATAACTCGAATCGTTTCACAAGGACTTCTGATATAATAATAATAACCGAATTGAAAATCGAAAATAAAAAGGGGTTTTTTAGATTTTTTTTTAACAGATGAGCAAAACAATTAATCCACTTATTCGAGTTTCAGACCTATCACAGATTCTATCAATGAAATTAATTTCTAATTTATGATTCTATTCTTATTTGACTATATAATTGATCAAACAAGCGTAATCAATCCTATGTGAATTTGGTTTCTTTGATTGGATTAAGCATCACAATCATCAAAATATTACAATTAACGATCAAGCGTCGTAAAATTATAATTCAATTTAATTAGAAATCGAAATCAAATTCTATCAAAAATCAATCCTATTGAAATTCAATTTAAGCAATCAAAATATCAATATAATCAAATTAAAAAGAATAGAATCATGAATAGAAATTGACAGTGTAACTTGAATCTCAAGGTGTTGATGAAACTCTGAACTCGTGGATTAATCTTATAAAATTAACCTTCCATGAAATTAAAATAACACTATTTATTTCTTGTAGCAATTTGAATCCTAATTTTTTTTCCGTCATTAGAAAAGAAACCAAACTGCCAATATACAGTACTTGATATTGGACTTTAAGGTTTAAAAACAAGTAGCCCGCTAATTAAAATTATTATAAAAATTCATATTACGAAATTTGAAATTTCGACCCAGTAAATTTCGGAATTGGTCTTTTCTTCCAACACAAAAGTTGTAGCTCAAATTTTTATCTTTCCAACGCCTGCTCATATGTGTCAATCCGATATTCAGAGCTCAAGTTATGACCTACACAGCGAGAAAGAGTCAAAATGTAAATAATAAAATTAAAATACAAATAATAAAACTATATTTCAAATTCGACCCAAAGTTTAGAAACAAGCTAAAAATATTAATCTAAGCTATAAAGAGCTTTTAAAATACCAAACTAAAAACCTAAAAACATGTGCCCAAATGCTATGATCAGCTGCATACGAAGGAAAAGTGAAAATTGAAAAGTTCGACGGTGCGGACTTTGGTATTTGGAAGATGCAAATTGAGGATCTTTTGGATCAGAAAAACCTGTATCAACCTTTCACAAGAAAGAAACCAACCTATATGAAGGAAGATGATTGAAAACTTCTCGACATGCAATCCCTTGGTGTTATCCGATTAACGTTATCTTGTAATGTGGCTTTTGACATTACAAAGGAAAAGACCAGAGCAAGTCTTTTACCGGCTCTTTCTAGCATGTATGAAAAGTTGTCAACCTCAGAAAAGTTCAGTTGATAAGGCGATTGTTTACATTACGGATAACAGAAGAAGCAGGTGCAACACAACATCTCAGTGAACTTAATATCGTCGCAACCCAATTGAGTTCGGTTGGAATCGAAGAGATCCAATGAAGAGAGTTGGATGAATTTTCATCCTCTTCAATATTACATACAAGTCAAGAGGAAGAAATTCAACCAGAGGAAATGGACGCAGTAAATCAAAGGATAGGCTGTCCAAATCCAAAAATCATCGTAATTCTAATAACTCAAAAACTATCGAGTGTTGGAATTGTGGAAAGACTAGGCACTACAAAAATCAATGCAAAAGTTAACCAAAGAATCAAGAGAAGAAGTATGAAGAAAATGTTGCTTCCACATTAGGAGAAACTGATGCACTAATATGATCTTTGGAGAGCAAGGAAGAGTCTTGTGTATTAGACTCTAGAACATCATTTCATGCTACTTTGCAGAAAATATTCTTTGAGAATTATGTCCCCAACAACCTTGGTAAAGTTTACGTTGGTAATGAACAATCTTGTGATGTTGTGGGCAAAGGTGCAATGATGATTAAGTTGAATGGGTTTGTGTGGGGATTGAAAAATGTCAGACATAATCCTAATCTAACAAAGAACTTAATCTCAGTGGGCCAATTAGCTAATGACGCCTACACAATAGTTTTCCACGGTGATCATTGGAATATTTCAAAAGGTCCAATGACGATTGCTTGCGGAAAAAAGAGTGGCACTCTTTACAAGGAAACAAGAGCATATCATTTGATTGCAATTGCAACAAATGAAAATCCCAATCTATGGCATCAGAGACTAGGCCATATGTGTGAGAAATGGATGAAGATTATGCACTTAAAGGGAAAACATCCAAATCTTCAGTCAATAGAAATTGACATTTGTGAAGACTGTATACTTGGAAAGCAGAAAAGAGTCAGCTTTCAGAGAAGTGGGAGAACCCCAAAGAAAGAGAAACTTGAGCTGGTCCACTCAGATGTTTGGGGTCCAACAACTATCTCATCCTTTGGTGGGAAACACTATTTCATGACTTTCATCGATGATCTCTCTAGGAAGGTATGGATATACTTTCTAAAACATAAGTCTGAAGTTTTTGAGGCTTTCAAGAAGTGGAAATTCATGGTAGAAAATGAGATAGGATTGAAGATAAAAAAGATCAAAATTGACAATGGTGGTGAATATGAAGACACCAGATTCAAGAAGTTTTGCTATGAGCACGGGATAAGAATGGAGATAATCGTGCCAAGTATGCCTTAACACAACGGTGTAGCTGAGCGTATGAATTAGACGTTGACTGAGAGAGCTAGAAGTTTGTGTATGCAGTCAGGCATTCCAAAGCAATTCTGGGCAGAAGCCGTCAACACATTAGCTTACTTGATTAACCGAGGTCCATCAGTACCATTGGAGCTTAAAATACCAGAAGAGGTATGGAGCAGAAAAGAGGTAAAACTCTCACATCTTTGAGTTTTCGGTTGCGTAGCTTATGTGCATATTAGTGATCAAGGTAGAAATAAACTTGATCCCAAATCGAAGAAGTGCACTTTCATCAGTTATGGAGAGGATGAATTTGGCTACTGTCTATGGGACAATGAAAACAAAAAGATGATTTGTAGTAAAGATGTGATCTTCAATGAAAGAGGGATGTACAAGGATAGACATAACACATCCACTAGTGATTCAAAATATAGCGGGCTTGTGTATCACAAATAAAAGATGTTCTAGAAAGTCGTATAGTTGAAAGTTCTCAATCAAAACATTCAATTCAATCGAGCAGTGAACAAGAATCTGATACACCAGAGCATTTTACTCCAGCTCCATCGTTGAGAAGGTCTTCTTGAACTCATATGCCTAATATAAGGTATATGGACTACATGTTGTTAACAGATAGAGGAGAGCCAAAAGATTATGCAGAGGCATGTCAGACCATAGATGCAAGCAAGTGGGAGCTTCCCATGAAAGATTAGATGAAGTTTTTAATCTCCAAACAAACATGGGAACTAACTGAGTTACCCATAGGAAAGAAAACGCTTCACAACAAATGGGTGTATCGAGTTAAGGAGGATCATGATGACTCCAAAAGATACAAAGCTCAACTAGTGGTCAAAGGATTCCAACAAAAGGAAGGAGTTGACTACAATGAGATTTTTGCTCCACTTGTGAAGCTCATTACTATCAAGATATGTTAAGTATTGTTGCCAGTGAAGAACTCTTTCTTGAGCATTTGGACGTGAAGACTGCGTTTCTTCATGGAGACTTAAATGAATAGATATATATGCACCAACATGAAGGATTCATAGAAAAGGGAAGGAGGGTAAGGTGTGCAGACTAAAGAAGAGCTTGTATGGTCTGAAACAAACTCCAAGACAGTGGTACAAGAAGTTTGAAAGCTTTATGCACAAGGAAAATTTTCCATAAGTGCAACGCCGACCAAAGTTGCTTCTTCAAGAGATATAAGTCCAATTATATCATTTTGTTACTTTATGTTGATGATATATTAGTAGCAGGTTCAGATATAGACGAGATCAGAAACTTAAAGATGTAGTTATCAAAAGAATTTGACATGAAAGACTTGGGTACTGCAAAGAAGATCATTGGAATGCAAATCATGAGAGATAAGCAAAAAAGAATTTTGCAGTAATCTAGCAAGTCACTTTCGCCATGGGTAATGCCAAAATGGTTAGCACACCTCTGGCAAGTCACTTTCGCCTAACCAAGGAACAATCACCTCAAACAGAGGAAGAAAGAGAATTGATGGCTAAGATTTGGTATGCTTCAACAATTGGAAGTTTGATGTACACAATGGTCTGTACGAGGCAAGACATTGGCCACGCAGTGGGGGTTGTTAGCAGGTTTATGTCAAATCTAGGTAAAGCTCATCGGGAAGCAGTAAAATGGATTTTGAGATATCTACGAGCCACCACAATAAAGTGTCTATACGTCGGCTAAGGAGAAAGTAAAGTACAAGGCTACGTAGATGCAAACTTTGCATGTGAGGTCGATTACCGAAGAAGTACCACTAGTTATATATTCACTATTGGTACTACAACAATTAGTTGGATGTTGCGAATACAACAAATTGTTGCATTATCCAAAACAAAGGTTGAGTACGTAGCAGTAACATAAGCTGACAAAGAGATAATATGGCTTCAAGGGTTATTAACAGAGTTTGGTTTCATCCAAGAGCAAAGTGTTTTGTATAGTGACTGTTGGAGTGCAATACATCTGGAAAAGAATTCAACATTTCATTCAAGAACGAAGCATATTGATCTTCATTATCACTTCATCAGATCTCTGCTTGAGGATGAGGTGTTGGCATTGAAGAAAATTGAAGGAAGTAGGAACCTAATAGACATGTTGACAAAAGAAGTAACCATCGACAAACTTCAGTTGTACTCAACTTCAGTTGGCCTACTAGAGTAATAAAATAGATAAGGCTGATGTATGATTAAGGCGGGAAGACCGATTAAAACCGGTCTTCAAGTGGGAGATTGTTAAAGTCAAGATTAGCTACTAAGGAAACATAGTAACCAAGTAAGATTGCTTAGCCAAGAAGCAAGTTTCTTAACCATGAAGGAAGTTGCTTAGTCATTAAGTAACTTGCCTATTAAGAAACTTGTTCATGAAGAAAGCGATCTAAATCACCTATAAATAGAGGTGATGGATGAAGAGTGAATTTCATTTCCAACATGAAGAGAATCCAAACATTGATAGAATTTCAAGAGAGCTAGAAAGATTTCTATGAGTGACATTCTTGGGTGTAATTGGATTTTGGGTAGTGAGAGGTTGTGAGTGTTTGTAAACACTTTGTGTAAATTTCCTTTTTCAATATAAAGATCTGCAGCAGCTCCGAGACGTAGGCAGATTTAGCCGAACTCCATTGTCAATTTTGTATGTTATTATTTCACATTTTTACTTTTACTTAATCTGACCGTGAGAAATTTGCATAGTATCCTTACACTTCGGATTTCATCTTGATAGATGGCTTGCCTAGTTTAGATAAGGTTTTATGATGCCATTTGAGATTGGGTCGGGTTGTACTTGAGCTGTGTTGGGTCTGACCTTTATTGACGTGAGTCGTCCAACCTAGAAAACATTAGACGTTATCATTGATTTATGGTTAGTTGATTGGCGACAATTGGCATTGTTTCGAACCCAATTATGTACTCATTTCCTCCCAAAAATCTCTTCTCACTCGTTCTCACTTCGTTCACAAATTCCACCACCATTGATCGCAGCTTCAACATTGCTGGCGGCTCCACCGCCATTGTTCAAAGAAGCAGGTTTTTATTTCAATTCCTCCACTGTTTCTTTTCCTACCATAAGCTTTATGATTCTTCTTCTTTTTCATGTTTGTTCAATTTCTCTCACTTTGTTGTTCCTTCTACGAATAGGTAGGGTGTTTTAGTTCAATTCGTATGTTGCTTCTTACGTCAAGTATCATTTGAGTTGTTATTTTGTTCATCGATTTGTTCTGGTTCATTCCCAGTTGTTTAATTTGATGCATTAATTTATATTTTTACTTTGCATTTTGACTTGTTCTTGTTATAGTTCTCTATTGTGAGTAGTACTTCAATTTTTGTTTGTGCTTCAAATTATTGCTTCTTAGAATATGTTGTTAAATTTATTCTTTGCATATTGATAACATCTCACAAGTTATGGTTGTTTTAAGCAAGTAAGAGGAATCAACTGTATAATAGCTAGTAACTAACGTATTATCATCATTATTGTAAGTATTTTGTATATTGTGGAGGCTGGATTTAATTGGCTATTGTATTACTTCTATAATGCAACAATGCTTTTTTGTTTTTCAAAAATTTGAATTTATATGGAAGCTAATGTGGTGTTTAGTCATATTCATTCTAGCAACTCACTTTGTTTCCTCACACTTATTGACTAATTTACCCAGTGTAAGTTGTTATTTATCTTCAAAGCTTTGATGATCTTCTTATGTTTTGTTCTATTTATTTTAAGGACATCGTTAAGCAAGCAAGCACACTTCAATGGTCCAAATGACTAAAAAGCTCATTTGTCCTGCCAAGCTAAAATCCTATGATCATATTCCTATAGACTCTATTCACTAAGTATTTTATTCGCAACATGAAAATTAAGTAGGAAATCTAGAGTATAGTTTCAAAATAGGTAAGGGCAGCATGCCAGAATGAGCACAAGTGCTTAAATATTGGACTTCAAACCGCCTATAATGCCATTAAACTCTACACATAGTGCTGTTTGAAATTTTTTGCATGTGTTAGTTTGCCATTGACTTGTTTATTTGATTTTTTCATAAAGTAATCTTTAATCTATTCTATTAAGTTTAAGCTGTTATTTATTTAAAAGCTTAATGTAACTGTCATTTTTTTATGTCTTGCTTAATATTTCTTTGTTAATGTTGCTGTCATTTTTTTAGCTTTCAAAATTGAACTCATAATCAATGCATACTTATGTATGATTTTCTGCAATTATATCAAGTCTTGCTGCAGCTGCCACTTTTTAGTATGATTTTTTTAGCTTTCAATTGTACTATATGTCTTGTTGTAGCTACCATTTTATGATGCTTCAACTTTTCCATTATTTATGAGTTCCATTTATTGATGCTTAAATTTTATATTGCAGAGTTCGATTTCACATTTTGTTGAAGAATTCATTTTGTGACGGCAAGTTTGATTGCTTGTATTTTTGTTTTTTTATCTATTCCTCATTACAAAGTTTAAGTTCTTGATTTTCATTCTTAAAGAATTAATGTTCTCCTCTTTCCGGTGGTTTTTTATTTCTTTCTTTCTATTTTTTTTTAGATATTTCTACTTGTTTATGCTGTTTATTTATTCTTATTTTTCCATAGTCCTACATGTTATTAATCATAGATTTTTTAGAGTAATGAAAGTATTTCTAATAGAAAACTCATAATTTGTTTGATTCTTAATGTCAAGTACAAGGAAATATTTATAAGTACAAATAGATAACTCTAGACACATTTATAAGAACTTTCTAATTAGTACTCATATCTAGATATTTCCCACATTTTTCTATAATTAAAGAACTTTTAAATACTTTCCACACTTTTCTATACTTAAAACACTTATAAATTTTTATATAGTAATAACATAATTTTGTGCTATTTTATATTTGAATTAACCAAATTTGAAAACTAATCTATTATATATATTTAAAACAGACTCCGTTGCCACCTCACATTTTCTTCCACATATGCAAATATTTGTCACCTCAGCTAAAAAGCTGACGTGTACATCTTCTTAGAGAGTTTCCTTAGTTTTTAGCTTTTTCACAAATTCTATATCATCCACTATCTTATAATATCTCCTATTTAAATATTATTTTATAACGTCTACTCAAAAAAATTTAAATTAATTTCATACTATTATTTCATAATATCACATTATTATTTCATAACGTTTGTCCAACATCTTTTACATTAATTCTACATTATTTTAAAAAAACAATATGAAGTTTTATGTCAATAATATATATTCAATTTTATCAATCTAATTTATAAATGAGAAGTACCCAAAAATAATATATATTTAGCTTTATATCAATAATATATATTCAATTTTAACAATTCAATTTATTGAAGAGAAATATTCAATTTAATAAATCTAATTTATAGAAAAGAAGTACTCAACAATAATATATATATA
>JBBPBR010000001.1:34252520-34264215 GCA_037974775.1 Cicer pinnatifidum | reverse complement strand
TGCCTACTAATTAGCATTACTAGTAAAAAAAAAAAAATAGATATAATAATTAAAAAAAAATGCACATTAAGAAATCAGTTGACCGATTTCCCTAAACTTCAATTAAGAAAAAAAAAAATCCTTTTTAGAAATAATGATATTTTAATACATAATTAAAAAATAGTGGGAGTATAATATTTAATTTGTTTTTAGTTATAGAATGAAAAAAGAAACCCTTAAAAGTCTCCCCCTCTCTCTCTTATTATTGTTTGTTTGTTTTAGTTTCATACTTCAATTTGTTTGTGTGTTGTGTTGCGTTACACACCCCGGCCAAACGTTCACTCCTATCACTCTCTCGCTCTCTCTGATTTTTTTTTTTGCAAAACAAGTTTCATGGACCCTGACGTTGTTGAGATTCCTCCTCCAATTCACCATCACCCTTCCAGATTAAAAAAACAGAAACAGGTTCCTACGGTTCCATCTTTTCTCTCTGATTTGTTTACTTTGTTTCTTTTTTTTTTTCCCTTCTTTTCTCGTGGGGTGTCTTTAATCTATTCAAAGTTTTCATTTTTTGTAAACAAAAATTCTTAATTCTTAATGTGGGTTTTCTCTTTTCAGCCATTATCATTTTTTATGCCTCTGTTTTTTCTGTTTCTGCTTTAAAGTCATCACCTTTGTTATGATCGTGATTACCTTTCGTGTTTTGTTTAAGTTGTTAAATATGAGCTTTGTTACTACTAATATCGGTTTAGTGAGAATTTCCTCATTGCAACATTTATACTTTTGGTTACTTTTTTTTTTTTTTTTTACTGACTTTGGTATTTTCTTATATATAATATAAAAGGAAGCATAACCTTTGTATAAATTGTTTATGATTTATGGTTTAACTTTATACAGGTCCCGAATCACGCATTTTTTTTAATAGGCTGTTATATTATGGGAAAAAGCATGGTTTTAAAAAATGGTCAGGGGTTTAAAAAAAATGGTTAGGGGTTGTGATCTACGAGGCACTCACGTACATAGACACCAGCCATAACACTTACACGCCGACACTAGTAATAATATGAAAAAAGATACAAGTAATTGAATCCAATAACATGTGTCGGTGTCATGTTAGTGTCAGACACCGACACTCAAATGCCTTCAATATGAAATGTCAGTGCTACATAGGTTGTGATTATGGCTGCATCATTTATGTTTATCATTTATGTTTTTCATGTCTGCGGTCACGATGTGACAGTAATTGAGGTAGCATCAGCTGAAGGTCATTTTCTGCAAGAATCATGACTGCAACTGAAAATTTAAAACCTTGGCAATGTGTGGAGCCCACATGTTAAATTGATGATTTTATTTCGTTGATATGATTTAGATGGAGAGTTAGGCTATGTGAATTTTATTGGAGGGGCAACTTGGGTGTGGAATGATGTTTATGGCTAGTGCTATTTGTTAGGATCTTCAAGGATAGTTTATATGCTGTTGTGTAATGCATTTGTTCATTCTCCATATACTGTTTCAAACCAAGAAATAATTGAAACATATTTTTATTAATTTGTGTTATCACATGGCTTGTGGTCAGGTACACTAAACTGATTTGTGCTGGTCTATTTGTTTATTTTTTTTTGGTCCTTTTAAAATTTAATTTTCCCAGTTCCAACAGAACAACACAACTCAATTGAGGTTTATATATGTATTTATTTAGTTGTGCGTTTTGGTTTTAGAGATTTTTTTTTTGGTATTTTCTCTGGCATAATCCGTCTTTTTCGTCACTCACATAGTAATTTTATGTTATTCTTGTAGGACATTGTGCATAATGTGATTGACATTGACGACGACGTCGTTCCTAATGATTTAGTGATAATTGCTGAAAAAGTTGGTAAACTTGACAAGGGGAAGACAATTGAAGCCGTTCATGAGGGTTATAGTGATCATCGAGTTGTGGTTTGTATAAGATGTTATTTCTTGCAGTATATTGATATTATCTATTCCAACTTGTTAATGATTATACTTTTCAATAATCGTCTGATTTTGCTTTTTGGCAGTCTGACTTGGAAAAATTTGGATCAGTTAGCGGGATTGAGTCTTCTAATGGCCACTCTTCAATATCACATAATTTAATCAACATTGATGGCCCTGGTTCTAATCTTTCATTTGTTGACGAGGACTACCTTGATATGTCATCAGATGATTATGCGGATGTAGACGATTATTCTTTATTACAGGCACAGTTTGATAATGTGGATATACCTCCTGGAATCGAAGCACCTTTTACATGGTTGCCAGAATATGACCTAGGTTTGAAGAAGACCGGAAATAGTACATGCAATGCTAAAGGTAACTCTAAAATCGAAGGATCTAAAATGGGTAATTCTAGTATGCAAATCGAAATGGATAATGTTGATCAATCTTCTGGAACAAACTTGTCTCAACCTGCCCCTAATAAGAAGAAATCAGCTGGCAGTGGGCGGCGTGACTCAAATCATTCTTCAGGATCAGGGTTGTCTAAGTCTTGGGGGTTTATTAAGTCATTCCACCGTAAAATGAAATCTGCTTTTTTTGTTTCAAAAAAGCACGGTTCGGATGTCAATGCTGATACCATTAAGGTACAACGTGGCAGTAAGATACCGGATACCGTGTAATTTAAAACAAATTCCGCTGTCAATTCACATTTTCTTTCACATATGCAAATATTTGTCACCTTAGTTAAAAAGCAGACGTGTACATCTTCATAAAGAGATTCCTTAGTTTTTAGTTTTTTCACAAATTTTATATCATCCCCTATTTTATATTATCTCCTATTTTATAATATCTCCTATTTAAATATTATTTAATAACGTCTATTCAAAATTTTTTAATTTAATTTTATATTATTATTTTATAACTTTTGTCCAACATCTTTTACATTAATTCAACATTATTTTAAAAAATCAATATGAAGTTTTATGTCAATAATATATATTCAATTTTATCAATCTAATTTATATAAGAGAAGTACCCAAAAATAATATATATTTAGCTTTATATCAATAATATATATTCAATTTTATCAATCTAATTTATTGAAGAGAAATATTCAATTTTATCAATATAATTTATAGAAGAGAAGTACCAATCAATAATATATATTTAGCATTATATGAGTGTTATTATTGTGATTTTGAGAGAAAATTATTTTGCGTATATTATTCTACTTTTTCAAACAATCACTACGATTAATGGCTTGCAACCCAATTATTTTCAAAGAAATAGATATAATTAGAAAATTCTTATTATATATTATTATTATTATTATTATTATTATTATTATTATTATTATTATTATTATTATTATTTAGCATATATTATTGTGTATAACTATTAATGTGTTATGAGTTACAAATTAAAGTACTATATATTTAAAACAGACTCCGCTGCCACCTCATATTTTCTTCCACATATGCAAATATTTGTCACCTCAGCTAAAAAGCTGGTGTGTAATCTTCATAGAGAGTTTCCTTAAGTTTTAGCTTTTTCACAAATTCTATATCATCCATTATCTTATACTATCTCCTATTTAAATATTATTTATAACGTCTACTCAAAATTTTCTAAATTAATTTCATATTATTATTTCATAATGTCACATTATTATTTTATAATATTTGTCCAACATCTTTTATTAATTGTACATTATTTTAAAAAATCAATATGAAGTTTTATGTCAATAATATATATTCAATTTTATCAATCTAATTTATAAAAGAGAAGTACCCAAAAATAATATATATTTAGCTTTATATTAATAATATATATTCAATTTTATCAATCTAATTTATAGAATAGAAATACCCAACAATAATATATATTTAGCTTATATGAGTGTTATTATTGTGTCTTCGAGAGAAAATTATTTTGACGTATATTATTCTACTTTTTCAAACAATCTCTACGTTTAGTGGCTTGTAACCTAATTATTTTCAAAGAAGTAGATATAGTTGGAAAATTCTTATTATATATTATTATTATTATTATTATTATTATTATTATTATTTAGCGTCTAATATTGTGTATAACTATTAATGTGTTATGAGTTACAAATTAAAGTACAATCACTATATATATAATTTTCTACATATAAAACTAAAATAGAGTAATCAACAATTATTATCTGTTTTAATTGATCTCATCTATGACATGAAAATATATTGACTACTCAAAAGACAAAGAAGATTGTCCATATTATATTTTTCTAAAAATATTTTGCAAAATAAATTTAGATTTGACAACACAATAAAAGAGCATGACTAATTTGATTTTGCGGTAGATAATTACATATATTAATATTTATTAAAATATTTTTAATATTTTTAACACTAAATATAGTTTATGAATTTTGTTTGTAAGATGATAATCACTATGGATTTTTAATATTAAATGTATGAATTAATTACAATTACGTTTTACAAAATATTTTACATATTCTCAAATGTGTGTTTGTCAACTCATATATAATAACTACTCAAATAAACTCTCTTGAAAAAATACTATATAAACAAAATGAATAAATTGTATTATTTTTGAAATTTTAAAATTTTATTCACAATACTGCTAATATGTTAAAGTTTATACATATTATATTATTTTTGAAATTTTAAAATCTTATTTACAACACTATTAATATATTAATATTTATATATCTCGTGCAACGCGCGAGTTATATTATAGTTATCTCTTATCATTGTTCAAGTAGTCTTATGTTTTCACATAAACATTTACCAATGTCATTTCACATATTTCATACTAAAATGATTGCGTTACTCATATGTATGTTCCTTCAACGTCCCATAGAACATGATCAATATGCGTATGTACTTATTTTAGTTTGTCTCATTTATTAATGTCTCATTATGTTACCTATCATACAACTTACAATAAACATGATTAGTATGTTTTTGTTTTTCGCTTAACAACTATCAACATGATTTTCCCATAATGTTAACGCTCATAGTGCGCATCCTTTTACATCGTTTGACATTATTTATTGAACATGTTTGTATTTAGAGATGGATAAAAAATGGATCAACTTGCCACATAATACCCCCAAGATATTTGGAGGGATTGAATAAATTTTTAGATTTTTCCTTTGAGCATAGCTCTAGTGCCGGTACACTAAGATTTTTCCTTTGAGCATACCCCAAGATATTTGTGGTTTTTGGCGCTTGAGAACTAGAGAAGAAGTGCTTGACCGCTTCAAAGTTAAACCATTTCCTAGAGGTTAGACATTTTGGTGTTTTCACAAGGAGACCATACTTGAGGTAGTAGAGGTAGTTTTAACTTCTGTAATTGACAACAACTTCGTGAATGAAGATTAAATGTCAAATATAGTGAATGAAGATCCAATGCAAATAATGATAAATGATGCATTCGAATTCTCTAGAATGTGTCAATGAAGGGATTACTCCATTGCCATCTCAATAAGGAGATGGGGATGGAAAACGAAGTATGCTAGATTTACACCATAGAGCAACGCTAGCGCCAAAGAATTTTATGATGTACTTGGAGATGGAGAGGAATCGTTGTATGATGGATGCACCAAGTATATAAAATTATCTTTTTTGGTGAAACTATATCACATTAAATGTTAGTGTCGAATTAGTGAAAAAGAAATGACAATGATAATTGAATTGTTGCATGACTCCTTTGAACATGCACAAGTATCGACATTGCTTTTTATACGAAACAAATCCACAAGTTTGGTCTTGAGTATACGAAGATACATAAATGTCCTAATGACTGTATGCTATACTAGGACGAAACTGGAGTTAAAGAGGAATAAAAAATATGTCAAACATCAAGATGGAAGCAAAAGGTTAAACAAACTGTAAGGGTTCGTGGTTTGAAAAGGATATTTATGTCTTCAAAGACAACTGAAAGTATGGTATGTCATACTCAAGAGAAGAATAATGATGGGATGACGAGGCATCCAATAGACTCTAAGCTCATAATGATTTTAATCTAAAATATCATGAATTTGTTTCATATCTATGAAATGTATGACTAGCCTTGGCAAGGGATGGCTTCAATACTCCCTCATGGACATGTATGAAGCCAACAAACATTATTCTCTCAAACCTGATCCCTGGAAAACAAAGTCCTGGTAATGACATTGATGTTTATGTGCAACCTCTAATTGTCGAGTTAAAAGGGTTTCGGGGAAAAAGGTGTTGAAACATATGATGCTTTAAAGAATGAAGTGTTCATGATGCAAGCATGTCTTTTATGGACCATTAGTGACTTTCCTAGTCTTGGGATGTTTTCTAGATGGAATACTTATATCGAGCTTGCTTGTTCATTGTGTAACTTAAATGCATGACTTAAATGCATGTCCTCTTCGTCTTCCATTTAGATGCAAGTTTCAGACACATGATTGACTTCTACAGTTTCCCCCAAGTCAATCGTGTGAAAAGTCAATGGTTGACTTGAGTATGGATTTATTTTAATGTAGTTGTAGTAGTATTTATCTCTTTGTGGGAATTTAGATTCATAAGCAGTCATTTTATATCGATTAACTTCAGATTGGATTGACCTAATTAATGAAATTACATACTTATATTAGAATTTTGGATTCAAAATTTTCCATTGCCTTTCCAAACTCTAGAGTATGAAGTTTCAATAATGAACGTGTGCCTGCAGTTCCTTTATCAAGGCGCCCTTTTAGTCACTTTCACATGCCAATGGTCAAACCTAGGTAGCCCTAATTACCTTAGGGGTCTATTCAATCTTAGAGATATCGACCAGAAGCGTAATGAACCCTTGGATGGGTGCTTTATGATGTGTCTAGTTTGGGTACAAGATTATAAATAATGGGAAGACTTTAAACTCTCTTCTCCTTCTTCTCTGTTTTCTTCCTCCAAATTCTCTACTAGTCCAAAGCCATTTTTCCACTTTTTTTTCTGCAATTTGTTTCGCTTGACCAAATGTCTTCATACAATTTGGTTTTCCTCTCTTTATGTTTCTCTGTTATAGTTTAAAGACAATTTTAGGTCTAGTTTCCATGTTATTCTTATCAGACGTTGTAGTATTTATTTTGCGTTTTCTCTTTCCATTTTGCAATTATGACCACCATACATGGTGGAGCCCACGATTGTTTTGGAATTCCTTCCTCATATATCAACTTGGATGATGGTTCTAGATATGTAGTGTTTATTTTTAGTTTTTTACCTTTATTCTTTAAATTGGATATTCCCGAATACAAATATTTCAACTTCTTTTCATCTCCAAAAATATGTCAAACATCAAGATGGAAGCAAAAGGTTAAACAAACTGTAAGGGTTCGTGGTTTGAAAAGGATATTTATGTCTTCAAAGACAACTGAAAGTATGGTATGTCATACTCAAGAGAAGAATAATGATGGGATGACGAGGCATCCAATAGACTCTAAGCTCATAATGATTTTGATCTAAAATATCATGAATTTGTTTCATATCTATGAAATGTATGACTAGCCTTGGCAAGGGATGGCTTCAATACTCCCTCATGGACATGTATGAAGCCAACAAACATTATTCTCTCAAACCTGATCCCTGGAAAACAAAGTCCTGGTAATGACATTGATGTTTATGTGCAACCTCTAATTGTCGAGTTAAAAGGGTTTCGGGGAAAAAGGTGTTGAAACATATGATGCTTTAAAGAATGAAGTGTTCATGATGCAAGCATGTCTTTTATGGACCATTAGTGACTTTCCTAGTATTGGGATGTTTTCTAGATGGAATACTTATATCGAGCTTGCTTGTTCATTGTGTAACTTAAATGCATGACTTAAATGCATGTCCTCTTCGTCTTCCATTTAGATGCAAGTTTCAGACACATGATTGACTTCTACAGTTTCCCCCAAGTCAATCGTGTCAAAAGTCAATGGTTGACTTGAGTATGGATTTATTTTAATGTAGTTGTAGTAGTATTTATCTCTTTGTGGGAATTTAGATTCATAAGCAGTCATTTTATATCGATTAACTTCAGATTGGATTGACCTAATTAATGAAATTACATACTTATATTAGAATTTTGGATTCAAATTTTTCCATTGCCTTTCCAAACTATAGAGTATGAAGTTTCAATAATGAACGTGTGCCTGCAGTTCCTTTATCAAGGCGCCCTTTTAGTCACTTTCACATGCCAATGGTCAAACCTAGGTAGCCCTAATTACCTTAGGGGTCTATTCAATCTTAGAGATATCGACCAGAAGCGTAATGAACCCTTGGATGGGTGCTTTATGATGTGTCTAGTTTGGGTACAAGATTATAAATAATGGGAAGACTTTAAACTCTCTTCTCCTTCTTCTCTGTTTTCTTCCTCCAAATTCTCTACTAGTCCAAAGCCATTTTTCCACTTTTTTTTCTGCAATTTGTTTCGCTTGACCAAATGTCTTCATACAATTTGGTTTTCCTCTCTTTATGTTTCTCTGTTATAGTTTAAAGACAATTTTAGGTCTAGTTTCCATGTTATTCTTATCAGACGTTGTAGTATTTATTTTGCGTTTTCTCTTTCCATTTTGCAATTATGACCACCATACATGGTGGAGCCCACGATTGTTTTGGAATTCCTTCCTCATATATCAACTTGGATGATGGTTCTAGATATGTAGTGTTTATTTTTAGTTTTTTACCTTTATTCTTTAAATTGGATATTCCCGAATACAAATATTTCAACTTCTTTTCATCTCCTCTTCATCAAAGGGGGTGAAGCAGTGTGACTTATGTTCACATGTCTCTAGTTGGATTGGACAAGGTTTGAAATGGTTGATGATCATGCGACGACTTCGGACATTCAAGTGTTCTCGCCAGATTTCCAAAAAATAAATTGGATTACCAATTTTCTATTAGGAGTTGTTTCCTTATTTTTTGACAAGGGAGAAAATATTTATGATGTCTATAAGAAAGTCGGACCCAAATATGATTGGACTACACGAAGGCTAGAAAGGACAAAGAGGATTTGTAGCGACCTTGGAAATTGCTCAATAACTCTCTCTCAGATAGGTTTTAGGAGTATGGGACTTTGCCTCAGTTTTAAGTCAATCAAAATAGACGACCTCGATCATCTTTGACTCACTCCTTCTCAACTCTATCTAAACTGTTGGCGTGCATAATGGCATTTTAGATTTTTTTTGTTGTACTTGAAATTGGTTCCTTCTATTCTTTTCATTTTCAATATGATTAGACTTCTCTAGCATAAGCATAATATGAAAATTAAGCAAGGAAATATGTCATTTAAGCAGAAAAAGAAGTGCTTCTAGCCCTTCAAGGAGAGTACATATAAGAAGAAACACATCTTATTGTTGAAAAAATTGTAAGTAAAAAATGTAATTATAATTTCTTAATTATATATTTATGCATAACAAGTCTAATATATTTTTGTTTAAATTGTATGTTGTAGGATTCAATTATAGAGAAAACATCTCAAGGAAATTTCCATCTGAAAGAACGCCAAGATATCTTGACGGAAGAAAATTCGGCGACCTGAACATTGTGTTCGGGCAATTGGCAGAGGTATGGGGATTCGACAATACTATGGATCGCATTCTCGTCTATCCTCTACTCCACCTGTTATGAGTATCAATCAAATAGAGACCATAAAAGAAGAGCTTACTAAGATGATTAGATAGCAAATGATGCAAAATATATCATCTATGGCTTTCTCTCAACAAAACAATAATTTTCCAATTTGTTTTCCTAATACCACTTTACATGCAAGCAAAAAAGGTAATTGTTTTTGGTGTTCCACCTATACTAGATGAAAAAGCACAAAAGGTAATTGTTTTTGGTGTGCCACCTATACTAGATGAGAATGATGATATCCTAGAAAATTATGAATTATATATTGATAAGCATACTCATATTCTGTCATATGCTCACTTGTACAAGTTGGGACCTACTATACATAATCAAATTTTAAATAATGATATGGGTAGGATTGTGGTTACCAAGGTGCTAGATGCAAATGCTCAAGTACATATGCCCACTGATGATGTGTCAACAGTTGGTCAAGCCGCCAATAATGTTATTCAATGGTCAAAAATACTTTTGCGACTTGTTTTCGGATAAGGTATTCATTACACATGTCTTCATGTACTTATGTACCTGATTCATTTTAAATATGTTTGCTAATATATTATTTTAATGTTTTATGTTGCTGAGGTATAAAAAACAGCTAAACTTTCAACTAAATTTTGTTGAAAAATTGATGGTAACGACAATGAATATGTCAAAACCTTTAGAATTTAAGTTGGAACATGGTGGAACTAGTTTTTTTCCTTCCATTGAAATATATTATAGAGTTGTGTATCGGTAAAGAAGAGATATGCATCACTATATTACAAGTTTGGCTAATGTAAGTATGTTTTATTTGTAAATTTGGTCAAATTATGATTTTCATTTATAATGAAATATCTTAGGTATCTACATTGTCGTTGTATTGACGTAGGACAGAGTGAAGTGTATGGATTTATTGATCCAACTTTCATCTAGAGTAAAAATGATCCAACTAATGCTCAAGTCCATTTTTAAAAGAAGTTGTACGAGGAAAAAATAACTTGTTATCTAACACCTTATCCACTACAAGAAAAACGCTATTTTGTGGCCAACTTTATAAATATTTTGTGGCCGAATAAAACCCTCACAAATTAGTGACTGAAAAAGCCCTCACAAATACAAAAATTGAAATTGGTCTTTATTTGTGGCTGAAAAAGCCCTCCAAAATTCTTAAACATTTAACTGGATTTTGTGGCAGCCTAAGCCCTCACAAAATCACAACGTTGTGATTTTGTGAGGGCTTAGGCAGCCACAAAATCCAGTTAAATTTTTAAGAATTTTGTGAGGGCTTTTTCAGCAACAAAATATAAATTTTGTGAGGGACAAGGCCGCCACAAAAGACTGAAGTGACATGTCCATTTGTGGCTGCATAGGCCGCCACAAAAGCAAGTGAACGTTACTATTTCTGGCTGCAAAGTCCGCCACAAAGGAAGAATAGTGACGTTGGAATTTCTGGCCGCCCAGAACGCCACAAAGCTTAAGACCGTTACATTTTGTGGCGGCAAAGACCGCCACAAACAACATTAGTACCGTTGGCAGTTCTGGCCACCCAGGCTGCCACAAATTCCTAATATCTGTTGGTCATTGTGGCTGCTTTGGCCGCCACAAAGGATCAAGCATATCCTATATATATTACTCTACTCCTCTTTCATTTTTTCACTTCTAACTTCTCTCCAAAACCTCCTTCTAACTATTCTCTCCACCTTCTCTCTACAAAAAATATTCATCAAGCTTGATTCTGTTTTGGTAAGTTTATATTATATTATATTATATTATATATGTAATTTTTTAATTTTATTTTTTGATTTAATTTAAGTAATTAATATTATTGACTTTTTTTTTGGACAGTGGTTGTTAATTACTTCAAAGACTTGTAAGTTCCGTACGTGAAAGCTTCAAGTCAGACGCTACTCGACATCAAGTTAGTATTTTATATAATTTAAATTTATATTAGTAAATATATATATATATATATATATATATATATATATATATATATATATTATTTTTAAAATATAGATTAGTAATATATATATATATATATATATATATATATATATATATATCTGTGTGTGTGTTATTATAGGTTTATTTTAAAAAAAAAATAGGAATGATGTTGTTTACATAATATATGATAAATAAAAGTTTCAAAT
>JBBPBR010000001.1:34231594-34244553 GCA_037974775.1 Cicer pinnatifidum | reverse complement strand
CCCCCCCCCCCCCCCCTCTTAGGCGTACTTCTATACTTACAATACGTAATATTTTGTGGTGGCCTAAGCCCTCACAAAATATTTATTTTTTAATCTGGATGGTACTTTGTGGCGGCCTAAACCCTCACAAAGGAGGGATTTTATGGCGGCCTGGGCCCTCACAAAGGCTGAATTTTATAAAATCAGTTTGTCCTTTGTGGCGGCCTGTGCCCTCACAAAGACATGTATTTGTGGCTGCAAAGGCCCTCACAAATGGCAACGTGTTTTACAAACTTTGTGGCTGCAAAAGCCCTCACAAAAGTTTATGACCAGCTTATTTGTGGCTGCCTAAGGCCGCCACAAATAGCCCCTTTGTGGCTGCTATTTGCCCTTTGTGAGGGCTTTTGACCCTCACAAATTCCTTCTTTTCTTGTAGTGATCTATTAAAGTAAGTATTTGTCTATTATAGTTATCAATCGCTTATAATAGACAAAATTGAATATAACACATTCAATTTTTTATTGTAGTCGTCATCGGTAATTTTTTTTTATTAATCCTAAAGAGTTTATAGTAGTCTTTATATATTAATTAAAAAGGAAGTTAGATAAAAAAAATATGTTACATTGTTGATCTGTAAATATTTAATTTATTTATTGTTCGAAAGTATTGTAATATGTTTTATAACACAATTTTAATAACTATTTTTATATTGTAGAGCTTTTGAAGGTTATTATAGGTTGCTAAGTTTGATAATTAAACCGAAGATAACATGAAGTTGTCGTATAGTAAGTTGTTTACCAATGAATAACTTTATTTATAATATTATAACAATTTTATGTATTTAACATTATTTTTGTGATTTCAATTTTACAATCAAAGACAAGCTTCAAATTATGAGTGTAGTTGCTATGTCCTGTTATATATGTTTTGAATATTGTAACAACGAATATCGTTGATTCATGGATGCAAGTACACAAATTTTTTGTAAGTTGTTATTGATTGTATTTGTTTAATGTTCGTATAATAAAAAATTATGATTCAACCAATATTGATTGTGGTTTTTTTTGGTTAAGATATGTGATGACTCAAGATCATTTCATTTGGTTCAAACTAAACAAGTTAAAGAGTGCAATGTGAATTTTATTTTGGAATTAATTGAAGAAAATGACAATGCTTAGATATATGTCTATTGAATATTTCTACACCGTACTTTTGTAATTTTGTTAATGGACATCTAAATCATTTTATGTCTTTTCAAGAGTAGTAAAAAATGAGAGACATCATCTTTGTATTCTATATTTTGTATGAACTTATGGTATTGTATATTTTAGTTATATAAAATTGTTGTTGCTAGTAGAAAGCTCTTATTTGAAATTCAGTATGAAATCTTGTATGTATGGAGCAAGAACATAAAAACAAAATAAAAAATTTATTAAAAAAAATTATTTTAACTCTATCTGTTAAACAATTTGATCAAAATAACCGACTTAAAAAGATGATTTGATGAATTGAATTTAAGAAGTTTAAGTCGGTTAAACTGAATCAAATTAATAAGATGAAGCTCTATTAAACCGGTTCATGAAATGAGTTAAAAAACATGTTTATTAACTCGTTTGTTGTTAACCCCGACACAGACCCGACTTAAAATGTACAATTTAAAAGACTTAAAAAGTAAAAATTACACTAGTGTATTGTGGATAAATAAGAGGAGGCCCATAGGAGTTTATATGTCGTAAGTCTTGTATATGATCATTGAGGGAATCCGGTCTTGGATGAGGAAGGTAATCCGAAGACGTCTTGTTGGGATCGCTTCCCAAAGGTTTGGACCAATGAACATTTCAATTAAAGAAGAGACGAGTTAACATACAAACTTGGTCATGTCGATCTTTATAATGCCAACCGCTTAAGGTCATATGTCGGCACTTTCGAAAATATATTAAAGGTAGATAAATAAGGGAATCCGAGTTTAGACAAGGACGACAATCATTAATATATTTCTCGGTGTATATACACTATAGAACTCCTAGATTGGCGTAATCAAGATGAAGCTGGTTATTTGTTAGATGTTTGTGTTGGTTGTTTTACTTGTTTTGTATGGGTGCTTTCTATTTTTTATTCTAATTTTGTTTGTTTTTTTTTTATTTGTTGCATCGAACATGGCTTCTTTGTTTGTCATGCACAAATATAAACCGAAAAAACTCAAGTGGAACAGTGGGAGACAACAACATTTTGACAAACTACTCCCAAACTACTCCCATCTCTACAAACAAAACTCCAATCTTTATTGACCTAAAAGACCCTCAAAGCAAAAGGATGAAGACCAGATACATCTAAACACATTTGACGTCGACTCCACATGTTGGTAGAGGTGTTGAGGCATTTGGGGAAGTCCCCTCATTCCCAAGTGCCATTTCATTCGAGCTTCTTGATAACTCCACTGATCTCCAACATTCGACTTTCCAAACCTCGACTCATTCATTACTTCTCTTATTACCAAAATCACGTCAGCGCATAATAGGAATGCTCAAATTTTGGACCCTAATAACGTTTCTACCCAGTGGAACAAGGTCATATCATTTGTCACCAACTATATAAGGGACAACATGTATCATTGAATACAATTGGCCTCCCAAAATTCTAATACTTTAAGAATAACAGATGAGATCCTCTATTTGTGGATCGTGCAACTTTAGCAAGTTTCGAGCAATCAGATGCAACTGATATCCTCAAAAGAAGTAAGGCACCATAGCTTTGGATGCATCACTCAACTTCTAAAGATGAACCATCAACTAGATGATTACAAAATTTTTGAGAATAAAATTCCATTTTTGTGTGATAAGGCTTCTGCAATTCGTTTAACTAAAAATCTTATTTTACATTAATTATAGAGCAAAACATATAGAAATCAAACATCACTATAAAATATTTTATCCAAAAGGGAATCTTTGATGTAAAATTGTCGACGTTGATCATCAATTGACATATATTTTTACAAAACCCTTTCCTGAAGATATGTTCAACTTTTTTAAAGAAAGTATGAACATTGTTTCCATAAATGAATGATGTTTTGATTTGTATATATCTTGCCTCTGATAGAATAGAATTTTCAAGTTAAATATATATGATTTGCTCCATTCAATTGATATACTAGGGGATCTTAATGAATTAGTATTTTTTATTAAATTGTTCACAAAAATAGATGTTTTGTCATCATCATAAAGGGGGTATTGTTAAAATCAAGATGGTTTGAAGAATAATTTCTTATCTTGTTTTGATGATAATAAAAGGTATCTGGTGGGAAACATTTAATGAACTAATGTGTTAATTAAGTGTGCAGTTAATAAATCAAGTGTTTGTTTAGGATGTTATGCTATATCCTCTAATTATCAGATTAATACAAAGGAACACCAAGACTCCACTTCTATGATCTATATTTTTAAATATGGAGATATGCACCTCTGATATGTTGCCTCTAATAGTGTAAATAAATGATTGATATGTTGTGTATTATGGTACAAACAATGGACTGTTACAAAATTCTCTGATGGTGTTGATAAGGTTCTGCTTAAGTTGCCTCTAAAGAAGCAAGCAAATGTATGCCTTGAGCTGCCTCTGATGATTGCGAGCAAGCGTTTGACTATTAAGAAATTCAACGTCTCTAACAAAGTCAAAGTGTCTGACTTTATCTGCCATTGAAGATAGTCAATGCCTCTAGAAATAGTCAATGTTATGATTTAATTCAAGTTACGAGGAGTGATTTCTAGGATTCAGTTCTGATCTCGTGCCACTTTATTACTTCGATTTCTTTCAAGTTATGAGGAGTGATTTCCGGTATTCAGTTATGACCTCAACAGATAAGTTTATCTTCAACGATTCAATTGTTGAAACCTATGAAGATAAATGTTATATTTTTGAAACAAAGTACATATGCCTTAACTAAAGGCCACAAACATTACTATGAAGAACTCTATAAGATGACATGTTTCCTTCTTGAGAAAAATAAATACGTATGCACCATAATTACACACAGCACAACTAGCACTACAACATTTTGAAATCATTCAAAATATATCTAAGTGTCGAGGAAGAAAATTCAAAAAGTAATACATTGTAAACAAACTATTGAGAGAAATTTTTCATGAAAACAATGAACATCGTTCATTTGTAACCTAACCTGGTAGTCTTTGTTTTTTGTAAGACCCATAATTTTAAAGTGTACTTTATGTATTTTGGTGTATTTTTGGTATTGAACTCGGAGGCTTTTTAGCCAAAGTTATTAATATTTTGGAGGTTATAAGACCAAAAAGATATTTTGATGCCCGATTAGAATTACTCGTCGATAAATAAATTAAATTACCTGCGGTGAATCTTTTACGAAGAGTTTAATGCGTTATGTGTGAAAGGGTAATTTAATAAATATCTAACGACTTTAAGATATTTGTTAATTATAATTAATATATATATATATATATATATATATATATATATATATATATATATATGTTTATATATAAAGAAAAGGAAAGGAAGGAAAGGGGAGGAAAAGAAATAGAGAGGAAGGAAAAAGAGAGAAAGGAAAAAGAAAAGAAAGAAAAAGCGAAGTTCTTCTTCTTCCTCTGCGCAAGAAGCTCAATTTCTCCCTTCCTCCATTGTTGCTCGTTTTTGATTCTTTTTCTCTCCCTTGAGTTGGAAATTGATAGTGGGTGATAGGACAAGGATTTCGCAACTCCACTCTTCCTCTTTGATTCGAAAACGAAGAAAAACGGTATTTGAGATTCAAACACAAACCCCTCCGTTTCTTCTAGATCCAAGCTTCGTTTCAAGAAGTGATAGAAGGGAAGGTTGCTCACCTCCGTGCTACGGTGCTAGTGGACCAATTTTGGAAGCGGCGTTGCGAGCGGAAAATTTACCGGATTTACTCACGGTACCGTAATCGAACGAAAAAGCTAACGTTAAGGTAAGGGCTCCTTCCAAACTTTTAGTTTGCATTTAGGGCCTTATCTGTGGTTGTGTGGAAAAGAATTTTGTTAGGATTGGAGTATTGATTTGGGGAAAATGAATCTAAGGTTTTATAGGTAAAACCTTAGAGTAGGTTTTGGTTATATTGATGAATATTTCATGGAAAATGAATTTACCTCATGTATGTGTGATTTTGAATAAATGAAATTATTGTGTTGATTTGTGTTCAACGTACTTGGCATGTTCATAATTGATGTTTGTTGATTGATGTGTTTTGGTATGAATTATGGATTGAATGTGAAAGTATGTTTTGAGTTTGTTTTGTGTGGAATTTGAAAACCATTAAGTTAAACGAGTATTAAGAATGGGGAATCTCTTAATGTCTTGTTTACTTAATGTGTGTTTGTGAAAATCGTTTAAGTTAAATGAGTATTAAGAATGGGGAATCTCTTAATGTCTTGTTTACTTAATGTTTGTTTGTGAAAATCGTTTAAGTTAAATGAGTATTAAGAATGGGGAATCTCTTAATGTCTTGTTTACTTAATGTTTGTTTTGAAAATCGTTGGAGTTAAAAGAGTATTAAGAATGGGGGAATCTCTTAATACTTCTGTTTGTCTAATGTGTACTTGTGAAAATCGTTTAAGTTAACTGGGCGTTAAGAATGGGGAATCTCTTAAGGTCTCGGTTACTTAACGTTTGTTTTGGAAAAATCGTTTAAGTTAAATGAGAATTAAGAATGGGGAATCTCTTAATATCTGCGTTTACTTAATGTTGTCGTGAAAATGATTTTGTGAAGAAATGAATTGTCGAGTCAAGGTGATGCCATGTGATTTGTTGGTTCATTTTGTCTGTGTTGAGATTGTCGCGTCAAGGTGATGCCATGTGATTTGTTGGTTCATCTTGTATGCGTTGGGAGTGTCGAGTCAAGGTGATGCCATGTGATTTGTTGGTTCATCTTGTCTGTGTTGAGATTGTCGCGCCAAGGTGATGCCATGTGATTTGTTGGTTCATCTTGTATGCGTTGGGAGTGTCGAGTCAAGGTGATGCCATGTGATTTGTTGGTTCATCTTGTCCGTGTTGAGATTGTCGCGCCAAGGTGATGCCATGTGATTTGTTGGTTCATCTTGTATGCGTTGGGATTTTCAAGTCAAAGTGATGCCATGTGATTTGTTGGTTCATTTTGTTTGTGTTGAGGTTGTCGCGTCAAAGTGATGCCATGTGATTTGTTGGTTCATTTTGTCTGCGTTGGGATTTTCAAGTCAAAGTGATGCCATGTGATTTGTTGGTTCATTTTGTTTGTGTTGAGGTTGTCGCGTCAAAGTGATGCCATGTGATTTGTTGGTTCATTTTGTCTGCGTTGGGATTTTCAAGTTAAAGTGATGCCATGTGATTTGTTGGTTCATTTTGTCTGCGTTGGGATTGTTGAGTCAAGGTGATGCCATGTGGTTTGTTGGTTCATCTTGTCGGTATGGGTATTGCGTTGAAACCGTTAAAGGTTATGTTTTGAAATTATGTGTAAGTATGTTTGATTCAACTAGTGATTGTGTTGATTGTACTAAGAGTTATGTTTTGGATTTGTGTGATAGTATGTTAGATTGTGAAAAGTTTTCGAAACTCATAATGTCGTGGTGATTGTACGGGTATTGCTAAGTGTTAAGGTTTGGAGTGGTGTTTGAATATGATTGAGTTGGTTTATGTATTTTTGAAAGAATATACAGGGAAATCGATTTACCCAATCGATTTGATGAGTTACAGGGGCTCTGTTTTGCACGAAATCGATTTACCCAATCGATTTTGTAAGTTGTATTTCAAAATCATTTAAGAAATCGATTTGGTAAATCGATTGGATTCAATTGGATCTCAAGTCAGGGGCTTTGTCTTCCAAAAATCGATTTGCCCAATCGATTGGACTCAATACAGGGACTCTGTCTTTCACGAAATCGATTTGCTCAATCGATTGGACAATACAGGGGCTCAGACCTTCTCGAAATCGATTGCCCCAATCGATTGATGCAAGTCCAGGGCTCAATTTTTACTGAAAATCTTCTGGCAATCGATTTGCCCAATCGATTGGCACAGTAGGAAATCTTATTTTGTGTTAGATGATGGATTTCTCAATTGATTAGCAACGTATTGGTCAGTTATGTATTACTTGATGGATTGAGAACTTTCTTTTGATTTCATTTACATTTGGCAAGCATTACATGAACTTTTAGCATATGGAAAACCCTTCTAAGATGCATGCTTAGTGGAAAGGGTATTTTGTGCATTTGAAAACTTAAATGTTATGTGTTAACTGTTAATTTCGGTTGGTGACCCTTTACAACTATTGTGGAAATCTGGGCTTTGCCCTCAGATGATAGCCAGGACTATCCTACCAGTTCATACCCTATGGATGGGAATGTAGATGGGAATGCTTGACTGGAGCTACGTTAGGAGGATCTCACGGGGCGCGTGAAGATCACTCAGGGTGTTTAGTGGTTTTGTAAAATGATCAGACTAGGTTGACACAGAGGGAACGAATGTCTTTCTTTTGGGTTGTGTTTATTTGTAAACTGAAAGACTGTACCACTTTTGATATGTAAACATTTTGAATTCATATTTTGTGAACTTTTTCCGCTGCTTGTAAATTTTAATGACTTAATTATTTATCCAAGGGTGTTGCCTTGTTTATTTCTCTGGTTTATTTTAATTTCTTTTGAAAAAAAAAATACACCCTCGCTTTGAAAAATGGGGTGTTACATTTTTCTTCAACAATTTGCTGGTGTAAACTTGAAGTTGAGAAGACTTAGATGATTGAGGTTAAATGTTGTAATTTAGTTTGAATTTTTGGAGAAAATCTTTCTAAGTGAAGGGACTGAGCATAGCTATTGGTTTTGTGGTAAACCAATATAAATCTATGTTATTTACTTCCTTCCTCTATTTATTCATTATGAAATTTTCAATTATCAAGTTTATCATAGAAATTATTAAAAACAGTAAAACAAAATTCAATCCATTTTTTCTTGTATTTTTTAACCTTCATGTAAGTGTGTATAAAGAGACAACATAATTAAATTTTAAACAATTTATTGGCTACCTCAAATTGTATTCCTTTATCTCTTGCACAAATGATTTTTTTCATAATAGTTAACTCGTTTAATCTCTTTTTCCTCTTTTTGAAGAGATTCATTTTGTTTATTAGGAGAAGACTTATTAGAATCATCATTAGAATACTCCAATTTTCTATAATAACAAAAAATATATGTTAAACTAATATGGAACTAAAATACTATTGGTAAACTAAAAATATTGTTCACTAAAATTTACAAAAGTGAAAATAAAACGGGTCACAAATAACTAATACATACACAAATTACAAAACAAATGTAGAAAATAAAATTAGACGCAATTATGTCAAATAAGACCACTGCCAATGTTTAGGTGATCTCTTTTCTTCTTTGTCAAAATATGATTTGTCTGTCCCTTAATTACGTTGAATGATGGATTGGTTTCCTCATCATGATCATCTTTGTTATACAAATCATCCTCTATAGTTAGACCACTTTTAAGTAATTGTAATGTTGCTAAAAAAGGATCATCTGCAACATCAACATGATCCATATCATCTTCATCTTTACTGTTATCATTACTTATTTTGTTGGTCAAAAGTTTTATGGACCATTTTATATTAGCACGATCATTGACATATAACACTTGTTGAGCTTGAGATGCTAAAAAAAGAAAGGCTCGTCCTTGTACCCCACCTTATTAAGATCCATCTGCAAAAAGTTGACTCATCTGTTCGAACGCCATTTTTATTTTCAACCCACTTCCATTTTCACCTAGAGACACACACTTGAAATAATGAAGAGATAGTCATCGAGCTTCAAAGAAAGGACGTGGCAAAGTTGAGAAGTATCAGAATGAATGTTGGTTGTGGAAGTAGGAAAATTATGTTCGGGATGTCCAGAATTACGAAGTATGTAGGAAATTGACTAAGGAAACGTGAATTTGAGGTGTTAGACATGAGACAAATATAGGTCTTAATCATTGAATGAAATTCAAGTTGGATTTTTGTTGGAGACGTGACTCTTGAAATGAAGTACTAAACTGGAAGGAAGTTTGTGTATCATGAGTAGTATAGTTTTGGCATGTTATCGAAATTTTTTTTTGAGAAAGCTTCGATCACCAAGCAGATGTGGGGATGGAATTATTAGAATTATAATTAGAACAACATACGGATAATAACACTACGATTTGCGTAGTTGTGCGACTAAAGAAAAATCGAGGATTTGTGGACCATGGAGACATTTAGGAGTTTTCGGCGGTAATGATTGTTTTGTGCTTAGTGTGTTGATGTTATACACATTGTTTTGGTTTTGTGCCAAATGGATGATTTGTACCAAGTGGACTTATATGAGGCTATGTGACATAGTTTTGGGCGATTGTAATTCGTTGATAAGAGCAAAGTTATAGGAAAATACGGGAAACTCAGTGGACCTTGGGAAGTTTGTTGATCTCTTGTTCATTAGGATAACCTTAAGTGCAAGTTGCAGGGAGCGTTATAACAGTTCAGTTAAGATAGTCCAAGCCACCGTCATAGTTGTTGGCTATTTATTGACAAATTAAGGGACTGGTCATCCTTAATCTCTTGTTGATAGTAGACAAAATCATGTTGAATGAAACGGACGAGCCTTATCGGTTATGGTAGTGTATAAAGTTATTAAGCACCCTATGAAAAGGGGTAGGCAACGCTTTCTTCGAGTAGGCCGAGTGAAACAAGTTGTGACTTGTACATTGAATTTGAGTACAAACCTAATGTGGATTGTTACTCATACTTTAAGTTTCGAGGAAGAAACTAATTTTAGGGGGGTAGTAATGTAAGACCCATAGTTTTAAATTCTAATTTATGTAATTTGGTATTGAACTCTGAGGCTTTTTAGCCAAGCTAATGATATCTTGTGAGTTTAATGCCCAAAAATATCTTTTGATGCCCGATTAAAATTATTAGTCGATAAATAAATTAGATTAAGTACGGTGAATCTTTTGTCGAATAATAATTTATTTATGCTACAAAGAATTTAATACCGGGCAGTTTTGTTAAAATTATATCGAGTTGATGAAAATTTTATTTGTCAATTGAGTTGCGACGAGAATATATATTTTTAACAAAAAAATGGTGTGGGAAGTGATGGGTGAAATAGTAATTTTATGAAATATGTAGATATTTTTAGATATTTTATATATATATATATATATATATATATATATATATATATATATATATATATATATATATATATATATATATATAAAGAAAAGGAAAGGAAGGAAATAAAAGGAAATAGAAAGGAAGGAAAAAGAAAGAAAGGAAAATAGAAAGAAAAGGATTTCCTTCGCGAGAACGTCTTCTTCCTCTCCCTGTTGCTTGTGAACTCCATCTTCTTCCTTGTCCCTTCATTTTCGTTGCTTCCTTTTGCTTCAAGAAAAGGAACCAAGGCTTGGTGAGTGAGCAAGCAAGGATTTCTCAGCTTCATTCTTCTTCTCGGATTTGAAAACAAAGAAAAACGGTGTTGGTGTTTTTAAAACCGTCAAACGCAAACCTTCACTTTTCTCCTAGATCTAAGCTTCGTTTCAAGAAGTGATTGAAGGGAAAGTTGTTCACCTCAACGCTACGGTGCTAGTGAACAAACTTTGGAAGCGACATCGCGAGCGGAGATTTTATCAGAATTAATCGCGGTACCGTAATCGCTCGTTAAAGCTAACGTTAAGGTAAAGGCTTTTTCCAAACTTTTAGTTTGTATTTAGAGACTTATATGTGGTTCGGTGGAAAAGAAATTTGTTAGGGTTGAAGTGTAGATTTGAGGAAAATGAGTTTAATGCTTTTATGGGTGAAATTTTAGAGTTGGGTTTTTGGTGATATTGATGAGTGTTTTGTGGAAAATGAATTTAACTCATTTATGGGTGGTTTTGAGGAAATAAAATTTGATGTGTTTGAGTGGTGGGTTGTGATGATTTGTGTTTGTCGTGTTAGACGTGTTCATAATTAATATTATAAATTTTGAGATGTGTCTATGTGGATTTTGTGGAAAAATGAATTGATGTGATTTGGTGTGAATTTTTGGATTGAATTTGAGAATATGTCTAAATATGCTCTGTGTGCAATTTAAAAATCAAATATAAATAAAATTGTTTTGATATAATAAAGAAAATTATATGTGTGAGACGTTATTTATATGCCAATCTCAAAAATGACTATTACAACTAATTTGCAACTAAAATAACTAATTTGTAACGAACTCAAAAAAATAAAATAAAAGAAGATAAATAATAACAACACAAAACAAAATATAGGAACCATATTAAAAAATATATATAAAGCATCAAACTTCTTGAGTTACCAGTGTTTTACCATTTATCTTCTTCGTTGAAAACATTAGAATATCTCTAACGGTGAACTCAAAATTGATTCATTAGATAGAATTCATTGTGTCACATCATCTCATCTTAAAGCAACTCACTCATTTTTAACTCCAATGATTTAACTCTTAAAAATCACATTAGATCCCACAACTTTAATTCATATATTAATATTATATTTACATATAGTTTTATTAAATTAGTTAATGTTATTATACATTATTGTAATTTGAATTTAAAATAAAATTGAACTTAAATTTTAATAACAATAATAACATTTAAATTTTAAATACATGACATAAATAGTTAAAAATAATAAAAGTAAATAATAAATTTAAATTTTTAATCTTTTAGATTTTGATAATTTAAATGATAAAAGTAAAATTAGGATTTTGATAATTTTTGTGCAACAAAAGTTGAAGATTATATTGATTTAGATCCATTTGTTACAAATAATTTTTTTTAATAATAAGATGGAAAAATAACTAAAAAATATTGTTAATAGAAAAAATGTGTAGTAAAAATTGTGAAAGAAAAAATTAAGCATAAGAAAAATAGCCTGTTCCAATGAATAAGAAAATTGATTTCATATACAAATTAATGATAACAAAAAAACAAAAACTGAATTTGACGTGACTCTACGCTAGTAAGACGAAGAGATTCAACAACTGTTTGGAGTTGCTAGCGTTGTCTTTTTTATTTTTATTTTAACGTACACCACATGATCAGTATCCGCAAAAGAAAGGAATAACGGTAAAATAAAACTTAGAGATTAATTATAAAAAAAATTAGGTGCATTTGTTTTAGATTTTTTTTTGAAAAAATCTATTTTTATAACCTAAAAATCATTTTTAATTGTTTGAATAGTGTTTGTTTCATTTTTTTATCATTTTATTAAAAATATTATTTTTGGTTAAAAATAAAAAGCTAAAAATAGTAGCATCTCACTATAGGTTTTCATCAGTTAATTTTCTTTTTGTTGTTTATATACATGTTATTTGAATCATTTTATTTTTATATTATTCATATGCTGATACAATTTTTTGTTTTTGTTTTTGTGTTGTTTTATTACTATTTTATGAGTACTTAAGTATATTAATCAAATTAGAAATGTGTCTAAAAAAGGTAGTTAGAAAAGTCACGTTGATTATGGTAATTTTGTAGTTTACAAAATCACTTTTATAAAATTGTATATAAACAGATTAAAAATCATTCTAAAAGAAATCATTTTTATGATAGTAAACAAATAGAAATTAAAAAATTATTTTGAAATAAATTTCTACAAAATAATCTCTAAATTTTTTAAATTAAAAATTATTTTTATTTAAACTCAAACAAACTCATCCGTTGAAAAAGAAGAAAATAACCTTCAATGGAGCCTGGACTTCAAACAAATGCAAAAACATAACGAAAATGCTAACGAATAAAAATTTAAAAATCAGAAAACCTGCAAAAATTTAGAATCAATTTTTTTTCCATTATCTATCTTATGTTTTCCATCAAATATAAAGATAATTCTTTTAATAAATTGATAATTTATCATTTAGTATTTTTAAAAAATATTTGATTCAAACTTGCTTTATTTAGTAAAATTAAGCTATAAGTTAGTTTATAATTGA
>JBBPBR010000001.1:34202214-34227383 GCA_037974775.1 Cicer pinnatifidum | reverse complement strand
ACAAGAGGTTAATTTAGAAAAAATCATATTAATCACGAATTACCAAACAAATTAATAGATTTAGTAAAAGGATTAATAATTGAATCAAAAGAAAGGAATTTAAATATAACTTGAATCGAGGTAATCAAAGTTACAATTGGAACCGTAACTCTAATTTTCTCTCCATTGTTTTACAACTTTTTGATTTTATTATTTTTCTTAATTATTTGTTATTTGCTTATTTCGTTATCGTAACAACTCAGCCACTATTGTTTCTTTAAATAATAAATAATCTTATTTAGTGGTACTTGTTAATTAATCTTTGTGGATGTAATTATCTTTTTATTGACAATTGTTCTAATTATATTTTTATATATCTAATGAAAAATAAAAGTGAAACACTTGAAAATCAACTTAATAGAAAAATTAACAGGTTTCGTAGTGATAGAGGAACATAGTATGATTCTAGTTTCTTTAATGAGTTTTATAAATTGCAAATAATTATATATGAAACTAATGCACCATATTCGCCTGAAATGAATGGAAAAACTGAAAAAGAAAGAATACAACTCTTACTGAAGTAGTTGTTGTTATTATACTTAACTCTGGTCTTGTATCTCATTGTTGAGGGAAAACTATATTGACTGTTTGCTATGTTTGGAATAGTGTTCCTCAATCTAAAAACAAAACATCTCTTCATGAGATTTTGAAAAAAAACAACGGAACTCGGGACTGTCTGACTTATGTCAGTATCCCCGATCCCAAGCGAGTTAAACTCGCCAGTAGAATCTATGAATGTTTATTCATTGAGTATGTTGTAAACTACAAAACATATAAATTTTTTGACCAAAATGCGAAAATGATCATAGAATCAAATGGTGTTGACTTCAAAGTTAGTGTGATTTGGTGTGATGATTAGATCCGAAACTGAAAAGTTGATTTTAAAAACATAAAGCAACTCCATGTAATTTCTACCTTAATTGAAATCGAATTTATGCGCATCACACTTAGTTTTGAGTTTCAAAAAACTATTTCAAAATAAATTTATATCACTGAAAATATTATTGAGTCGCGGATTAGGTCATTCTTTAAAGACTTTCGCGGAATTGTTCAAATTGTGCAAGACAGACAATCAATAACAAAGTCCCCAATATAAAACAATCCAGGCAAACCTATATCGGAGTTATGTTGCACAATAGAAAGTCGTTCTAGAATTACACCCTCAATATGACTGGTTAAAGTCACTCTCAATATGACATTTAAAATCACTCGTAATATGACACTATGACCATTCATAAATCAAAAGGACTACGACACAAAAAATCGTTCTAAAAGACTACAACACAAATACTGCTATAAAAGATTACAACGCAAAAACCGATCATAGTGGTATTAGGACTAATAAAAAGTCGACGGGACTACGACAAAAAAACCGCTCTAAAAGGATAGTGGTATTACTAAAAAATTGACGGAAGTACGACATAACAACTGCTCTAAAAATCGAACGGACTACGGTACAGTACAAAAGGGAGAAAAGAGAAAATTGAAAAATGCATCCAATTTTGGTGTACTTTTTTCATAAGAGTTTGAATCTCATTATATTATGTAGTGAAAGAAGCAAACCAACATATGTTTTCTATCCAATGTGAAACTTTAGTATTTATGAAATTTAAAACACTCAAAATATGACAATTTTCTAATGTGAGGCTTCAATAATTTTAAAATTCACACACTAACATACTCTATGTTCCAAAATATAAACACTTTCTATTTCTACACAAAACCTGGTTATCACTTTTAAAAATACCACTTCAATTAATTTGTATTAATATCTAGATAAAAAGTGTGCTATACATTTATTTATATTAGCAACCTATACAATGAGACATGATAGTTGAATCAGAATTCACTTGAATTTGCCTAGGATTTAATGGGATAAAAAAATCATTTTTATTGGATGTGGATGCATAATTTCTGACTTTTCAAAATTATCGGTGAAAGCATTGTGTGTTTAATCAAATATGCTCTGCACCCGCATCCACTCTAGATAAATACAATTACTTAAATACTTTTGTATCTCTTAAAAAAGTAGCAAAACTCTAACTTTACTTATCTCACTTATTTTTTTGTTTTTTTCCCATGCTGCCTTTTCTTACCCTTAAACCCAAAGGTTTCAAATCCACTCTCATTTTTTCTACCGCTGCTGCGGTCCACCCTAAATAATTTTATTAGTAAAAAACTTAGAAGAAACAAAAAGTTAAAAAATTATCACTTGATTGAATATTATAATAAACATTGTCAAAATACGACTCAAAAATAAAATTGAATATTATAAATATCTTACAAATAGTTTAATTTTTTATATTGAAAAATATATTGTTATTTATTATATATTTAATTATGAATGAATTTGATTTCTTAAATTTTCATTGGGTACTACTTTGTTAAAAATATAAATTTTAAAAAAATATGGTCACTTTGTAAAAATTAAGCTAACAACACCATTATCGGTTCATTGTAAATTTGTCAATTAATTTATTGTATAACTAAAAATTCCCTTAGTTAGTTGTTGAAATAATTGTCATTTCTGAATAGAATATGATTTGTTGGGAAATGTCTCTCAATCCAAAGAAAGAACAATTGAAGAATATTAATTATTTTATTCGAAATTCATTTTAAAATTTTCGCAAAACTGAAAGTACAAGGTGGTAATTATACCAACATGTGAAACATTTTTTTGCGTGATTTGCACGAAGACTTTGAATCAAAATTTTACCAAGAACTCCACCATGAAAGCCAAATGAAGTTTTGCAAATATAATTGCTGATGGGAATAAACACAATAACTAGTAAAACGCAGCGGATATAAATTCCCCTAACTTGTAAGAACTCGTGAGGAGCAACAATAAATATGTGGCAGCAAATTAATCAACATAAAAGATGTAATGAACTCCGATATTTAAACGTAGAAAATCCCCAATGAAAGGGTAAAAAACCACGGATCGTCTAGACCAAAGAAATAGTTCCACTATAATCAAATAAGGATACAAGAGTGTCTCAAAGTGATGCACAAAGTGTGACTACAACCAGCAAAAACAACAAAGCAATAAAGCTTACAAATGAGAAAACAAGAAGAAGAAAACACCAAAAACCTGCTGCTTTGGGAGCACAGTTATCTCCCTCTCTCAATGTCGTTTCGCCGATCCGACCGTTGAAAACGAAGACTTGAATGTTGCGAACCTACTGTCCAAAAATCAGGCCGATCCAACGGTTAACGAATGCACACTCGATGTTTTACTAAGACTGATTTATCAAAATCGAGAATAGGGTTACTCCTCTCTTTTCTCTTTTGGTGGTTATCTTTTCTATCACAATAGTCTCTCTTGTAACCCTAATTAGACCACTCTCCACTTAAATAAGTGAGACACATGGATTACAATATTTGGGTCTTTCTCCACATAGGAAGGGAGCCCAATACCCAACAATTGCATGTTTCAAGAGGACTGTAAACATAATCAAAAGGTCCCCAACAATGATTGGAATCCATGATAAAGAGATCTACACATTTTTATAAAAACCGGTTAAAGAAAAAAAATGTATATCAAATACCATGGTTCTACATATTTGCATTGAAATATATGCAATTTTGACGTATTAAATTAGTTATTTACCTAGTGATGTTTCAAAGGATATCATTGGTGAAAGGTGAAGCAATGGATATGATAAATAAGATGAAGTAAATTTATACAAGATTTGATTTCACTGTTAAATAAATTTTGAGTCGCACATTTAAACATCACACCAACTTGAAAAAAAGGGAAACTAATGAAATAAATTGGTTAGTTTCTCCTCAATGCAAAGCCAAACAGAAGTGTCTTATATATTATAAGAAACTAGAGGCTATAAAAATAAAAGCGAAAATAATGAAATAAATTGGATGAAGAATGAAATCACTCAGCGAGCTAGGATTTGCAATAGATAAATCATGGAGGAACATCGATATATATAAGAGATTTTACCAAAACTTCAAGCAAAAGATTCCAATTCAAAATATACACACTAAAAAAATGAAGGTCAAGCACTAAACTTGACCATTACAAGAAAATAAGTTGAGTCCCACTAACTATGGATAGCCAAGAACAAGTAGTTTGCAGAAAAAGAAACACAGGCCAAAGGGACAAGACATTTAACCAAAGGTAGAAAAGTAAATTACTCTTGCATTCACTTGTCCCACACTAACCAAAAGCTTCTAACAAAGAAAGAATAATTGCCCTCACTCACCTCACGTTTAGTGTTGTAAAAAAAAATCATGTTATAACAAATTATATGGTGATTAGAATTACGACACTTTATTTAGACACATATATAAAATGAAAATATACACACATAACAAAATGAAGGTGAAGCACTAAACATGGCCATTACAAGAAAATATGTTAAGTCCCACTAATTATGGATAGCCAAGATCAAGTAGATAGCCGAAAAAGAAACACTAGTCAAAGGGACAAGGCATTTCACCAAAAGTAGAAAAATAAATTACTCTTGCATTCAATTGTCCCGCACTAGCCAAAAGCTACTAACAAAGAAAGAATAGTTTCCCCCACGAACCTCAAGTTTAATTAGTGCTATAAAAGAGAAAAAAAAAAATGCATGTTTTAACATATTATATGGTGATTAGAATTTCAAAATTTTATTTAGACACACATATAAAATGAAAATATACACACTAAAAAAAATGAAGGTGAAGCACTAAAAATGGCCATTACAAGAACATAAGTTGAGTTCCACTAACTATGGATAGCCAAGAACAGGTAGATAACAGAAAAAGAAATACTAGCAAAAGGGACAAGACATTTAACAAATAGTAGAAAAATATATTACTCTTGCATTCACTTGACCCGCACTAACCAAAAGCTACTAATAAAGAAGGAATAATTGTCCCCATTCACCTCAAGTTTAGTGTTGTCAAAGAAAAAAAAAAGCATGTTTTAACAAATTATATGGTGATTAGAATTTCGACACTTTATTTAAACACAAATATAAAATGAAAATATACACACTAAAATAATGAACGTGAAGCACTAAACTTGGCCATTACCAAAAAATAAGTTGAGTCCCAATAACTATGGATAGCCAAGAACAATTAGATAGTATAAATAGAAACACTAGTCAAATGGACAAGGCATTTAACCAACAATGGAACAATAAATTACTCTTGCATTCACTTGTTCCGCACTAACCAAAAGATATTAACAAAGAAAGAATAATTGCCCCCGCTCACCTCAAGTTTAGTGATGTCAAAGAAAAATAAAACACATGTTTTAACAAACATTATTTATTATATGGTGATTAGAATTTCAAAATTTTATTTTGACACACATATAAAATGAAAATATATAAAAAATAATTATTAAATAATAAAATAACAGAAATATACATATATATATATATATATATATATATATATATTATGTTTATGACTAAATAATATGTTTAAATTTCTATGTCCATATAAGAATTATTTTTTAATAAATTATTTTTATGATCTTTAACCTTTAATTTCCATGGATGAATTGATTAGATCTCTCATAGTAAAAAACCTCATCTACTTGTTGTCTTTGATCTATCTCTGATTTTACACTATTTTAAACGTGTTTGGATATCATATAGATATATCAATTTTGCCATCAAAACTCAATTCTATATGTGAAGGTGCTTCCAATTTTCACGTTGCAATCAAATTGATTTTACTTTCTTTCATGTGAGTAGATAGTACACAATGCCTTTAAGCTTACCTTAGGCCTCCAAGCCGGGTGTGTGCAATTTTATTAAAATAAAAAGTAGAATGCAATTTCCTTCAATATTTAACAAAATATGTTTAAATAATAAACCACCAATTAATTATAAATACAATTAGTATTACATATAAAGGATGGAAAGAAAGGTGGTAGGTACATTAATTGAACCTAAGCATAACATAATACGAACACAACATAGGGGTACCAATAGCATTTGTCTAACGTTTTTAAGAAGAAGAAAAAAAACACAGGAAAAAAGAATAAAGCATCGCCATCATCAATTATTTATTTTTAGTAATGTTCCCATTTCTGTGTAAAATAATATTATTATAGGTCTTTAATTTATATACTTAATTAATGTAAATTATCAATCAAATATAATTGTTAAATTGATAATAATATTTCACATTTGTTATAACTACTTAATAGTCATTACATTGTTAATGCATAAAAATTAAATTCTTACTGTGATAATATTTTTTTAGAGCAGCTGATAATTCGTATTTTCCTTGTTTTTATGAAATTTTATAAAATGTTTATGTATAACCCTTCTTATCATTACTTGAAGATAGATTGATTTTTAATATTTGTCATATGTTTTGAATTTTATGCCTACTCTAAACAAGTGTAAGTTTTTACTTTAAATTTAATGGAATATATTACTTTTCACAAATTACTTTTATTGCATTTTGCTTAATCACTACAAGAAAAAAAAATAATTTATCGGCTGTTTAAAATGGGGTATGTGGCGGTTACAAACGTCGCAATTTGATCTTTGCGACTGTTTCTCAACCCTCACAAATTCGTACGCAGTAAGACTATTTTGTGACGGTTAAAAAACTCGTCATTTCAACTACCGCAAATTGTTTGCGACAATTCTAATCGCCTCCAACAGAGTCTTTGGAACACCTTTTTTTATTTTTCAGTAACATGTTGCAAACTTTCAAAAATATTTCTTTCTCATTTGATGTCATTTGGTAACAAGCTCTAGGAAAATATTTTTTACCTTTACTTGGATGCATCATTAGATGTATTTGACTTCTTATGTTCTTGTCTACAAGGTCATAATGTTGAAGTAGAAATATCAATTATAAGAAAGGGGGTTTGAATTATAATTGCCCCTTTTAAAAATTCTGTTTTAAAAATAAGATCTCAATTCAAGATTGATCTTGGCAGTGATGAAGATCGATCTTGGTTTTGTGGAAGATCAATCTTGGTTTGCTTTTAAAAACAGTAAAATCAATTTTATCAAAATATGATTGTTTAAGCACAAAATAAACAAGGATAGAGATAGAAAGATTACACAGGTATTTTATCCTAGTTCACCCAAACACGGGTTACGTCCAATCCTCACAAGAGTGAAATTTACCACTATGTGCTCAAAGGCGAGATTGTTCTTGGTGATCACACTTTTTTCACAGATCAATCTTGATCTTTACACAATTACTACCCTTCTACCTAGAAAGGATTTCTTTAGTTCTACCTTACTGTTTTGGAAAGGTTTTAACAAGTTACCTTTCAAAACGTGAAAGGATTTTTGCAATTTACTCAAAATTTGACAAAACAACCTTGAGTTACAAAGTGGTGGATTTGGACTATTTAGAATCTGGATATTTACTCAACTCTCGTTTGAGAAATATATTCTGTAAATAGACCTCAGTTGTGAATGATTCTTACACAACACAAAGATTAAAACAAAAACAGCAAATTATAAGAAAGATGTTGAGACACTTGAATATGATTGAAATGATTGATCTTTTGCTTGGTGCTTTGAGTTGTGTTTTGTTCTTCATCTTGAGGCTGCATTTATAGACTTCAAGAAGGCTTGGGATAGCTTATATGGCCGTTGGAATAGGGCCAGTTGTCATGAAAGAGCTGTTGGATAAAGTCTGTCATAAAGCAAGAGTAATCACAGCTGCATCCAAGATCGATCTTGAGACCCAGGATTGATCTTCGATTTGTTTGTGATGAAATAACTTGTACTTTGTGATTGTGTCAGTTTTCTGATATGAGTACATACTTTTCAGTCATGTGTGCAGGGTTAGAAGGGTACAATTAGTAGTGTACTTTACAACTTGTAGCCTTGTACTTGCACTTGCCTCTTTTAAAGAATGATCTTGTATTATGTCTTTATTGAAGCGTGTCTTTGATTCTTCAAATTCTAGAACAAATGTGACTTAGATTGATCCTTTGCTGATTCTATATGAGAATATAAGATGAATAATGTTTCCAGGATTGATCTTTTTACAAGGAAACTGATTATCCTTGTTTATGCCATAAACGAAGATCGTTCTTCGTTTCTCAGCAGAAGGTCAAGATCAATCTTCGTTTTCCTGAATAGCTTAAAGATCAATCTTCGCTTTCCAGAATCAATCTTTGTTTTCCAAAACAGCTTTCTTTGTTTTGATTTGTGATGTTTGATACCTATCTTATTTTAACACACTCAAATGCACATGTTAAATACCAAAACACTTAGAATCATAATTAATAATCTTTAATTAATCTTTTGTTTTATTATCATCAAAACATTTAATTGAGATTTTGTCTTAACAAATGTGTCTTATCTTTATGCTTTGATTTTCCTTCTAAATGCAACAACATTCTAATAATATTATCACAAACATTTTTTTTAATGTGCATTACATCAAGATTACGACGAAGAACATTATGTTGCCAATAAGGCAATATGAACAAAATGTTTTTCTTTTTCTATCGTGACCCATTCCTTATTCAATGATCGTCCAATCGTCTCAAGACACTTGCAACATTAGGTAGCTCCTGTGGTGCTCTAAACTCTTGGATTCCATCAAATTCTCCTCAATTGTATCTCTGTAACACCCCAATTCTTTAACAGCGCGAGTGCATTTTTTTTTAAATAACTTAATAAAATAATATGCCATAATGCAAAATGACGAAAGTCATAGATAATCCAAAGTATGCAGATAGAAAATACATCGGGACTATGAGACCTATCAGACATCGCTCATACCCCTAGAGTATTCTCGGCACACATCTGCCTATAAGTATTGCTCCAAGAATGTTATCCCCCATGGTCACGTCAAAAAAATGGAACATGGACCCACCAAACAAAAGTCAACTGTCAATATATGTTATACATATATTCATCCCAAAACAAATTAAGTAAAACCACCAAAAGAAAGACACTAAGTCCCTACACAACAAAAACTAATTTGATCATCCACTAGCAACTACAATAACAAGGGTGACCTCCACACACTTCGCAAGTTCCTTCTGACGCAGTATCACTCCTCGAAGTAACTTCCTTCTCTTCATCATCCATAGAAGGGTAAGTCTCCTTATAAGTCAAGTGCACCCACGAGATATACTGCCCATCTCTTCTACTTGTCCTCATTATCCTCCCCTTATAAGTCGCCCTACCTGAGATGGGGTTGTATACTCAAGTAGTCGACGAATGTCGGTCAAGGAAGTCTAATGATGCTTCCTTCGTCAAGGTAACAGTCGATGGAACAAATTCAGGTATCATATGAGGGCAAAACCCATTTTCCACAATAATCTAAAAGGTCACTAACCGAAATTAACAAATAACATTTAACAATTATATCATAAAGACATGCAATAACACTTAGAAATTATCACATGATAACAAACAATACCAGAGTATGTATATACAAATATCATATTATAACAAACATGACTCGTGTGTCAAACACCCTAATACATTGTTTATATGCCAATGCACATGATTCCAAAATTTCTAAACCCTCCTCGAGAGACGTAAATCATAAATGTATTGTCTCTCACAGACTAGTACTAGTTATCGAGGTGCAACCTATCACAAAAAAACACGATTTACTACAATACAGTCTATCACAGACCTACACGGTAAATAAATCATCGTAAAGATAAGATGGACCAATCAATTCATGGCACCATCTTGTGGCCCATATGGTCACCACTAACATCGTGGCCCATCATGGTCACCACTAACATTGTGGTCAATCATGGTCACCACTAATTATGAAATACATGAGCATACTCTAACTCTTTCACAACATTCATTATGTAAATGTAGCTATTAAAATACTACCCTTTTAATACTCATCACACACTAATAAGTTTTCATACTTTTCACAAATCATACTCAAGACATATTATCCTCAATAAAATTCATCACATGTAGCAACACGTATTATCACTCAAGAATGCATCATCACATCAATATTAATCATCACATATTCACACATCAATCATACATAAATCACACATATAAGATCCCTATGTGAAAACTACAAATTTGGAAGGAGTCTTTACCTTAGTTATAGTTTTTTCAACAATTATCACTACCACAATCAAACACAGCGAAAAATCTCGTTCGTGCCGACACCTTTAATCAAATAGTGTTTGACTTAGTCAAATTAATCCCTGAAACTCTAACTACCTTACAAATTATTTCTTACTCCTTACCCCCTTAGAGTATATTTTACTAAAAGATTTTACAATGAGCAAGTACTAATAGTATTATTAACCACAACACACTTTCAACATATAAATCATATTTTTATAAATTAATATCTTTTAATTTTTCAGTGAATTCACTAACAATTTTTTGGAAACGTTTTAAATTATTTTTCTCAATTTTTTTCACACAACCACAAATTTTTCTCAAATTTAGCATACCTCATTTATTTTTTCAATCCAAATAACTACATAACCACACAAAAGATATCAATAAATATTTTTTTTTTTCTTTTAAGGTTATAACTCTTTGAAATAGTTTAATTCCTTTTAAAATATATTAAATATTTTATTTTTCTTTTCTTATCAACAAAACTTGTATTATAATTCATGAAATTTGGAATCTTTTTTTTTTTTAAAAAAAAAAGAAATTCTAACTCAAGACTTTAACCTTTACTTAATAAACTTGAAACTTTAATTAAAATCATGCAAACTTTTTAAAAAAAATTGAAAGTATACATATAAAAACTTGAAATAACAATTCACTAACATTCCTTAAAACAAAAGTTCAAAGATTGGATAACCACATGTATACATTACTGATCATCAATCATAAAGACTATTTTTGGAAATGCATAAACTAAGAAAAGCCATTTTTCTTTAATCACCACAAAAACATTAATATATCATAGTTCTCCCCACCGCTAACTCGGTGCCAACGGTCTCGATTCCTTTTTGGGACTCAATTAGCTAACTACATAAACATCAATATTTATAACAATTTGTTCACAACTAAAATTTATCCAACCACAACAAAATTCCAAAATTATATCTTTTTGACACACCAAACTTTTAAAATCAAATAATCTATATTATTTAGTTAAAATTAAATAAAACGAATATTTTCCAAATCAAACATACACACACTCGATTATTAAAGCACAAAAAATTTGAGTTAATAAAGTACTCTAAATTTTTTCATTTTAAACTCTGTCCAAGAGTAATTAAGAGAGTAACATTTTTAACTCTAAACATTTTTATTTCATTCTAACTTTTTGCTCAAACTCTTTAACTTGGTTAAAATTTAAAGTTTTTCACAACTTTAACAACTCTAATTTTTTTTTTTGTTGTAAAATTTCAACTTCAGTTCAAACTCATTTATTTGAAAATAACTCATTATGTAACTCAAACACATTAATAATTAAATTATTTTTTAAACCATTACTAAGATAATCAACAACAACAACAACACAACAACAAAGGATTTATTAAGAACTCAAAAACTTAACTCATGCCCCTCACCATATTAATTTTACTAATTTAGGAAAAAGGAGAAAGAAGTGAGTGTTTCACCTCAAATAAATTAGCTCACAAGCACCATCTTGTAGAGAGGAGCAACTTTTCTTCCTAACATTTCTTGAATGGAAACTTAGATCTAGTAGAAAATGGAGATTTGTGTTTGTTGTTGTTTTTTTTTTTTTTTAATAGAAAGAAGAAGAATGAGAGAACATAAGCAAGAGGGAATGAATGGAGGAGCTGACTTTACGATAACGCTGAAGGCCTAAGCAATTCAACACAAAATACATTAAAATTGCATAAATTAGAGTTTAGAAAATTCAGGGTCTTACAATCTCCACTTATTGTTAGGCTCTAACCAACAACGATGACACATGTAGCAAAACTTCTAACTATAACATAACAACTAAGACATAGTTTCTAAACCACAACATGGACAAAAGTATCGACCTTTAGTGCTCTAACCAGACAAATTTTCATATGCCGAAAACTTATTGATAGTCCACATGACAACAACACGCATTTGGAATGACTCTTTTTTGCATGCTTCAAATGTTTTCACCGCAATTTCCCATAATTCTTTTAGTTCGTCAACAAGAGGTTTCATACAGACGTCAAGTTTATATCCTGGACATTTTGGACCGAGAATAAGAAATGAAAGTATAAAATTAGATTGCTTTATACCCATCTATGGAGGAAAATTATAATGAATCAAAATAACAGACCAAGTGCTATGAGAAATTGACGTAGTTTTGAAAGGGTTAATACCATCATAAGCTAAACCTAATCAAACATTACGAGGGTTGTACAAAAAATGAGGACATTGACGATCAAAATATTTCCAAGCGAAAGAATATGTTTGATGTCTCATGAGCCAATCTTTTGTTCTACGGTCCTCATGACATGTCATAGAAGAACCTATTTTTGATGATAGAGAGAGTCTTTGTAGTCTAGGTTTAAGAGGAGACTAAAGAAAAACCTTTGCAGGGATTTTTTTTTTTACCTTCACTATCATTAACGTTTAGTTTCCGTCATGACATACCACATTTTTGAGCAAATTTGAGCACTAGAAAAATCTCTCCAAAATAATAAGCAATCACTAGGACAAGCATGGATTTTTTCATATGAGAGACATAATCCACAAACAATCTTTTTTGTATCATAAAAATATTTTGATAATGTATTTTCTTCTAGGAATGCATCACTTAATAGCTCTAACAATACTGAAAAGTTTTTGTCAGTCCACCCATTTAACCACTTTAAGCGATACAAATGGACAATAAATGATAGTTTTGTGAACTTCTTACAATCAGGAGAAAGAATTTGCTCTGCCTCATTGAATAACTGATAAAATTTATCTAAATTATAATTATCCTCTCCAGATTGTTGAGAATTTGGTTCATCTATTAATGCTTTGAGATCCTCGTCCTCCACATTTAAATTTGCACCATAATTACTCACATTAGTTGGATGCAACCAAAGGCATCATGAATCGTGTATCTATGTCATGTTCAAACTCTCCTTCTGCTTGAGATACACTGTAAGAACTAGACAAGCTAACGCCTCTTACAATTGACCCAATTGGTGCAAAGATATAAAAAAATTTCATCATTTGATTTTGTAACGCAAAATAAAGAAAATTAATAACTCCTCTAATGTATTTCTCTTTAAGAGAGTTTTTAGAGCTGTAGGATATCCAATATTTATCCATTCAATTTAATAAACTGAAAAAAAATTGAATAAAATAACACAAAAAAAAAAAAGAAAGAATATATAAAAAAAAAGGAAAAAAATAATATATAATAACATAGAATAAATATAACTTAAATATAAATAAATAAATAAAAGGAAAAGAAGAATACAATAATTCAAACATTATTAATAGAATTAAAAACGTGGTGATTGGATTTCTCTGTCAGTGCCACTATGTATAGTGAGAACACTCCAAATCTTCTAATTTTAAGATAAAACTGTAAAACTGAATGAAAACTAAGATGATATCCTCCCCCATCACACTACCATATATATATATATATATATATATATATATATATTCCCTTCACACTCTTTGATGGAAGGAGTAGGACTGAACTGAAGTGTTTGTTTTATAGCATATTTGGAGGGAGGGGAAGACTATAAAATGTTTCTATTTCCTTCTTATCAGTGTTAGTGTCATATTGGACTTAAATCACTAGCACATGATACTTTTAACTCATCTTCATACACTTAACACTTCAAAATTATCAATTGGACTTTTGCAAAGATGTAAAACGATAAATCGTTTAAAGTAAAATAATCGAACATTGCAATTTGAGGAGCAATTGGACTAAACATAGAACTTAGCATCGAATCTATCTGACTTAAAATGATTCAGACCTTCTCCAAGATTAGCTCATTTTTCTTTTAACACTCACCGCCGTTACTTTTGATCGGGGACAATGACAGTTCTAAGGAAAATTACACACATATCAGCCCTCTTAGAATTACCAAACATAATATCTAACAGAAAATTAAGATAATTTAAATGACATTACTAAAGAAAATCACTATAAAATGTCAGTTTACGGCTTCTAATCGTAGATCATTCTTTAAACACTACGCGAAAAATAGGATTCTACAGCGTTTTTTTTAATCAATTTACAGCGCTTTTTCAAACAAAAAAAAGCGTTGTGGAAATCGAGCGCTATAAAAGATACAACAACGTTTTTTTAAAACAAAAAGCGCTATAAAACATGTAGATATAATGCACGCTTGTTATACACATTTTACAGCACTTATTTCAAAAAGCGCTATAAAATGCGCACACATTATATGCATTATTATGCACATTTTACAGCGCTATTTCAAATAAGCGTTGTAAATTATGCACCTATAATTCATATATTGGGTGCGCATTTTACAACGCTTTTTTCAATAAGCGCTGTAAAATGTGCACCCAATATATGCATTATAGGTGCAAATTTTACAGCGCTTTTTTGAAAAAGCGCTGTAAAATGCACACCCAATATATGAATTATAGGTGCATATTTTACAGCGCTTTTTCAAATAAACGCTGTAAAAGGTGCAAATTTTTTTTTTAAAAAAAAATTGTAAATTCAATTTTTTAAAAGCGCTTTTTAGTTTTTTATGCCAATTTTTTAGAAAGCGCTGTCTTTTAATTTTTTTTCCAAAATTATTTTCATCCAGAATCAGTTCACACAACAACAAAACATATTCAAATACATATTCAGAATCAGTTCACACAATCAGTACACAAAAACAGAACTATATAACTTTACTTTATATATTAATTTACAACAGAACATTCAAATACATATATACAGATATTGTACAACAAGACATATTCATATACATGTTCATATATTGTGTCCTATTCATATACATATAACTAACAGAATACACAAAATATAACTAGCTACCATATAATATTCAGATCCATTGCAGCATGCTATTTCCCATAAAATCAAATAATTTTCATTTCAAGCACATACTGACATCAGTCTTCCTTTAATTCCATTAGATCTTCCTCAGAGTATGATGGACTGGAATTGTCAAAGTACTGCAATATAAAAATTGAACATATTAAGTTAGTATCAAATATATAGATAATTTATATATAAAAATCATATAATGAAAATACCGTACCGTTTCTGGGATAATAGTTTGATTCTTGTCAACAATCTCCTTCATGAATCGCAATACGTAGTACCCACATTCGATGTTGTTAGTTTGACGAAGGCACTATAAAATAAAACATATAAGTCAATAAAATATATGTGCATTGATCGTAAATGCATATATTTGTAAATGAAAATTTAAAGGCATATATTTCAAACCTTTATTGGGATCCATGTTATGTTATTAGACTTTTGTTTCGACACTATAGCACCTCTTTGAGCTCGAAAAACTTGTAAAGCACTATCGAATGAATTAATGTGATTATTATAGCATTAACAAACACATTATTTATATATATATATATATATATATATATATATATATATATATATATATATATATATATATATATATATATATGAAAGAAATAAATGAATATTACTTACGTGTCGAACATAGTCTTTATATCGGAGTGATTGTTGTAATTGTCATGCAAGGGATCCAAATAGTATATAACTTCAGAGGTTGCATTGATTGCAAATAGCACCCAATGTGCCCTACAACAACAAAAATTTGGTTGGTAATTTTGTTTACACAACTAATAAATTAAGATCTCATAAATTAAAAAAAGATATAAATAAATAATATATAATTACGTACCCTGAATTATATGGTGCAAAGAACAATTTATCCTTCTTTATATTTCCTAATAACATATCTACAATGTAATTCTTTTCATTTACTGGATCGAGTTTACACATCGAAAGCTTATGCGGAGACAAGAATGAGTATCTATTTGACAATCTGCTCGTGCACACAATCTTCTCGTACAAAAACCTTCAATGAAAATTTCCAACTAGATTAATTACCAATAAATTTTATTAATTACCAATAAATGCAATTAAAAGTATTTTTTACCTTATGTACAAGCTGATGACAGTAGCACTCAGCTCCTTATGGTTGAGAAGTTCGTAAATGTGCTCCTTTTGAGAAATTATTCATACTCATCTCTGAATATAGCTTTATTCATGGTTATGATGCGCGAATCGTCATTGCTGCCCATGTTTCTTTTTACTTGGATGTCAAGACACGCCCCGTATTTAGCAAGGCATGGCTGACTTATTTTAGGAGTAGCAGCGACCGATTGTCCCCGATCCAGTTTTCTAGCTGCAACTTTGGCAGCTTTATTACCCTCCAGCTTTTGTAGTTTGCCAGCTCTATTACCCTCCAATTTTTGAGGGTTGCCGGCTTTTTTTTGCTGTACGGGTGGTATATTTAATTGGATCTAAAAAAATGAGGTTAAATGTTAGTTTATTGAATCTGAAAAAATGACAAACCTTAGGGAATAAATGTGACAAACCTTTTCGGGAGATGTAATTGATTCGTTTCTGGGAATCTTTTTTTCATTCCCTTTAGGCTTTTTCAGCATCTAAATATAAATGTGAAATTAAAGTTAGGAGCGGAAAAAAAAATCAGCAATTAAATATACATATCAATTAAACATACATTTCAATTAATTAAATATACCTTATCGAGGGCAACAAGATGTGTGGGTCATGCCACATAACTACCAATTGCTTCGCCCAAAAACATCAAATCTTCATCGTTGTCCGGTATCGGCAATGGTGCAGTTGGTTCCAAAGCAATAATTGGTGATACTTTGACATGGCCCGCAGAGATCGGTGTATTGTGCAATACTTCTCCCGAAGTATTGTACAATTTTCCTTTTCCGACCTTCCGATGAGTAGGGGAGGATAAGTATAGCACGCATGGAGTGACACCCTAAATCAATGGTTAAAACATAAGTATGGTTAATATATAAGTATATTTATTACATAAATAATTACATAAATAAGTAATTAATTACCTCGGGAAGACTTTTGAGATCGATGTTGCAACTCACATTTTCACTCTCCATTTGGAGCTGATCCGGGAGTTGCTTGTCTTTGTTCGTCTTCACCAAAAGTGCCACTTGCTCTGTAAGGAGTTTGAGCTTCTCTAATACTTCCTCATTGGAAGGATTTTGGCGCTTCTCTTGAGAAAAATAGCTTTTGGGAGTTACGCCAAATCCTTTCCCCCTAACCCGACCGGAATACTCAGGAACATTAAACACTTTACCCAGAATATCCCTGCAACTAGCCTTGTTGCCCTCTTGATTTTCAGAGCTTTGTTCGATAGTCTCCTAAAATACATGTAGGATTAAAAAGATAAGTTTAATATCATTTTTAAAATACAATATTAAAAATATTCAAGTGATAAAATACAATATTAAAAAATATTAAAGTGATAATATACTTACACAAAGTTCTATTACTTTTTGGACATTTTCATTGTCAACCACTCCGTCTTTATTTACACGAGCTTCCTTCCAAAATATATGACGACCCAACGGTTGATCGGATTGAGTGTCTTGTTGCTATTCGTTAAGATCATAAACAAAATATTAGTTAGAAACTATAGTTTATAATACAAATTACTTCATTATATAAAAGTGATGTTTAATTACTTACAAGTTTTTGCTCAAGACGTGCATATCCCATACGTGATTTTTTGTATGGGTGCGTCGGATTTCTTGCCCTTTCGCGATTTGCCTTACTTATATTCTATATAAAAAAAAAGAGCAATCGTGTAAAAATTTAAAATACGCTACGAATATGAATAATAAAACACAAATGCTAATAAATTAATCACTTACGACAAACGCGGGGTCCGAACGTTTGGATACAAATGCACTCCATTCATCATTTGATATATAATGTTTATATATTCTTGGAGCTTCAACATTTGTATTTCCTTCTCTATATTTTAGATAGAACTTAGAGAGGTGAGATCTAAATCCCCAGTGGATTTTCCCAGCAACTCTCAACACGTAACTCTTTCTCCCCTCATCAAGAACAAAAGAAGTCTGCAAGCAAAATAAAGATATAGTTTGAGTAAATTATTTCAATGAAAAAAATTATAAATGACAAAAGAATGGATCAAAAAAGTTACTTGAATGTCATTCCATAGTATATCTTTGGCATCCTTCAACGCCTTATCTCTCCAATCATCAATTGTAATTGGGATATTTTGACGAACAACAGCCACAATGTAACTTACAAACATGGAGCTATTGGGGTCAATTGGCTGACCACTCTCATTCCATTCAACCTAATAAACTCATATAGTAAGTACATGCTATTAAAAAAAGATAAAAAAATAAACAGCAAATAGAGTATATTATACCTCAAATTTAATTCCATTGCTCCTTGCTTTAATGACCTTTTGCATTATAGTTGCACCACGTTTGACTTTATTTTCATAAGTCTTAGTGTTGACAACTTCATTTTGACATTCTAAATCTTTGGATGTATCCATTTATCTACAACAAGTTCAACATGCAGTTTAGTATAACTTCAACAAGCTCAACATGCAGTATTCTAAGTACATATCAGTATCAGTATATCTTAAACAAGCTCAACATGCATTTTAGTGATTACAAAAAATTAATAACATCAATACCTGAATAATGAGGGTTCGAAGAAATACGAAATGCGAGGGTTACGTATTTCAATGAAAAGATATTGTGTGCAATGGGAGAGATGATCGTGGATGGAAATAAGGTTCGAAATGAAGGAGATGATCGTAGAAATAAGGTTCGTAATGGAAGATATGATAGGGTTTGCAAAGGAAGAGAAGAACGATGAAGATTGAGATGATAGTGAAGTTTACGTAATGAAGAGGAAACTGAAGCGGTTTACTGTTATATATAAAACCATTTTACAACGCTTTTTTATAAACTTTTTACAGCGTTTGTTAGAAAAACGCTCTAAAAGGCCAAAGCCTTTTACAACGCTTGTTTGAAAATCGCTCTAAAAGGCCTCGTTATTTAATTTTTAAAAAGGCTCTTTTATAGCGTTTTTTCCAATAAGCGTTGTAAAAAACCTCCTTGTTTTCTAATATTATATGAATGTTTTTTTAAAACCTTTTACAGCGCTTGTCGGAAAAGCGCTCTAAAAGGCCTCCTAATGTTATTTTAAAAAGGCTCTTTTACAGCGCTTTTTCCAATAAGTGCTGTAAAACACCTCCTTCTTTTCTAATATTATATGAATGTTTTTTTAAAGCCTTTTACAGCGCTTGTTGGAAAAGCGCTCTAAAAGGCCACCTTATGTTATTTTAAAAAGGCTCTTTTATAGCGCTTATTTGAAAAAGCGCTGTAAAAGGCCTCCTTGTTTTCTTATGTTATATGAATATTTTTTTTAAAGCCTTTTACAACGCTTTTTCAAATAAGCGCTCTAAAAGGCCTCCTTATTTTATTTTTAAAAGGTTCTTTTACAGCGCTTTTTCAAATAAGCGTTGTAAAAGGACTCCTTGTTTTATTTTTATATTTAAGGCTCTTTTTCAGTTCAGTTCATGTAAATTATTAATTTAAATTCAGTTCAGTTCATGTAAATTACTAGTTTATATTAAATTACATGAACTTAGTATAAAACACACAAATCAAGCTAAATATAAGCAGAAAATAAATTAATCAGAAAATCAAATACATGGCTGCTTATATAAAACAAATGTTCAAATAATTAAATTTACATTAACTCAGTTCAGATTACATGGTTTATATAAAACAATTAAACATGTACATTAAGATGCCCTTCTTCTTTTCCTGGTGGGATTCACATTTGTTTGTCCATTTACAATACGAAACGATGGATTAATCCAAATTCCCTCATCATGATCATCTCTAAGATATAAATCATCATCAGTTGAATCAATTTCATGTGGTTGTTGTGATGTGGAAAATAAAAGATCATTACCAACATCTTCATCATTATTGTTATCATCACTTATTTTATTGGTCGATAGGACAACATACCATTTATCATCAAAAGGATCAGTGACATAAAACACTTGTTGAGCTTGCGACGCTAAAATAAAAGACTCGTCTTTGTATCCCACCCTATTAAAATGGACAAGCAAGAACCGTGACTCATCAATCCGAACGCCATTATTATTATCGACCCACTTGCAACCAATTATGGGAACACGAAACATTGTGTAGTCTAACTCTCATATGCGCTCGATAACCCCAAAATATGATAGATTTGCATATATTGGGTTTGTGTCCTTTGCACTTGAGACATGCATCGCTTCAGCTACGAGAGTGACTCCGTTATTTTGCATAGTGGTCTGATCATCTTGATCTTTGGTATAAAATGTGTAGCCGTTAATAACATAACCAGTTTAAGAAAATACATGTAAGCTCGGACCATTTGCTAGCCACCTCAATCTCTGTGAAATTGATCCGGGGTCTATATCAAACTTTGACTTTATGTGATTTTTTAACCATGTTATAAAACTTCGATTGTGCTCTCGAGTTATCCAATTTTGATTCATATTCATGTTCAAACGAGATTATTGATCCATGTGTATTGTAACATACGGTTGAATCTCATCATCGTTGTGCAGAACATACAATTGTGTCTGCTCCCATTCTCTCCTTGATATAGTCAATAGGCTCCTTCCAATTATCCCTTCTCGTGATATTATTCCCGAATGACGAGACATGAGAAGCCCTATGGATTCAACATTGGGCAAATATTCAGTACAAAATTCAGCAGCCTCTTCAACAATGTACCGTTCAGCAATACAACCTTCTGGTCGACTTCTACTTTTTACGTACCCTTTTAATATTTTCATATATCGTTCTATCGGATACATCCATATCATATAAGCTGGCCCACAAAGTTGTGTCTCCTTAACTAGATGAAGAGTAAGGTGAACCATTATATCAAAAAACGAGGGTGGGAAATACATTTCAAGCTCACACAAAGTAACAACAATTTCCCTATGCAATATCGGTAATTTCTTAGGGTCGATCACTTTACTACAAATTTCTTTGAAGAAGAAACATAATCTAGTTAATGCTCGTCGAACTTTTTCAGGTAAAATGGAACGTATACCTATTGGTAGCAAATGCTCCATTAGAGTATGACAATCATGGGTCTTCATACCTTTTAACTTGAGGTCTTTCATACAAACCAAATTTTTAATGTTTGAAGAGTATCCTTCTAGAACTTTAACTTCGTGTAGAAATTTACACAAAACAATTTTTTCCTTTCTAGATAGAGTATGAGCGACTGGAGGTAGATATGTGCGATTTCCTTTCTTTACGGGACCCAATTCATTTCTTCTTCCCATATCGACCAAGTCCAATCTTGCGTTGATGCCATCTTTAGACTTTCCTGGAACATTGAGTAACATACCAATAACACTATCAAATACATTTTTTTCAATATGCATCACATCGAGGAAATCTCTTATATACAATGACTTCCAATATGGCAATTCAAAGAAATTTGACTTTTTCTTCCACCTAGTTTTGACCAGCTCTCCCGCAAAAGGTTTGCCAAATGCTATATCCTGATAAATTACCATATGCTGGAAAATCATTAATTGTGCCGAACAACATAGCCCTCAAATTGAAACATTCTTTCTTATACCCATCATAAACTTCCACACCTGTCTCCCACATAATTTTTAAATCTTCAATTAAAGGAGTCAAGTATACGTCGATATCATTCCCCGGTTGTTTGGGTCCAGAAATTAACAGAGACAACATCATAAACTTACGCTTCATACATAACCATGGAGGTAGGTTATAAATCAACAAAATCACAGGCCACATGTTGTGTGAGATGCTTTGAAGATCATGTGGATTCATTCCATCAGTAGAAAGTGCAAGTCTTATATTTCTTGACTCTATCTCGAATTAAGGATACTCGTGATCAATTTTTGCCCATTGTGGGGAATCTACAGGGTGTCAAAACATTCCATCTCTAATTCTTTCATCTGCATGCCATGTCAAGTGTTTTGAATCTTCTTCACTGTGATACATGCGCCTAAATCTTGGTATTATCGAAAAATATCACACGACTTTTGCTGGAGTAGATTATTTCTTTTTATATTGAGAAACATTGCATTTCGAATACGCCTTTAGTAATTCATATTCGTTTCGAAATAAAATGCAATCGTTAGGACACACATGAATCCTTTCGTAACTCATGTCAATAGAGCACAAAATCTGTTTAGCCTCGTAGGTTTGACTGGGAAGTTCATTATCATCTGGCAACATATCTTTTAAGAGTATTAATAATTATGTGAAGCTTTTATCAGACCATCCATTACTCGCTTTTAAGTTGTACAACTTTAATATCGCCGATAGTCTTGTGAATTTAGTACAACCATTATATAATGGTTTCTCTGCATCACTCAACAAACTCTCAAACATTTTAGGACAATCTCAAAGGTCTTCTTCAACTGCTTTTGCAATCTCCTCAACTCGGTCCAGCTCATATGTATCTGTATCGAAGTCAGTTGAAGCATATGTCGAACTATTCTCAAAATTAATGTTTCCTTTTTTTTCTCACCATGTCTTATCCAACATGTGTAGCTTTGATCAATTCCATTACATACTAAATGTCCTTCCAATTCATCTTCTCTAACGCGTTTTCCAAAACAACATTTTAAACAAGGACAAACGACTCTATTTGGATCTTTTGCATTCTTCACTGCAAACTCAACAAACTCCTTCACTCCATTTTCATACTCTTTTGACAATCGATTGACAGACATCCATTTCCGATCCATATTATATGACTTATATAAATGCAGTTGCAAAAATAATAAGCTACTAAAAAAGAAACCAATATCAAAACATAAAAGATTTCAAAACAGAACAAATATCAAAAAGAAACCAATATCAACATATCTAATATCAACATATCTAATAACAATTTCAAAACAGAACAGATCAACAAAATTTAAAAAAAAAAATATTTAATATATAACAATTTATTAGTTTTCAATTATTAAAAAAACTAAAGATTTTTTTACAAAAACAAATTAATAAATACCTGAGACAAGGTAGATGGCCGCACAGTACGTAGAGGATATGAGGGTTCCCAGAGTAGAGGTGATGAGGGTTCGTAAATTTGTTTTTATTTATTTAAAAGTAAATGATTTTTATTTAAAGTGAATGAGTTTACAGCGCTTGTCAAATAAAGCGCTATAATAGGTAATTTAATTATTTGAAAGTGCATGTCGTTTACAGTGCTTGTGAAAAAAGCGCTGTAATAGGTAATTTAATTATTTGAAAGCGCATGTCGTTTACAGTGCTTGTGAAAAAAACGCTGTAATAAGTAATTTAATTATTTGAAAGCGCATGACTTTTACAGCGCTTGTGAAAAAAGCACTGTAATAGGTAATTTAATTATTTGAAAGTGCATGTCTTTTACAGCGCTTGTGAAAAAAGCGCTGTAAAAGGCATATAAATATTATGCACAAACGCTATATGACCCTACAATAGCGCTTTTTTCACAGCGCTTGTCAAAAAAGCGTTGTGATAGGCTCCATTATTTTAAAATATATTTACAACAGCGTTTGTATTTAGTAAGTGCTTTAAAAGGAGCGCTATTAAATGACGTTTTCGCATAATGAAACGATGTTTCAGCTATAAACCAATCCTCTTAAAATAGGTTTAACTAACAATAAACTACATAGGTCATATTTACATAGGATATATGCACTGTGATGCTTAAAACAGGTTTAACCAACAATATAGGTCATATTTAATTTTTCAAAATAATAACGCAGACTCACATTAGACTTAGAGCATTATTATAAGTATTAGTAAGTAGCTGCATATAAATCAAATTACTAATCAAGCATTCCACACTTAAGTATGATAGTAATTATTAATACTCAAATGTAAGAAAACACAAAAATTCATAATTGTGAAGTTCCTAGTAAGTTACTACCATAGATCATAAAATTATTGCAATCAAAAACCCTAAAAATAGACTGAGATTAATTGAACCAGAAGGCTCACATGAACTCTATAAGCATGAAGTATGATAACAATATCAGATATGAACTAGGTTGAAATTAACTTCAACTTATGAGCTTCAATCAATGAAACTTCAAATCAGTTTTAAAATTCAAAAAATAAAAATCAATATTATGATTCAACCAATGTAAATTGTTAATAAAGGATAAACTATTTTCACTTGTGAATAGCTGAATCGTGAGAGAAATACGATTAAAGAAAAACGATTGAAGAGAAAATCGAAGAAAATCGGGTGAAGAGAAAATGGGAAGAAAGGAAATTGGGAAGAAGTCAGAAAAAAAAATGCTCTGGGATGAAAATAGAAAAGAAAGGGAAAAAGGTGTCACAAAATCGGAAAATTAAATATTTTTTTTAGGAAAATATCATTCTTTCTAATTTGAATAATGGGAAAATACTAATGACATAAAATTATGTTAAGGACAAAGATTGAAAATAATGATATTTATAAAAACTGAAAAAGTCTAAAGTCTTTTTTATAGAAACTAAAATAAAATACAATAATTTAATTTCGTTAAAACTAAAAATTTATTTAAACATAATTAATAATAATCTGGAAATCGAATAATGTGTAATAGTCTCACTTCATTTTTTGTGTAAGATAAATGCTGTGCACGACGCATTAATCGGGTGAATTGCGCGCAATTTTTATTTACTCCCATTTTATTTGATCATTTACACGCTTTTTCTGATCTTTATTCTTTGCGCCTTTTGAGTTTTTTTAATTAAAATAAAAAAGTAAACTAAAATAAATCAAAAGGTCAAACTATACATATTTGGTACTAAATTTTTTTTTATAAGAACGTTTTAAATGATATGATTTTCACTTGATACAAAATCAAAATTATCTTAGTTAAATTGTAGTTTTAATTATATTATTTTTATTAATTTACGAAATTAGTCATTTTTTTTAATTTTTTTAACTAAAAAAAAACAATGTGATATATGATTTAAATAACGTAACATATAATAAGGTAGTGTAGAATAATTGACACCCATAAAAAATCAGGATAAAATATTATAAAAATTTAATTTTCAACTTTATAAAATTTTCATATTTGTAATTTAATCAATGATATATGAATAATTGATACATCTAAATAGTTCTATATCATGAAATTATGTGTCACTTCATTTAAAATATGAATCATCATTTGTTAG
>JBBPBR010000001.1:34174602-34188098 GCA_037974775.1 Cicer pinnatifidum | reverse complement strand
ATATATAAAATATATTTTTTTTTTAATTTTAAGGTCATTGGTCTTTTATAAATTTTATGTTTTTTAGCATTTTCTTTTATTTTTTTTTTACATAAGTCTTATTTTTATATTAAATTCAAGTAATTTTATAAATCTGCTAAATGTATAAATAAATTTTTTAAAAGTTGATTAGATGTATGTCTTTTAATCTATTAGTTGTCGGAACATAAGTTGTACAACTTGATAGTTCTAAAACTAGTATTTTTTTTTTTATCATTTTAAAAAAATTTATTTTAGATATGACATTTTCTTCGAGTTGTTAAGACACAAGTTGTACTACTTGATGGTCTTAAAACTCTAGTTTAAAAAATAATCAAATATTCTCAAAAAAGGTTAAATTAGATGTGACATCTTTTTACTCCTTGAGTTTTGAGACACGAGTTGTACAACCCGGTCATTTTAAAACTCATATTTTAAAATAATTATTCAAATCAGGCAAATTTGTTTGTGTTCGTCAAAATTAACTTTTTTTTTAAAAATGACAAAATAATTAAAAGCAATCAACACATCAACATTTTCTACCAAGAACTACGTAGCTTTGATTTCTCCATCGCACCGGGAGATACGTAGGAGCAAGATCACACTCTTGTCAAGCACAATAATAAAAACCTTTTTTTTACTCTTTTTAACACGCTTTTATTTCGAGAAAATCATATTTATAAAAAATAATTTTATATCTATATTTAATAATAAAGAAAAACAAATATAGTTAAGTTGACACAATTTTGCACAATTAATTATAGGTAACCGTTTTTAGCGGATGTCGTAGAGTGCTAATACCTTCTCTACGCATAATCGACTCCCGAACTCAAATTTGGTTTCAAAGATCATTTTTTATTTCTAAGGGTTTCCCAATATTTTCCCTATTTTAAAATAAATTTTGGTGGCGACTCCATTGAATTCGAGAAAAAACTCGAAATTTTAGGCCGCGACAGCTGGCGACTCCGCTGGGGACATTTAGAGAGTCAAGCCTAACAAATTAATTGTGCATAATATTTTTTTTTAACTTTCTCGATATTTGTTTTTTTTTATTTTTTTTTATTTTCATTTTCTTTATGTGTTTATTATTTTTCTAATAAGTGTTAGCTAACATTATAATATTCTTTTATTTTATTTTATTATAGTAAATTATTTTTATTTTATTTTATTTATCTATTTATTTTGTATATGTATATGTTTTGTTAGTATTATGGATTTATTGAATTGTATTTATTCAACGCCTACACTTTTATTAAGACACACACTTATGAGTGGAACCTTATACCCGGGTTTGAACAAAACTTAAGTTTAGATTCGAGATTGCGTAGTGGTAGCCTTCTGGATGTACATCCTGTTTGGTTAGCATGAATATCTCACCTAGAGTTTGATCCTGTTGAGGTTATTGTCACTCCAAATAGTTTACCTATTGTTGTTGGCAATATTCCAAAATAGGATTATTGGCTCTAGGAACCGTGTTTAGAACCATAGAGCCTCCCTTGTGAGAATTTCACTACATAAGCCAATAGACCCTTTCATTGTAAGAATATCCATAAAAAACCAATACATTATTTCATATATTCAAGAGTTTACATATATATATATATATATATATATATATATATATTAGTTTCATTCATACCTCATGACATTTTTTTTTTCTTCTTTCTCTTTTTCTAAAAAAAATAAAACATAATAGCATTTTGCATAAATTTTCAGGATTTTTGGGGAATCATACAAATCTTAATCACGTGTTATTTAAGTGGACAATGGGATCGGAAAAAAGAAAAACCTTACTTTTAAAGTTCAAGCAACCTGATTTGAAAAGTTTAAAAGACATCAGCAGTCAAATGAAAACTATACAACGTGATAGTTTCTTTCACAAATATGGGAAGATCCTAAATCTTTTGACAGTAAATGTGCAAACAAGTGCCCTCACAGCATTAGCTCAGTATTATGATCCTCTCTTAAGATGTTTCACCTTTCAGGATTTTCAGTTGGCCCCAACATTAGAGGAATTTGAACGAATATTGGGTTACTCCCTAGAAAGAGGAAATCCTTATCGATATACTGGGCAACCACCGAAGTTGGAAACAATTGCTGAAGTGTTGAAGATCGACATAAGAGAATTGGCAAATACAAAAGAGAAAAAAGGGGCTATTCATGGATTTTCAAGAAACTATCTAGAGCAAAAGTGCCAAGATTTAGCCGATAAAGAAGAATGGAATACTTTTATAGATGTTTTGGCCCTCATTATCTATGGTATTGTTTTATTCCCAAACCTTGATAACTTTATAGATTTTGTTGCCATAAATGTCTTCTTAGCTTTTAATAAACATAAACAAAACCCAGTTCCCGCGATTCTAGCTGATGTATACTATTCTCTGCACATGCGACATGAGAAGAAAGGGGGAACAATTTTGTGTTGTGTTCCAGTGTTGTATATTTGGTTTGTGTCTCACATGTTCAAGAAAGGGTATCATGTTGAGATTAAGAGTAATCGTGAATGGGCTCAGAGCATAGCTAGTCTTACTGGGGATACAGTTTCATGGTACTATAGAGAACAAGGGGTGGAAGAGGTAATATGCCAATGCGGAGATTTTCCAAATGTACCTCTCATGGGAACAAAGGGATGTATTAATTACAATCCAATGGTAGCTCTGAGACAACTTGGCTACCCCATGTTGGATAAACCAGATGACAAGTCATTAGAAGCTTTTGTTTTGCATAACACGGGTATAGTAGACCCACCAATGTTGAGAAGGATAAGTCGAGCTTGGGAATTGATCATCAGAAAAGGAAAAATACTCGGATGTAGAAGTTGCAGCACAAAAGAACCTTATCAACAATGGATAAAGAAGAGAGTCCAAGAAATCAAGTTGCCTTTCCACAGTACACCTTCAAATGATCAGAAAATGTCTGAACCTGACTTTGTTACAAATGAGGAGATAGAAGAGCTCAAAGCATCATTGTTAAAATCTGAAGAGGAGAAAAAAGAGCTACAAGCGAGGTTAGAAAAAGTCTCCCAAGAGAACGCCAACTTAAGATCAGAAAACATTTGTAAGAGTCAGTTTATTGAGAGAAGCAACAAGAGGTTGAAAATTGAAAAAGGAAATAAACTTGATGTACAAATTTGTTTGAGGGGTGCAAATGAAGAGTTAGATGTGCGAAATGAAGAAAAGAATGCAGCTATTGAAGAAGCCTACATGTGGAAGCAGTTGTGGACAAAATCAGCAAGCTCTGAGAAGAAGATAAAAAAAGAGTTTGAAGATTTAAAGAAACAACTAAAAGAAATGGTAGCAAAATACGAGAGTCAAGTAAGGGATGAGAGGGAATAGAAAGAAGAAATTGAAGAATTACTCTCAAAACACCAAGATGCACTAAAGGCAGAAATGGAAGTTTCTAGTGAGTTGAAGAATTATATTGATTATCAAGAAAAGATCTATAATGACTTGAAGGATGAAACCATATACTGGGAGGAGCTTTTCATGGTGTTGCTTGGGCAATTGAAGAACCAAGAGATTTATAAAGAGTTGGAAGATAAAGGCAAGCATTGGAAAGATTGCTTTTCAAAATTAGCAATGCTAGCTAATCAGGCAATCATAAAAATTCCAAAACATCTAAGAGAGATTGATGCTGTAATGCATCCACTCAACACTCCAATCAAAGTCTACAAGTTCGTCGAATATTGCAAACATTTAGTAGAAGAATTGGAGGAGAAGATTGGTTGTCCTTTTGGAAAATATGATTGAAATACCATAGTCGATGTAGCTTTTTAATTTAAATGCAATGTACTTTTTTCTCATCAATGAAGGATTTGTTGTTTTGTTCCCATGTTCTTCTTTCATTAATAATTCGTGCAAGACTTATGATTCCCCAACATCCAAAAAAAAAAAATATAATAATAACAATTGCATTCCATTCATGTTTAATAAATACTCATAAATTTTTTATTGTTTTAAAAAAAAAATTCAGAAAAAATCAATAAAGCTGTTTCCCCGACATCCTTATTGGACTCGTGCAAACTCAAAGATCATGGAAGAACTTGAGCAGAATCAAGAGGTGATGAGAATGGATGTCAACCAATTGAAGGACAAGGTCGATCAAATCTTAGAAGCTATACAGACTTTGTCAAGGAAGGGGAATATAGATGAAAATCCTTAGGCTGTAAATGAAGAACAACAAACCACTCCTTCTCATCCACCAGGCTTTACACCGACTATCCAACAACCTCGTATAACACCTATACAATTTCCTATGTACGGTCTTCCACCTGGTTATACTCCACCCTTAGTCGTCAACCCCATGGAAAACAACCCAAACCACTTAAACCCCCAAAACCCAAACCAATCACAAGTTCCATCTCCTCTGGGATATCTACCACCCCAAAACACTCTACCCTCGGAAAATACTCCATATATTGCACCTCAAGTACCCAATTTCGATGCTAATGGGAATTGGCATCAACCTCACATTGGGGATGATACACAATCAAAGGAAAAAATCCATGTCTTGGAAGAGAGAATAAAAGCTATTGAGGGGTATAATGTTTATGGCCTCGAAGCTTTCGATATGTGCTTAGTTCCTGATGTGACTATCCCTCCCAAATTCAAGGTTCCTGAATTTGAAAAATATAAGGGCAACACATGTCCTAAAAATCATCTAACTATGTATTGCAGAAAAATGGCATCTCATGCTCATAACGATAAACTTCTCATTCACTTTTTCCAAGACAGACTGAGTGGGGCATCGTTAAGTTGGTATATGCATCTTGAGCAAAATCAAATTCGTTCATGGAAAGACCTAGCTGATGCCTTTTTGAAGCAATACAGATACAACGTTGACATGGCCCCTGATAGGATGCAATTGCAAAATTCCTTGAAAAAGGACAACGAAGCTTTCAAAGAATATGCACAACGATGGAGGGAAATGGCATCACAAGTAGAACCCCCATTATCTGAAAGAGAAATGGTTGGTATGTTTATGGATACTCTCCAGTCGCCTTTTTATGACAAGATGATGATAGGGAGTATATCATCAAATTTTTCTGACCTTGTCATGATAGGAGAAAGGATAGAAAGCGGGATGAGGAGTGGCAAGATCGTTTGTGCAGCAACTAGCGTGAAACGACCCCAACCGACATTCACCAAAAAGAGAGAGGGGGATGCCAATGCTGTAATGATAAGCCCTAGAGTCTCCTATTTTCCACCCATCAATTCTTATCGACCCCCAAATTTCCAGCCCCCGATACCACAGACTCCTTACATCCCTTATCCATATGTGGCTGCAACTACACAAGTTCCATACCCTCAATATCACCCTTCAAGACCATCTTTTTATCAACCACCACCTACCACATTTTCCCCACAAAATCAATGGAACCAGAACCCAATCTCAAATCCCTATAGTCCACCTGTAAATCGAGAAAAAAGGATAACCCGTTTTGATCCAATTCCCGTCACGTATAGCCAATTGTTGCCCCATTTACTTCAAAATTCAATGGTAGTCATAAGACCAACGAAACCTCTTGAACCACCATTTCCAAAATGGTATAATCCGAATTCCAAATGTGAATATCATGCAGGAGCCGTTGGGCATTCCATTGAAGATTGTCAAGCCCTAAAATCTAAAGTGCAAGAATTGATTAATGCAAAATGGCTTACCTTCAAGGAAGACGGTCCCAACATAGGGAGTAATCCTTTACCGGGCCACAAGGATGCCTCTGTCAATGTCAATGAAGATGGGACAAACCAATATGCAACAGATAGTCATGTGTTCACTATAGGATCGTGTATGGAAAGTAGTATATCTTTCCCAAAACCATTGGAAATTCTTTACAAAAAGGAGAATCTTAAGCCAACTTCTAGCAAGCTAAATGCAATAATTGTGCAACCACCGATCCCTTTTCCTTATGGAAACACCAAGGCAGTACCGTGGAAATACGAAGTCACATCCCACTTGGCCAATCATCAACCAAGCGATGGTTGTGAACCTAAAGGAATTGATGTCACTAACATCTCAGGAATCGGTGGAGTGACTCGGAGTGGTCGAGTATACACTCCTGAACAACTTAGGAAAAAGGAGGTTCATGGAGAAAAAGGGAAAGAAGATATGTATCATTCCATGAAAGGACAAGAGACCAATAAAAAGACAGTGTTTGAAGAAGAAGCTAATGAATTTTTGAAGTTTATCAAGCAAAGTGAATATAAGGTGGTGGATCAGCTAAATCAAACCCCTTCCAAGATATCAGTTCTCTCCTTGTTACTAAACTCTGAAGCACATAGAAGAGCACTTATGAAAGTTTTAAATGAGGCCCATGTTACTCATGATATCACTGTCGACCAGTTTGATGGAGTTGTCGGTAACATCACTGCTAGTAGTTGCCTGAGTTTTAGTGATAATGAATTACCAGTTGAAAGGACAAATCATAATAAAGCACTGCACATCTCTGTGAGGTGTCATGATCATATTCTTGCACGAGTGCTAGTAGATAATGGTTCATCATTAAATGTCATGCCTAAATCAACACTGTCAAAACTATTTGTTGAGGGAGCCTGTTTGAAGCCTAGTGCTTTGGTGGTGAAAGCGTTTGATGGATCTAGAAGACAAGTTGTTGGTGAGATTGACCTGCCAATTCAAATTGGACCCCATATCTTTGGCATAACCTTCCAAGTGATGGATATTAAGCCGGCATACAGTTGTCTTTTAGGGAGACCATGGATTCATGGTGCTGGAGCAGTGACATCCACCCTCCATCAAAAGCTAAAGTTTATAGTGAACAATAAGCTGATAATAATATCCGGGGAAGAAGATATGATAGTAAGTCATTTATCTTCTACAGGCTACATTGAAAACACGGAGGAAGCCATAGAGACTTCCTTTCAAGCATTAGAAATTGCCAATGCCGTCTTCATGGGTGAAGAATATCGTTTGAAAGAACCAAAACTATCTACCACATCATTGAAGTCTACCAAATCTATGTTGGAAGGAGGAGTTTTTGTTAATTTGGGAAAGTTGATAGAAATACCAGAAAAGAACAATAGGTACGGGTTGGGATATGTACCTACTCAAGCTGATAAAGAGAAGGATGCGAAGGGAAAAAGAGAAAACTGGACACCGAATTCACAGAAGATTCCTATTTGTGACATTCACCAAACTTTTCAAAGCGCCAGAATAATATATGCTCATCAAGTGGCTGTTACAGAAGAGGATCATGTTGATGATGACACCCTCAAGCTAGTGTACCCTTGTCCTCCAAACACCAGTCTCAATAATTGGAAGATCCTCGAGTTTCCCGTGTTTGTTAATTCATGTTCAAAGTAATTATGTATTTTTTAACTCCTTTTGCTATGCCCAAGGCTATAAGGATAATTAACTAGGGCATATGTATTTCAACTCTGTACTTATTATAAATAAATGCATTTTTGAATTCTCTAGTTTTTGTCTTTCTCTTTTCTTTTTTGGCAATCCTTATTCATTTTTCCCCCTTAATTTAAACAATGCAGAGTCGAAAACGAATATGTTGAAAATGGTAGCGCTAGAACCCTTTCTTGTAATTTTGAACGTCTAATTAATCATGCTGATGAGGATTGTGAAGATGACTGTGAGCCTCCCCCAGAACTAGAAAAGTTAATTGAACAAGAAGCTAAGATAATCCAACCCTATCAAGAACCTGTTGAGGTGATCAACCTAGGGAGTGAACATGATAAGAAAGAAGTTAAAATTGGTATGTCTATGAAAGAAAGTGAACGAGAAAAGTTGGTTAAACTTTTGTTTGATTATGTGGATGTCTTTGCATGGTCATATCAGGATATGCCTGGGCTAGATACTAACATAGTTGAACACAAGCTACCGCTCAAGCCTGAATATGCTCCAATTAAACAAAAATTGAGGAGGATGAGACCTGATATGTCACTTAAAATTAGAGAAGAGGTCAAAAAGCAATTTGATGCTGGTTTCTTAGCAGTAGCAAAATATCCTCAATGGGTGGCTAATATTGTACCAGTTCCAAAAAAGGATGGAAAGGTTCGAATGTGTGTTGACTATCGGGATTTAAATAAAGCTAGTCCTAAAGATGATTTTCCTCTGCCTCATATTGATGTCCTGGTGGATAGCACTGCTCAATACTCTCTTTTCTCCTTCATGGATGGTTTCTCAGGATATAATCAAATCAAGATGGCTCCCGAAGATATGGAGAAAACTACATTCATCACACAATGGGGAACTTTCTGCTATAAAGTGATGCCATTTGGATTGAAGAATGCTGGGGCAACCTATCAAAGAGCAATGGTAACTTTGTTTCATGACATGATGCATAAGGAAATAGAGGTTTATGTGGATGATATGATTGCAAAATCTCGGACCGAAGAAGATCATGTTATTAACCTTCAAAAGTTGTTTGAGCGACTAAGGAAGTTCAGGCTTCGTTTAAACCCTGCTAAATGCACTTTTGGTATAAGATCAGGCAAATTACTTGGGTTTATCGTTAGTCAAAAAGGGATAGAAGTGGACCCAGATAAAGTAAGAGCAATACAAGAAATGCCAGCTCCACGCACGGAAAAAGAAGTTCGTGGCTTTCTGGGTAGATTGAATTACATTGCGAGGTTTATATCGCATCTCACCGCTACATGCGAGCCGATTTTCAAATTGTTGCGCAAAGACCAGAAGGTTGAATGGAATGAGAATTGTCAAAAGGCTTTCGAAAAGATTAAGCAGTACTTATCAAAACCTCCTGTCTTAGTACCTCCTGTTTCGGGGAAACCCCTTATTATGTACTTAACAGTACTTGATGAATCAATGGGATGTGTACTGGGACAACATGACGAATCTGGTAGGAAAGAAAGTGCTATTTATTATTTGAGCAAAAAGTTCACCAGTTGTGAAACAAAATATTCACTACTTGAACGAACATGTTGCGCATTGGCATGGGCTGCTCGTCGATTGAGGCAATACATGTTATGTCATACAACTTGGTTGGTGTCTAAAATGGACCCAATTAAGTATATCTTTGAGAAACCTGCTCTTACTGGAAGGATTGCCCGTTGGCAGATGTTGTTATCAGAATACGATTTGGTATATGTTACACAAAAATCTATCAAAGGAAGCGCACTAGCAGAGTATTTGGCCCAACAACCGATAGAAGATTATCAATCAATGCAATGTGAATTCCCCGATGAAAGCATAATGACTTTAGATGAAGAGACCAAATCATTTGATAAAGAAAATTGGAGGTTGGTGTTTGATGGTGCCTCTAATGCGTTGGAGCATGGAATTGGAGCCATTTTGATTTCCCCTGAGAACCAGTTCACTCCATTTACGGCTAGGTTGTGTTTTGATTGTACAAACAATATTGCAGAATACGAGGCATGTGTTATGGGCATTAAAGCAGCTATCGAATCAAATGTAAAATTTCTTGAGGTATATGGAGACTCATTGTTGGTCATCCATCAGACGAAAGGAGAATGGGAAACGCGAGATTCCAAATTGATTCCGTATCACACCCATATCAAAGAATTGACTGAACACTTTGAGAAGATTACTTTTCACCATATCCCTCGAGAAGAAAACCAGTTAGCTGACGCCTTGGCCACTTTGTCATCAATGTTCAAAATAACCACTAATCAAGACGTGCCGATCATAAAAATTCAACAAAGAGATAAACCTGCATATTGCCTATCAATAGAAGAAGAGTTTGATGGCAAGCCGTGGTTTTATGACATCAAATCATATGTTAAGAATAAAGAATATCCATTGGGTATTTCAGAGAACGACAAAAGAGTTTTAAGGAGATTGTCAATGAACTTCTTCTTAAATGGAGATGTGCTTTATAAGAGAAATCATGATATGGTTCTCCTCAGATGTGTGGATAAAGCAGAAGCAGAGAAAATCATCCAAGAGGTTCACGAAGGTTCTTTCGGAACTCATGCAAATGGGCACGCAATGGCAAGAAAAATCTTAAGGGCTGGCTACTATTGGTTGACCATGGAGTCCGGTTGCTTTAGTCACGTAAAGAAATGTCATAAATGTCAAATCTATGCTGATAAAGTACATGTACCACCCACCTCTTTGAATGTTTTAACATCACCATGGCCATTTTCAATGTGGGGGAATGGATGTTATTGGACTCATTGAGCCTAAGGCTTCAAATGGACATCGGTTTATCCTAGTAGCTATTGATTATTTCACAAAATGGGTTGAAGCTGCTTCTTATGCCAATGTGACGAGAAGTGTGGTTGTCAAATTCATCAAAAAAGAATTGATTTGTCGATATGGCTTGCCAAATAAGATAATCACTGACAATGCGACTAATCTGAACAACAAAATGATGAAAGAGTTATGTGATAGTTTCAAAATTCAGCACCATAATTCTTCTCCATATCGTCCAAAAATGAATGGGGCGGTAGAAGCATCAAACAAAAATATCAAGAAGATCATACAAAAGATGGTGGAGACATATAAGGATTGGCATGAAATGCTTCCGTTTGCATTACATGGCTATAGAACCTCTGTTCGTACCTCAACAGGGGCAACTCCTTTCTCGTTGGTGTATGGAATGGAAGCGGTACTTCCCATTGAAGTTGAAATTCCTTCTATCAGAGTCCTTATGGAAACAAAACTAGAGGAGGCAGAGTGGGTTCAATCACGATATGACCAACTGAATCTCATAGAAGAAAGAAGAATGATAGCTTTGTATCATGGTCAGCTATATCAGAAAAGACTCAAAAAAGCATACGAGAAAAAAGTCCGGCCTCGAGAGTTTCGAGAAGGAGACTTAGTGTTAAAGAAAATATTGCCCATAAAAAAGGATTCTCGGGGAAAGTGGACTCCGAACTACGAAGGACCATATGTTGTGAAAAAAGCTTTCTCTGGGGGAGCTCTGATACTCGCAGAAATGGATGGAGATGAGCTTCCACTTCCAGTAAACTCAGATGTAGTCAAGAAGTATTATGCATAAAAAAAAAATAAAAAAAAAAACAAATTGGGCTCGCTAGGTTGAAAACCTGAAAAGGCGACCTAGGCAAAAATTAGAGCATCCCGATGAATTGAAAACTTGGAAGAGCGGTCTATGCAAAAGTTAGGAATAACAAAAAGATCAAGCATTTCAAGCTGGGGCAGTTATTATTCTTAGAAGTTTTAAATTACAAGAATGACTAGCGTTTGTTATCTCTCCAACTAAAGCTAAACACATTCACCACATAGTAATCCCTGTCTCATTAGTTTTGTTTTCAATGTAACGAATGTACACTTTCCAATCTTGTCATTCGAGGTTGTACCTTACACAGTTTCTAAATTAATTCAGTTTTATTGTTGATTTATGCTAGTATTTTAAAAAATGTTATTTCATGATAATAAATATTGGAATTGGAAATATATGAAAATAGAAAAAAAATCTTAAATATTTTGACGCTTGAAAATATATACACGGGAGTTCGAGATATATGGGTACAAAAAATGAAGGGTAAGCATTTTAAATAATGCATATTTGATTGACCTCGAGAAAAAGTGATTACACAAGATATACTAGAATCATCATGTAAAGAACAATTGTTACCGTCGTTGATCCATTGAATCTTATAAGTGTATAAAGTCGCATAAGGATCGGGGGAACTAAAAAATAATAAAATAAACAAATAAGAATTTATCTTCATTGCATGCATCTTACATTTTTTCAAATACTCACACATGATTTATGCATCTTCACTCACATTTTACTTATACTAAACAAATCCTTATATCATGCATAATGAATTAATCATGCATATCTTATGTGTATATTTTATTTATATTCAACAACTTTTGTATCACATTATTCATTTTACGTTTGCATTGCAATTACCACATATATGCATTTTTTTTTAAAAAAATAATAAAAATAAAAATAAAACAAATTTATCTCATTTTATTTACATTCTAAATTTTAAACTCATATTTGTTTTAGTCATCATTTTATTTTATATCTATCAACGCATCGGTAACCAATCCGAAGACGATCATTTTTATCTACGCATCGGTAAGCAATCCGAGATCATTTTATCTATGTCATTTTATCTATTTCGGTAAGCAATCCGAGATCATTTTATTTTATCTATTTCGGTAAGCAATCCGATATCATTTTATCTATGTCATTTTATCTATTTCGGTAAGTAATTCGAGATCATTTTATCTATGTCGATGTACGCATCGGTAATCAATCCGAAGACAATCGGTAATCAATCCGAAGACGATCATGCTTTTATTTTACTTCCCAAAACCATTGGTCTTAGTCATTTTTATTTTTATTTTTTATTTTTATTTTTGCCAATCATTTTTTTAAAAAATTATTTTACTATACATTTGAAATTAATTTACTTTCGAACAAAATTTAGGTCCTTATATTTAATTATTTTTTTACCATATAAAATATAATTAAATAGGGGCAGCTGTAGTACCTAATTTTTGTCTCAATAATTTAAAAGTATTTTAATAATAATAATAATAATATATTTAATAAATATATTGCATTTATTAATAGAAATATACAAAAATTACTATTTTATAATTCAAACTTAAATGTATATCAAATTTTAAATAATATAAAATAACAAAAATAAAAAATTGAATTGCAACAACAAAAATTAAGTTTTTCCTCTTTTTCTGGATTGGCAACACAAACACACTTTCTTTTATTTTCTTTCTATTATCAACATTCATTCTATAAACATACTACAACCCAGTAAAATTTACTTTTAACATCTGTGCAAACAAGGGCAAAAAAATTTCTTTCCTAAAATCATATTTGCTTAAGTTTTATTACAAAAACAATCTAAAATCCAGTCAAAATTAGTGCGAAACAATACAAGATCTGGAACTCGAATTTATCTCAAAAACATAAATATGCACTGTTTTGCTTATAAATTGAGACAAAAATTAAGAGAAAGGGAGAGGAACGAAAAAACACTTTAAAAAAAAAGGAAGATAATAGGCAGGGTAATAGAAGAAAACAGAACAAAGAGAAGAAGGATTAAGAAGGATTAAGGTATTTGTTTTCATTTTACAAGTTGTATTCATTACTGAAATTAGTGTATCAAGTTGTTAATCAAGAAAATAAAATCAGTAGTTGCTATACAAACCTGTCATTGTTGGCCATAAGAATCAAATCTTCCACTGGCTCTCAGTTTTTTTTTTCCTCTTGTGAGATGGCTCATTTTTACGCCTTTCATGTTTGGCCGTCTCTCTCCTTTTTTCTGCGCTCTTTCTCCTTCAGCGGCGTTTATGTTTGTTTTAGGGTTTCAATTGCCTTGCTTTTTTTTTTTCATTTATTAAATTAGGTTAGTTTTTAGTAACTTCCCTGACTAAATCCTAATCACTTATTTTAGTTTATTCTATCTTAGGTTAGTTTTTAAATTAGGGTTATATATTTATTAAATTTACTAAAATAGACTAAATTTTTTAAATTAGGTTAGTTATATGTTTTTGGAATATATTTTTTTTTTTGTTGATTT
>JBBPBR010000001.1:34123824-34170000 GCA_037974775.1 Cicer pinnatifidum | reverse complement strand
TTTATAAATTTGAGGGGGTGTGAGTAGGAACATTGAAAAAGAAATTAATAACCAATACTTTACTTGTATACTACTCATGGACAATCCGTAGAACAATTAAAATTATTCTCATCATTTATCTACTGAGAAATTAAGGTTAAGGTAAACAAAACACTAAGAAATTTTGAACAACTTTAATTTGGGTTGTATTTTTTTCTTTTACCTACAAATATTTTTAATTTTACCCACACAATAACCATGGAAATTAATTTAAAAAAAATCAATTTATTTTATAAACAATATAGATACCGTTTTTCCGCATATACCAACTAATTTACTCACAAACTGAGATCAGGGGTAATTTTCCATAAGTATAATTTTAAAAGATAACAATAGCATTAAGCGAGTCTTTTAACTTGATTAAAATTTCGAACCCGTCTTTTATATTTTTAAATGACAAAACAACATTGTCCTTCGTGATTTTCCATCTAAAACTATGAAAAAGCTTAATTATTTTGACATTCTTTTAAAATTAAATTTGCCATTATATTTTTAAAATAAAGCCAATTTTAATGTACTCTCTAGATTGCCAAGTTTATGTACGTTTTCTTTCACGTAGAATATTTAATGTTTACTCGTGAGATGCATGCGTGGAAACACAAATTTCAACCTTTGTAGACTCCATGTGATTTTGAAAACTAGCCATGTTATGTCACTCTCACGATTACACAGACCTATTAAACAAAATGCCATAACAAAAGTGTTAGTGGGGGAAAAAGTTAGTGGGGGACCTCATAAGTGGATTACTTTAATTATCAAAACTTTTACTTTCATTTAAAACACATTTTTAATTAATTTCAGTTTATTTCATATTTAAGAAAAGTAAACTAAATCAACTAATTTTAAATTGATACAAAGCGTTTAAATTAATATTATTGGTTAAATATTTACATAATATTAAAAACGTTTAACCATTTTAAGATCTTTTTAAATGGACTAACACTCCTCTTATTTTTAATTTAACACTAACCTCACCTCTATTTCACAGAGTTAATTTGTTCTCTGCTAGCTTTCTTGAATAGGCCACCGGTTAGATTGTTTGAGAAAGATATCTATTATCAGCTTACAAATTAAAGACAATTATTAAAATTAAATTCTTAATTGAAATAAGAAAATTCATAAATACATTTGAAGAGTGAAAGAAAATTGCAGCAACATAGAAAAAGCTCAACCAGAGAGTGGGTACATTATCGGGTTACTTAACAGAGAACAAACTCTGTGAAATAGAGGTGAGGTTAGTGTTGAATTAAAACTAAGAGGAGTGTTAGTCCATTTAAAAAGATCTTAAAAAAAGTGAACATAATTTATCCTTAAAAAAGTAAGGTACATATATCAAAAAAACATCTTCAACTTAAAAATATTACACTTAATATTTATTGATTAAAATTATCCATACTTTTGAAATTTTTAATATTTTTTTCTTTTATGTATCTGTTCATCACTTTTTTTATTATTTTCTCCCTCTTAAAGTTTTTTATATTTTATTCTTTCTACTTCTTTTATCATTCTTACGCTTATTGTATTTTATTATTCACTTTCAAATTTTTCACACTTTTGTTCTCTTTTTGCTTTTGTTCTCTTTTTGCTTTATTCTCTCTTTAAAATGTCACTGAAATGAATAATGCTTTACTAACACTAATGCGTACTATGAGGTCCACATACAAGAAAAAAGAGAAGAATAATTGATGCAATAAAGACAATAAAATAAAATTTTGTAAGACATTTTATGCTTTTATGTGCCTCATTTTTTGGAACAGATTCTCAGTTTTTGTTTATATTTTTAAAACAAAATTCTAAAAGCAAGATTCCCTTCAAGTTTCAAAAATGTTACATATATATAATTTTTTAGTGAAAAACATCATATCCCATTCAATACCTTGGTATTGTCCGTAAAACAGTGTATGAAATTCTATGGACCACTTAAAGATGGATACTACTATCCAACTACTGTGGGTATTTAAGAAGTAGGTGCACTTAACTAAATTTTTAATAGCTGCAAAACTAAGTTTTTTTATTTTTTTTTATAATAGTAATAAAAAAGATACAAGAAAAGTTAATTTATTAGAATATTCCAATTTTTTTTTTTATAAAGTAACCATAATGCACTAAAATGAAGAAGAAAAAATAATCAAAATGTTCTAATTATTAAAAACTTTTGTTAAAATTGAAAGTTTTGAAAATATTTTATAAATATAATAAATTATATTTCAAAAATTACAAATTAATTCAAACTTTTGAAAATAAACTAATTTCATATTTCGAAAAACTTATAATCAACAAAGTTTTAAAAATTTTCTAATAATTATTTGTTAATGTTTTAAATGGGTGTATAAAAGAAAAAAAAAATTCAATATTTTATATAGTAAAAGGATAAAATGATCTCTTTAAGTATATTGAAGGTAGGAAGGTATAGGTGAGGGTCGCAAGTAGAAAACTCGCATAGATTTAGGGGTGAGTTTATATGAGTTTGATATTTTTTCGGTCATTCTAATTTTTTTGCCAGAAAACATGTTATTTTTTTGCCAACTTTTTATGTAATAAATCATTTTTATAATTTTTATGTAATAAATAATTTTCTAATTTTTACTTTTATTCTTTTGTTTATATAAAAGTTTTTTTCCCTTTAAAATTTGACTATTAAATGTTTTTTTTCCTTTAAATTAAACTATTTTTGACCCATTTTCCTTTTAAAATGAGCCTTCTATCATTATATTCTCCGATACAAATTTGTCATTTCGCTACCCAATTTCGCCGATCAAGGATTCAAGTTAAGCGGATCACATGTAAAATCGGACAAATTTAGCGATTGGATTTAAACATATTTAATATTTTTCTGGTCATTCTATTTTGTTTTGGCCAATAACATATTTTATTTTTTTCCAACTTTTTATTTAATAAATAATTTTTTTATTTTATTTTTTGATTTGAAATTCTTTTGTTTATTTTAATGTTTTTTCCCTTAAAATTAGGATACTTTGTCCCATTTTCCTTTTAAAATGAGCCTTCTACAGCTCTATTTTGTCCATATCACAAATTACATTGTCCATATAACAAATCATTATAAATGTATCATTGTCTATATCCCACTGTCTATATCCCATTGTCCATGTAAATTTCATATCACATTGTCCATGTGACAAATCATTATAAACAACACACTGTTAGCTGGCCATTCGAATAAATATCATTATGTTTATTGTTCAATATGTGAAAACTTAGTACACACTTTTAATCTTTGATGTCCAATATGAGAAATTTTATAATTTTAATTCGTAATCATTAATTAGATGTTTACCCTTCTCCTTCAAATTCAATATATAGATGACTATAAAACCATCTGCAAGAGTTGGTCATAAGGCTAATATAGGTGTTTCCAAGATCTGTTATAATATAAAATACGTGAAATAAAAAATTTGTCTTGCTCAAAGTGTGGTGCAACCAATAAATTGTGAAACAAGTTGATAACGATAATATATCATATCTCTGCACATAAATATAATCAATACATACTACTAACTCAAATCACAAACTACACAATTTTCACTACATCCATACCACATACAGTTTGGCATACTACACACAATTTTCACTACTACACATACTACATATAATTTGACAAATTAATCATGCAATTTGACATGCTACAAACAATTTTCACTACTGTCGATACCATATGCAGTTTGGCATACAATTTTCACTACTATCCATACCTCATAGAATTTGGCATACAGTTTTCACTCCTATACATATATACATGCAATTTTGCATAATAATTATGCATTAAGAAAAAATAGGAGCAAGCATGCATAGTCAAAAAACACCGCAATGAAAATAAAAAAGAAACATAGACATACACTTACACTGCTCTTGGTCTTTACCTTTGTGTCTGCCACTGCGTTTGACTCATTGATCCACCTTTCTAAGAGACATCATCAAAAAGATAAGTTAGAAATCAACTATAACAACTATAAAATAAATCAACCGTAAGTAATGAATAAGCAATAGTCAGAAATCAACTGTAAATAAAAAATATAAATATCTCCAAATTGTTTTCTTTTCTCTAGCAAGTGATTAAAGCAATGAACCTTAAAAAAAACATTAAATTAATTAAATTAGATTAAAGTCCCACAAAAACAAACCAAAGTCTCAACTCAAAGTCCCAAGACAAGAATAACATAAAAGGTTTTTTCGCAAACAATTAAGTTGAGAAACTAACAAAACAGAAGGTTAGCCATAATTAAAAATTAGTAAATCTTACATCAAAACTAAATGAATAAATAAAGATAGAAAATTACCTCTGAAGTCTAAAAAATGCATGTATATCTTCTTTGAACATTTGACAACAAATTGAGTGCACATGTTTGAGCAATCATGTATCGATAATAAAGTGTTTGTTGACTATGTTAAAGAAACTTGGTTGACTTCTCACAAGAAAAGGTTTGTTGAAGTAAGGACAAATCAAGTGATGCATTTGGAGAACACAACGTCTAACAAGTATGTCATGTGACTCTAAAACTTTGATTTTGTAATTTTATTATATATTGTTGGATTGCTCAATGGTGGGTACTATATGTGGGTGCACTCTTAGAAGGACATACGGGTTACCTTGTGCTTGTGAATTAACACAATATAAATTGATGAGTAAAATTATCTTATTTTCTCATGTATTAATTTTTTAAAATAATCAAATGAATTTTTAAAATAATCAAATGATCTTATTTTGCAGTTAAAGATGAAATTGCAAAGATGAAAAATGGGTTTCCAATGCTAGCCATTGCACCAGGTTGGAAGCAATTTCGCTCCGATGAAGCAACTTCTCGGGCAATAACATATACATGACGTCTACAATACTGGCGTATTTATTAGGTCATTTTCCACGTATTACACAAAATCCACCTAGAGAACACGTAGATGCAATGTCATTAGATGAAACTTAATTAATGCTTTAAAACTGTTACAAAATCACTTGTTATTAGTTAATTTTAGTTTACCATCGCTCTATTTCATCTTATATTTTATTTATCTTATATTGCATCACAAATAATATAAAGTAAACAACATAACAATAACGCTAAAAATAGATGTATATGAAAATAAACTAACATAAAGTGTTTATAATAGATGTTCACAAGCAAAGTGTTTATAAAAGTTACTACTAATTAGTGGGATGACACGATAAATACAAAGCTTTATAAAAGAGAATATGCAACTCGCCATCTAGATTAAATTCATGTTCATTCAAGCTCTATTGTATAAGATCACCGATATGTTGTAGGATAGATGGCTGCTGTGAAGTAGAACCACTTGCATGGGTGGTCGGGACACCATAAACTGGGACTTGAGGTACACCATCTGGTCGCACTAGTAGTGGATGAGATATCTAGTAGAACTACTTCAAATAGGGGTCACATATTCCAGCCATTCTATATAATACATAAGATAATCTAAAAAGAGCTGGAGATGACAGTGGTGGAATGTTGGATATATCCAAACTGTCTCGAACACCTCTCTGGTAGATATGTCACTATTGTGCTACATAGTCGGAGGTGAAAAGTGTATAATATGATATCATCAAAGGAAATGACATCCCTATGGTTCTCCCATGGTCTCTATATGACTTCAACAGGTGTCAATGCGTTAATTGTATGTCTATACTCAATAATCTTGTGCTTGCCTTGTTTGTAGCCCCATCCATTCATTCGGACATTGCATTAAACATCAGCACCTTGGTCACCGCTTTTACAAATATTTGGAAAATATTTGTAAATCCAACATTGTTGCAAATAAAAATAAATAAATAAATTATAAACATAAAAATAAATAATAATTTAATAAGTAAATTATAAAAAAAATATAAAAATAAATAATAATTATTTAATACTTGTAGCTGAGACATTTATCCACCTAACTATTTGGTGTCGTAACAACTTGCATCAGAGAGGTAGTCATAAAGGACTACCAATGCAGCACTACCCTAAACGTATCTACTGGTACCATCCAAGTATCTGAATAAGGGAAGGTATTTTGCATCAACTAATGTATTACTTTTATCTGCAAAAATAATACTCTCTACTAGATTTAGCAAATACGCCTGAGCAACGCAATCATATTGTTGGGTTGCACACTGCCTTATGAATACATCTTTCAGCCAATCTAGTTTGTAGTGTGCACCCTTAATTGTTTTTTGTTTCCTTTCATATCTCTTTAGGAGGCATCCCTAATAAAGTAATGACAAGATCACATGTCATTACTCTATCTAGGTCAGCTGGTGGAGTGTAGAACTTGCCCCTAATAGAAACACCTAACAAATTGGCAACATCATCTAAAATAATCGTCATTTCACCAAATGACATGTGAAATGACGAAGTCTCTAGGTGTCAACTTTCTACAAAAGCAGAAATCAAGCTATTGTTAATCAGTTTTAGACTCTCCAACTGTAGTGGTCCTAACCCAGATAAATTCACCCACGTTTCTATACTTCGCGGGAGAACGGGTGGAGTAAATTGTTGCAATTTTTTTCCATGGTCAAATTTTTTTAGCATTGGCCGCTCATGTATATAATGATAAAATGCACCATAAATGTAGAACATACATAATAATTAACTTAAATACACCATAAATAATACACCAACTATTTAATACATGTTAAATAATAGTTATTTTTAATATTTTTAATACATCATAAATAATAATTAATTTTAATATTTTTAATACACCATAAATAATAATTCATATAAATATTTTTTAATACACCATAAACAATAATTCATTTAAATATTTTTTTAATACACCGTAAATAATAATTAATTAACTTGACCAAACCATAGTCTCACTGGCACGTGATGCCGATATCGAGTAAGGACCACAAATCATACGACCTTTCTAGGATACCGTGTCAACACAGGTGTCTCCCTCTGTACAAGTCGACCTCTTGTACAGGTACCTCCCCATGCTCCTCTTATACCTCCTCATTCTCCTTATGCATCTGATGATCCTCATGTATCACATGTACCTCCTCGTGTACCGCCTGATCCTCCTTAGCAATAGATATATCAACTTGCTCCTCCAAGTCACCATCTTCCATAATAAATCGTCGTCTTCTACGTGATGCTATCAGACAATATCCTATTGATGCTAACTACTGTTATGATAATGTCAACACTATTTGTCTCCTTTCTTCATTGTTAAACAAAAAATATAGGCTAAATAGCACCTGTGGTCCATTAATTTAATTACAGTTAACGTTTTAGTCCTTTAGCTTTAGTAGAACTTGTACAAATGTTGTTGTGGAAATCCGTATGTTATATATGTAGTCTGTTTAATTAAGTTAGGATGTGTAATTAGTTTCTAATTTATGATTAATTTGAAGATTTAGGATGAACGCACAATATTTGGGTTGCAAATGATGTTGAAACAGAGATAGAGTTGTTTGAATTGAAAAAAATTGAAGAAGTCCACATAAGAGAGATATCACACACACGAGTGTTTATAAAATGAAGGTATCACCTTTGGGTATGTCCCAAGGATACTCAATGATAGGGAAATAACTCACTTAAACAGACCACCACATACATTGTTTGTTCGTCCGACTCAATTGAATCTGGATTAAGTGGTGTATTATTTTTTTAGTATACAAAAAAATAAAAATGATTATTTTTTAGTGTGCATTTTCTTTATGTCCATGTTTTTTTTATGTCTTTCACCGAGTCAACAACTAATATGATTCATATTCAACTCCTCCAACTTTTTGCGTGTGAGCTTTGTAGATTTTGTTAAATTGGACGTATTTTTTGCTTGAATCGATTGCAAAATTCATCTATAAAAAGAAGATTTCGCTCAATTTTTCATGTGCACCAAAACTCCAAAATTTAGAGAGTTTGCTCTCTTCTCACCTTTTACCTTTATCTTGTATTTTTCTGTCTCATTACCAAAATAAAATATTATTATTCAAATTTTCGAGTGGTCAGAATACCTTTTTTTTTTTTGAATAGCCTTAACTATCATATTTAAAGAGTTAATTCCTAGAGAGTGAATTAGTACGCGACTCAATTCATTAATATATTTAGTTGTTGAAAATAATTTTTAAATATCAATTTCTCGAAACTCAACAATAACCTTTGTTTAAAATCTCTTTTTAGTTTTAATTTACTATTGTATTGCATATTTACTAAAGTTGTGTCGTTTGTTGAAATTTTGCATCAGCTCAGATGCCTTAAAAATGTTCAGAGTTATCTCCGCTTAATTTGCCTAATCGTGTTGTATTTATCACAATTTCATTCATGCATTGATTTCATTTTCTTTCTCAACCAAACTTTTCTTTAAAATCTGGTGTTTGTTGTGAAAAATTTAATTAAAAAAGGCAATCTAATTAACACTTTTTTTTTTCATATAAAATTTTATTTTACTTAGAATTATATATATATTTTTATATCCATTTCTAGAATAAAAGAGGTAAGAAAGTATGTATACATCAAGTGCTTTTTTATCTTGAAAAAATCAGACACATGGTGGGTCGCTAGGTAGAGGACTCCCCCATCAAGTTTTCTGTTTTTCTATTAGTATTGATATTTTGTTTCTCTGAATGTATCCAATCAAAACCTCAACTGCATTCGTTTGTAATTTTCCTATGCTCCGTTCATGGCAGTCATAATATTTTGGGTCTTTGATAAATAGTCTCTTGAGATATATATTTCTGTCACACTAGTGTAGAAAATAGAAATGAATTAGGAATTTTACATCAAATATTATAAAGGCTTAAATATGCAAACGTATGTAAATAGAAGAAATTTTAATTTTAATATATATAAAAAAATCTTTTAATTGAACTTCATAATTTTAAAACAATTTTAATCTGGTCCCTCATCTAATATTTTTGGTGAAGTGTGCAGAATTTTAATGACATGGCACTAGACAAACTAAACAATTTTAATCAATTATAAAAATTTGGAAAAGAATAATTTATAAAACCAAAAAATTAACTTCTTTGACTCAACTCAGGAAATAGAAAGAAACCGTCAGCTTTCATTTTCAACAACAAAATTTGCTACCACGCTCTTTATGTTCCCAGATATGCTTTCTCACTCTCCACCATTCCTTCATCCCTGTCCAGATGGCTCCCTCCCTCCCTCCCTCCCTTCCATTTCGTATTGTTCTTTGACTCGGATTATGTCCAGATCGTGAGCTCCCTTCTTCCATTTCAGAACCTATCTAGGGGCTATGAGATTATGCGTTATAGGTTTTGGATTTTTTGCTTTCAAGTTTGATATGAAATGTGGGAAACAAGAAAGACAAATGAGTTCTGGATTTTTGATCTTACATATGTAAATCCTCTGCATACGCTCCCGACCCATCTTCTTGAAGCAAATGGAAAGATAGACACGTGATTTTGTCTGAGCAACTTCATGAAGGTGGATAGGAATTTAACAGATTTTGCCCTAATTTTAATTTTTAGCTATAATAATAATTAGTTTTAATAACGCAATTGTCTATCTCTTTTTAATGAATAATAAAAAAATTATTAATAAAGTTTAATGGCGAGTCAGAAGAAAATAACTCTACTCATATGTGCAACATCATTTAATTTTGTCCACTTCTGCAAAAATATATATTTATTGTCAATTGTTCTTTAATATAATAACCAGGACATTTTGTTGAATGTTCTTCCATCATTATTCTATTTAAACAATACTTCATACAATTTATTTTGGTGTTGTTACTTGAGATACTTTAATATAAGTATGAATGTATTGGACACTTTGTTCATGAAGATTCTATCTAGAAGATGCATTAATTATTCTCTTGAATGATTGATATGTGATATATTCCTTTTAAGATTCTTTTATTATTGAGTAGATACTTATGCATTATTGATGTGAATGGCTTCTTGTTTGTCCACTTATGCAGTTCACGTTCCTTAAATAAAATTCAAGTGTAATTATTAGTAGATCACCATTCGTAAAAGTTAATCATTTATTTCAAAAGGTTTATTGTCATAAAATATATCAAAAAAGTTTTTATCTCAACAATACAAGCCTTATAAAAGCATTTAGAGAGGTTAATTCGTAGGAAAACTGAAGAATTTGCACTACAAAAAAATTGACCTATCGTGACATTAAAAATGTGTCACTAAACGTTCCAAACTGTAGGTAAAAGTCAATAATACATTGAGTGACACCCAAATGTAGTGTCAACTTTAAGGGGGCGTCCTGCTACACTTTGAGGACTGTCACTACATGTTCTGAGGATTGTGACTACATGTTTTTTGAGTTCTACCTACAATAATGACTGTCACTAAAAACTATATAAATATAAATAAAGAATTAGTCTATTCCTACGGTATGTATGTCACTAAAACTTATTATTATTTATTAAATTAAATTTATTTTATCTCCCTATTAATTGTAATTCTAAACTATTATTACCAATAAATTAAATTTAAAATTTTAATATATTTTTATTGAATAATATCATTAAAACATACAATAAAATAAAATTTATTTTACTAATTTTATTAAATGAATATTACTTACATTCATAGAATTTTAATTATAGCACTAACATGAGTATCATATCTTTGTGACAATATTGTAATGAAATTAAATCATAAAAAAATATATTTCTCCACTAAGTAGATCATAAAATCTTTAAAAAAGTGATATATTTCTCCAGTTATGAATAAATTCTTAATTTCAACTTATCCTAACATTTTCTCTAAAATCTCTCCTTCCATGTTTTTGGAATCTATCTTTGGAACTCTATCATTCTATTATTATTTGTCCTGCAACACTTGCTTTTGAGAAATATTTCAGATTTGATAAACCAACTCCTAAAGCCCTGTCACACAATAAAAGATATATATAATTAACAAAAATTATAAAAACCAAACAATCATAACATCGCTTAATTTAATCAAGAAATTACTTTCAACTAATAATTAACACTACTAAGCTCGTCAGTTCATGATTTAGACACACACAAACATAAACACAATTAAAAAAAATATTTCACTTCAAATTTGTTTATACTAATATTTAAATTCATTCCGCGTTTTTTATATAATCAAGGTTGTTACTCCTTCTCTTTCTCAATAATTCACTTTTATTACAAAATTGCATTGTAGATAGGGATATAATGCTGGTTTGGTGGCTGGGGTGGGAGAGATAGAGAATGAAGCTATAAGGAGATTGAGAGTTCGAACCCACAAAAAGGAAATACTAACCATATTTGGGATTATTGCTACAAATATAAAATAAGTGACTAAATTACCCAAAAGATAAAATAAGTGTTCCATAGAACTGCTGAAACAACACTAATTATGCTATGACAAGAAGTTTGAACATAAAACTCAACAAATCCAAATTCATTTTCTACTATGAATCATTACATTAGATCCAAACAACTAAATGCATGTTTGAGTAACTGGTGCAAACTACATAGATACTTTTGAGTGGATTGTCTTTAGAATAACTAATCTTAGAAGAATTGTGTTTGAAAATGCTGCTACATTTCACAATGGCGAGTTCTGTCCTGTTAGTTATTGAAGTATGGTTTTTCGATTACATGGTTTCAATTCTCCTTAATTGAAAGCAAGTTTAGTTATTCAGAGTTAAATAGTGAAAATGATGCTGTGAATTTCAGTAAGTAAAAAAAGCTATGAACTTATGCAAATTTATATAAAAGTGATAACAGGTTAGGAAGAAATTTATACAAAGAGCATTGTATCTAAAATCTAGTTATCAAGAAATGAAGTGAAAATTGAAAAGCAAAAAACATTAGTAAATGAATATATGAGAGAAGAAAGGTTAACAGCATGCTGAAAAACCAGTGAGGTATATGGCAAGAGAACATTCATGGCAGTGCTGAAATTGAATTTTGTTCTGACCTGAAAGAATTTGGGCAAACACAGGGAGGAGATGACAAAAGAGGTTGCTTAGGCATTGTTTGGTGATCTCCATTAGAAGAATTCGCTGCCATTTCAATTCCTGGATCAAATTTTAGAGAGATCACAACAAAATTAACTCGTTTAATAAGAAAAATCAAAATTTTGATGATAAACCAAAATCAAGTAAAGAGAGAGAACTTGATCACGAGTGAGTTTCAAAAAACAAAATGTGGAACCCAAAACCCTACCCAATGCTGTCTCCATTCACCTGTTCAATAGAACCACCAAAAATCAAAATGTTTGTGACATAATTAATATAGTCATGAGTTATCAATTATCATTTGACATAAATTATACCTGTTCAGCTACAGCTTGTAAAACCTCATTAATTTGTGGATCTTCAGAAAACCGTACTTGGAGAACGGAAACAAGATTTCCAAGCAAATTCTCCAATGTTTTAACTCTATGGTTAGCATGAGAGTTAGAGCTAGAACTTGCGTTTTGAGCAATCTTGCCAAGACAACGCACACGTCCTCTTTTTTCAGGCCCTTTAACTTTTGAGTAAATATCATTCTTCCAATATGTAGAATCTTGAGTGGTTTGAGGATTATTTGAGCTTTCTGCCTCCTCTACCATATGCTTCTTTAGTTCTTCCTACATTTAACACAAAGTATTAATATAACAAATCGTGTTTTGCCTATGTTTGAATCAAAGTTTAAAATTCTTACAATTACATCAGCTGCCTTTTCATTAACAATACTTCCATCTTTTCGAGTTCGAGTATTAATATAAATTTGTGCTCGCGATGGTTGCTTTCCTCTAGCTTTTGTTGTCTAACATTAGTAACAAGAGTGTCAACCATCATAATTGTATTGATAAACTAATTAAAAAAATACCGAAAGCGACAAACCATCTCATGAATCAGTTGTGGAAGATTCTTGGTTCCCATGCAATGTATGTCCTCATATTTTGTGCGATGCTTTTTGTTCATGTTACTTATTTTTTATATCCAATTAATAAGTAAAGTCAACAATCAAAATAAGCACATGATAAATATTGTTATACAAACAAAATATTAACAACAATGTACATATACCTGTCCATTTTTGGAACACCAGTGATGTACTAAAGCACCATACTGAGAAGGATCAATCCTTGTGTCTGGGATGTAGGTAGCCATTTCTGCTTCTGTCTTACTACTATCATATCCCTTTGATTTCGAATGATACTTGAATTGCCTCCACTTAACCTTCATGTTATCCTTTAGTATCTTCTCAGTTTGCTCGGTGAATTCAGGAACAAATCTAAACTTTGTCTATCATATGAATAATTAACAAAACACAAATTTCGTTAAACATTTTTGCAAAAAAAAAGAATTTACAAAACTTGAAATGAAATAGAACTTTTTACAAATTTATACAACACCTGAATTAGTTTAACCATATCAGTAATATAGGACTCAGGCATATCACTCCACCTAATGTAATTGATTGGCGCACATTGAGATCTCCTTACCAAACTTCCTATTGCATTTAATAGAGTTTTTCCTTCCCAGCCAATAGGATGACCAAAAGAATCTACATCCACCAATATAAACTCTCCATCTGGCATGTCCCACACATTTAGCATGTGTGCATAACCTCTTGTTCTCTTTTCACCTAAATTATATATTCATATTAACAAACCATAAAACACTCAATATTAATTGTCTTTTATCAATACAACCACACTAAGTATAGTTAAACTAATAGGAAGAATGCAATATAATTCAATTCAAAAGAATAACCATAAACAAAACTAAGTATAGTTGCAATTGTCTTATCATAGGTATTGTATTTTGTTCCTTATTAGTTACTACCTAAAAATTCGATGTTGACAGCTTGCAACGTGATTTAGAACAAGGCTATTTATATGTAAGCAATAAGTCTAATAGAATTGTGTATAAAAGACTAATTTTGTTTTTGTGTAATCTTTGTTAATGCATAGAATTGTGTGTAAGCACTAAGTCTATTATTGCACTAAGTCAAATAATTTACCTTTAGCTTCAACATGACTTCCCTCTTCAAACATAAAATGGTTATTTTGGTTGAGTTCATTACAACCATCAATTGAGTGCCCTTCCTCTTGTGATTGGCCACAATTTTGAGTAGTATTCAACTTCCTTCTGCGCTTCCCCATGGAACTTTCTACATATGCCAAAAATAAATTAGTTTTTAATTGTTGTAAACAAAAATTAACCGATGACATTACTAATCTACCTCAAATGAAACACATAAAATGGTAGGGAGCAAAAATAACTACACACCTTTGTAACTTCAATAAATTAGAAGTCAAATAAATTAATTGATAAATAATTTGCTCTATATATTAGAAGAAGTCTCCCTCACTCTCATCCTCTGTATCATCACCACCCTCATCATTTTGGAGAATGCTGTCCATGGATATTGTAACTTCCATGATATCATGATTATCATCAACTTCTGGTCTAATCAAGTCGTTGGCATTTATATCTTGCAAGACTTGTTCATTCCCTTGATCTACATCATTGGACAACTCATCACCCAAATCATACACATCTCTAACTTTAGCATGCACAACAACAAACCAATCATTTTGTGTTCTATTCTCCACATAGAATATTTTTTTTGCTTGAGAGGCCAAAATAAATGGGTCATCGCATACATCATTCCCTGTATGTTGCAAATAATTGAAATTGACTAATGTCATGCCTAAATTATCAATTCTACAACCTTTATTTATGTCAACCCAGTCACACTTGAACAATAATGCCTTGTATTTTCCCGAATAATCTAATTGAATTATATCTGTGAGTGCACCATAATAGTTGATTTGCCCTTCTTTCGGGTGCTTATCTCTTGAACTAGCATAACTTTTTGTCTTAACAGTAACTACGATGCCACTGTTTTGAGTCTTTAAGCCTCTTTCACGCTTCTACCTTCATTATCATTAGAATTTAGTTTCCATCGTGACATACCACATTTTGAGCAAATTTGAACATGAGCAGAATCTCTCCAATATAATATGCAATCATTGGGACAAGCATGAATTTTTTTCATATGAGAGACCTAATCCACAAATAATCTTTTTTGTATCATAACAAGATTTCGGCAATGTATTTTCTTTTGGTAATGCATCCCTTAAAAGCTCTAACAACATGGAAAAACTTTTGTCAGTCCACCCGTTTAGACACTTTAAGTGATACAAATGGACAATAAATGATAGTTTTGTGAAATTCTTACAACCAGGATAAAGATTTTGCTCTGCCTCATTTAACAACTGATAGAACTTATCCAAATTACTATCATCTTCAAATTGTTGAGTATTGGGTTCATCTATGAATGCTTTGGGATTCTCGTCCTCCACATTTAAATTTGCACCATCACTCTCATTAGTTGGATGTATTCCAAAGGCATCATGAATCATTGTATCTATGTCATGGTCAAACTCTCCTTCTACTTGAGATACATTTTGAGAACTAGACGAGCTAACTTGTTCACCATGAAAGACCCAAGTAATATAACCTTTTAGAAACCCAAAATGGACTAGATGCTCATAAATATCCACTCGAGAGCGCCACTTGCAATTGACACAATTGGTGCAAGGACTAAAATTTTTCCATCATTTGATTTTGCAAATGCAAAATCAAGAAAATTAGTAACTCCTCTAATGTACTTCTCTTTATTAAGAGAGTTGTTAGGGTTGTAGGATATCCAACTCTTATCCATTCAATTCAATGCAATAAACTGAAAAATTGAATGAAATGACACAAAAAGTTAATAAATATAACTTAAATATAAAGGAAAAAAAAGGTTGGAGAAACACCTTTCTTCCATGCAAACATGTACTGTCACCTACATATTAATCAGGTAAGTTTTACAAAAAATTGCAGCTGTTTGATTAGACCTAACCATGTTTTGAGTCATGAACCTTTTGTTTAAATTGGCCGTACATGTTATTACTTTTCATGACTCAAAACATACTTTGCATCATATACTTTTTCTAATTTCTATTTGGTTTCAAAAAAATTATTTCATTTTCTGTTATTGCTTTTATTTGCAAAACAGACACCATTTATACTTTGTTTCCAACTTTCAAATATTTGTCTGGTACAGGAAATGGTGAAAACAAAATTGTAAATAAAAGTGAAAATTGTTTTCACTGTTTCCTTTAAAGGGGAGAGATGTCATATCATAATTCTTTATCAATGAATAGAAAATGACTATATATTACAAAATACTGAAAACAAGAAACAAAGCTAAAACATTGTGTGATGGTGAAAATAGGAAATGAAAGCAAAAAAAAAAAAAATGCACACATCAATCAGACCCTAAAATTTTACAAATCTCTTTTTCATAACAAATATATTATCAAGAAAGGAAAGATTACAAGACAAGTAAGCCTCTTGAAACTCAACAGAATCAGTAATAATTTTCAAAATAGTTTGAACAAGTTGATACCCAATTGCTGTCACAAGCCCAAATCAGCTATTTGACAATTCTCTATATGAGCTATATCTTCAAGCATCAACATTCATATACCTTTGTACGACTGTCATCTCTAAATATACGACCTCATTCACTAAATCACCAGAATTAAGAAAGTTGGTAATACCATAATAGTATTCAATTTGTTAGCAATTGACACTATTTTTACAAGTTTACCCTTTAAGAGTGAATTAGTTATTGTTCCCACCATAGTATTTATTGTTGGTTGCAGAAAATAATGTAAATTAAATGTTAGTAAACAAATCATTCAAAGGGGACCATATATTTAGAGACAGAGGTAGTAATTTATATGTAACTGCTTTTCTCAAGCAGGTCATATATTTAGAGACGACAGAGGTAGTAATTTATATTCACTTCTTAATTAGGATACCTCAGTTGTAGGTTTAATTGTTATTTCTTCTTAATTAGGATAAATGTGTATATATGGCAATTTAAATGAAAAAATTGAAAAAGCAGAGATGCAGAAGCTAATTTCAATGTATACAATTAGTAATTATCTGAAAAACCCATAGTCATTGCAATACTATTTAAATATTTCTTTTCTTATAAGTGATTGTGGAGAAGTTTACCCAAACTAGCTCTTAATCTTTTTTGGGTAATAAAAAACCAGAAAGCACTGGAGCACTTAGAGGAGATTGTATCTTTTATTTAGAGTTAACGCATAAAGAACACAAGAACTTAAAAAATTGAAACAAACAAATTATAATAATGAAATATAAATGCAATGACTATGGGTTTTTCAAATAATTACTAATTGTATACATTGAAATTAGCTTCTGCATCTCTACTTTTTCAATTTTTTCATTTAAATTCTCCTTATATACCTGTAAACCTACTCGTGAAATTTTGCAGCTAAATACCAATAAATGAATAAGATGTGCTAAATATTACATACAGTACAACAAACAGTATGACTTCACAATTTCAAAATCAGAAATCAAAAGTTTGAAACAACAGGAAATGAAATTGTCAATCCACTACTCGCATTATCAAATCAATCTCCGGTAAAACAAAAAATCAACATCTTACTCGTGACTCAAAAAGTTATTCACCAGCATTCGAAATCAACAAATTATGCAAAAAGAGAAGGAAATTTGATTCTAATAAGGATCAAGAAAATAAATAATAAATTGAATAACAATCGAGAAACACTTCATTTTGATCTTCCACTTCATTTTGAGCTTGAAAATGTAAATAGAAGAACCTAAAAATATAAACTCTGAATCCCTAAATCGCAACAAAGGAAAAACAATTGCTAAAAACGAAAAAAAAATCACTTACTCGTGAATCTCGCTGAATCTGAATCTGAATATGAAGTTGAATCAGAATTTGAATCTGAATCTGAATTTGAATCTGAATCAATGAGTTTGAATAACAAAATTGTAAATCGTTTGTAAATAGTTGAACAATTTGACAATTTCTGAGATGAAATAGGGAAACAAATTGAGAGGAAAAGAAATAGGGAAAAAGAAATTCAGAGATTGAAATGGAACGAAGGCATTGCATTGAAGAACGAAAATTACTTTGAAAATTTCTCACGTGTGGGCGTTGAAGAGAATGAAAATGAAGGCTATTTTTGGTGAATGAAGGCAAAATGATTTTCTGGTGGTGAAGGTAACGTGAACCGCGAACCGCGAACCGCGTGAAATGTTTAAGTTATTATAAATTAATATTTCAGTTAATATTAAATTAATATTTCAGTTTTTTTTTTGACATTAATATTAAATTAATATTTCAATTACATTAATATTAAATATTTCAGCATTTGTGACACTCTCTCTGTAGCTAAAAGTAACTATAGTGACAAACAAATATATATCACTAAAGATTGAGTGTCACAATAGATCTTTTTTTTTTGTAGTGTTGTTGAAAGGATTGACCGCCTAGGGAGGAAAAATATAAGTTATGAATAAAGAGATATAGAAAATGAGAGGGCAAGTAGAGATTATGTGATATGACACTAGATATTGGGCCTTGGCCCACTATATAGGTTGGTTAGAGAATAAGAGTTGGTTAGTATATTCACTAACTTCCTGGAATTCTGTTATAGATTTCTATTATAAAAGAGAGAGAAAAGTAGTTAGAAAAAGAGGAAATTATGCTCAGGTAGGAGTTCTTGAAACTCGAGTTGTTTTATTTTTCTTGCTGATTTCACCTTTGTAGAGCTTGCTGATCATCACTTTCATTCAATAGAATTTTATTTTCATTTCGTAAATTATGGTTTCTATCATTAGTCCAGCCTTCCTGATTATCAGAAGAAGCTAGCGAAATCGAATGCCACCTAAAATGTCTAACAGGGTCGAAGCTTTAATTGGAGATACGAATGGCGTCCATGGAAGGTTCGGTGCACCAAACCTTGGAGGAATTTCATCAAACTATCTTGACGGAGTTTTCAAACTTGAATCGGCCTTCAATGGAGATGTCACACTCATCTACTGGTGATGAAGCTGTGATAGAGTACAAAATGGTGGTGAAGAAGGTGGGGGACAAAATGATAACCCCTTCTAAGAATTGAAGGATTTACAGCAAACTGGGGATGTGGATGAGTACATCATCGCATTGGAATACACTTATTCGTAATTGAAAAGGTTACCAAAGAAGAAGTACATTGAGTATTTGTTGGGAGGACTCGAGTCAGAGCTCTGATTGAGAGTGAGGACTAGTACCGATAATGTTTCTACAAGTGTACTGAATCATTGCAAGTAATGATTAAAACACTAGTACCGATGTCGAACTCAAGGATTGCATTTTACTATTGAATTATATTTAAATATTAAAATTGAACAAAAAGTTTCCAAATTGATTGAAATAATATTTAAAATTAATAACAGTAATAAAATTGATCCTTTGTAATAAGAAAAATGTCAGGGACGAGGTTCACTTCGAATCCAACCTTGGTGTCTAATTTGATCCTAGTTACTGAATTCCTTTATTGAATTGTTACTAAATTCTTTTCATTCTTGCCATAATTTCTTAGTGACAGAACCTTTATTTCCAAAGTAACCCATAATTCCTTAGTGGATTTAAGATTTGAATTAAGCCTTACTATATAGGAATTATCTTATTAAACTATTGTCTTGCAACTAATTTAATTGTTTTCATCAAATGCATCTATCCCTAGACTACAAATTCATGAATTTCTCATCTCAAGCATTCGTAAAGTCCATTTCCGTTTCAAAATATGAATTGTAGAACATTTTAGATTGTGAATCTTGTCAGCTTGGGAAACACGTCCAGTCTTCCTTCCCCAACAATCTTCAATCTCAAGCCCACTCCCTTTTTGATGCCGTTCATTCTGATGTATGGGGACCAAGTCGAGTCACTTCAGTTGCAGGTCATAGGTGTTTTGTCACTTTTATTGATGAGTTTTCCAGATGTACGTGGATCTACCTACTTAAGGAGCGATAAGAAGTATTAAGCGTATTTAACAATTTCTTTAAGGAAATTCAAAATCAATTTGGTTGTTCTATTCGCATATTACGCTGTGATAGTGAAAAAGAGTATTTTTCGTCATCTTTTAATTCTTTTATGGTCGAAAATAGAACAATCCATCAATCATCTTGTTCCCATACCTCACAACAAAATGGTATTGCTAAACGTAAGCACCATCATATAATTGAAACAACACGTATGTTGCTAATCAATGCTAATGTTATACTCAAGTTTTGGGGTGATGTTTTCCTCACTACAGGATATTTGATTAACAGAATGCCATCTTCTGCTATCCAAGACAAAGTTCCCCATTCCATATTGGTCCCCAATGAACCATTGTTTCGTCTCCCTCCTCGAGTTTTTGGATCCACTTGCTTTGTTCATATTTGATCCACTTGCTTTGTTCATGATCTAACTCTAGGACTTGATAAGTTGAATGTTCGTGCAATTAAGTGTGTTTTCCTTGGATATTCAAGGTTTGAGAAAGGATATCGGTGCTATTGTCCCTCGACACATCGCTTCTACATGTTAGCTGATGTCACATTCTTTGAGGATACACCTTTCTTCCCATCCCCCATTGAATCTGAGCCAATCTTTGAGGTATTACCTATTCCTTACCTTGTTCCGATAACTCCGTCCATGCCTTTAATTGACCATCCAGATCCACCAAGACCTCATTTCTTGCAAACTTATCAACGACGTGCACGTCTCCCTCCTACCAATCCACTTCCTACACAAGATTTAAGTGACTTATCTTTTGTTCTGGTCCCTTCTTCTACTTTGGATCAGCCTACCTTATGTGACGACCTTCCTATTGCACTACATAAAGGTACACGTTCCACCAGTAATCACTATCCCATTTATAATTTTCTTAGTTATCACCGTTTATCACTTTCACATTATACCTTTGCCTTTGATATCTCTTCCATCACTATTCCTTAGTCTCCGCAAGAAGCTCTTTCCCGTTCAAGTTGGCGGTAGACTACGATTGATGAAATGATAGCCTTAAAATCTAACCAAACATGGACTCTTGTGTCACCGCTCCTGGTAAATCTATTTTGGGCTGTCATTGGGTATACACAGTCAAAGTTGGTCCAGACAGACATATTGATCGTTTGAAAGCTCGTCTAATGGCTAAAGGTTATACTCAGGTTGTTGGTTTTGATTATTGTGATATTTTCCCACCTGTGGATAAAATGGCTTTAGTTTGTCTTTTTCTCTCCATGCCTGTTATGCGAGATTGGCCATTTTGTATTAGTTAGACATAAAGAATGTATTCCTTCTTGGAGACTTAGAAGAAGAAGTTTATCTCGAGCAACCACCTAGTTTAGTTGGCCAGGGGGAGTATCGTGGGCATATTTGTCGCCTTCATAAAGCTTTGTATGGTCTCAAACAATTTCCTCGGGAATGGTTTGGAAGGTTTAGTATTGTTGTTCAACAGTATATCATGATTCAGAGTCAAGCTGACCACTCTGTGTTTTATAAATTTACTTCTAAAAAGTGTATTTACTTTGTTGTCTATGTTGATGATATAGTCATTACAGGTGATGATCGTGATGGAATTGTGGGACTCAAACAAAATCTAGTCCACCACTGGCAGGTCAAAGATCTAGGTAAACTTAGGTATTTTCTAGGCATTGAGGTAGTTCAATCTAAGGCAGGAATTGCTATTTCCCAGAGAAAGTATGGTTTGGATATCTTGAAAGAAATCAGTATGCTATATTGCAAGCCAATTAGCACTCATATGGATCCAAATGTCAAACTCCTACCGGATGAGGGGGAGTCCTTTCGAAATCCAGGAAGACATAGGAGGTTAGTTGGGAAGTTGAATTACTTGACCATGACGAGGCCTGATATTTCATACGCTGTGAGTGTGGTGAGTCAATTCTTTAATTCCCCTTGTGATAGTCATTGGAATGTTGTGGTTATAATCTTGAGATACATTAAAGGAGCTCTAGGAAAAGGTCTTGTTTATACAGACATAGGTAATTCAGATATTATTGCTTACATAAATGCAGATTGGGCTGGAAGTCCTTCCGATAGACGGTCCACATATGGGTATTGTGTTCTTGTTGGAGGTAATTTCATTTCTTGAAAAAGCAAGAAGTAGAACATTGTTGCTAGATCTAGTGTTGAGGCTGAATATCGAGCACTTACTACTCAGGAGCTCATATGGCTCAGACACCTTCTCCAAGAGTTGCGTTTCGTAATATAAGCACTATGAGTCTCATATGCGATAATCAAGCAGCCTGACATATTGCTTCTAACCCATTATTTCATGAGGAAACTAAACATATTGAAATTGATTGTCACTTTGTTTGTGAGAAGATTGTGTCTGGCGAGATTGCTACTTCATTTGTTGGTTCTAATGATCAATTGCCAGAAATTTTCACAAAGGCTCTTCAAGGACAAAGGAAAACTTATATATGTGAAAAACTCGATGCCTACAATTTGTATGCTCCAGCTTGAGGGGTAGTGTTGAGACATGCAAATATTTAGTTTGTTATTATAAAGATATGTTATTCTTTGTTTTTATTAGGTTTGATATAGGTTGGATTTAGTCTAGATTTATTTCCTTAATTAAGAGATTCTCCTTGTACAATTCTGATTATAAACAATATCATGCTGGGAGTTAATCTCTCAAGTCATTCAGCACCAAAACCTAATTCTCAAGTCTTTTATTCTAACCATTGCATTTGGCAAGATTTAATGACTCTTTTGCAGAAGATTGGTATAGCTGACTTTGATGATGACATTTACTTTCTAAGAACATTTCAACTAGAATTAGATAGACATGATGAACCCTTGTAAACGATTGTAGGAGAATCATGAAAAGTCTTATTTAATTCTATGTGATTTTATTTTATGCTCCCTTATTTTATGTTTTGTTTTTAATCCCAATTAAAGGGACAATTTACTAGTGCGACTATTTTTATATATAAACAGTCCATGACTATAGAATTAATAAGAAAGTGTTATTCCATCAATTTCTAAATGGTTTAAGAAGCTCTAAGTTTTATAATTTAGGGATTTCATTCCTTCTTCCTAATGGTGTAAAACAATGCGTGGAAGCAGACCCATATGGGTACTGCTAGTAGCAGTGTTACTGGTCCATATATGACCAACAAGGGACCTAAGGATGGAGTAGGTCTTGTTGACCAAAACAGCAGCCCCAACAGCATCCCAGACACACCAAGCGTGACAACCAGGCATCAACGAACGTCCAAAAATAGTTTATGGTGGCGGTGGTGTGAATAGTTTCTCCAACAATGGTTTTTCAAATTAATTGCCATTTGAGACCTTCTAATGCTCTCAACGTTGAAAATCAGCAGCTTGTTAGACATAAGTCCATTTTGATATTATTGACAAACATACATCATTTGATAAATCTAACATTTTAAACTAAGTAAAATTTCAGGAACAACAACTCAACCCTACATACTTGAGACAATTGCTTGGAACTCAAGGAATCAACCAAAGTTGGAAGACTTACTAAGAAAATCGATTAGGCAATCGATTCTGTAAAGTGGTTGTATGAAAATCTGTTTTATGTGATTAAGGCAATCGATTGGGCAATCGATTGACAAATCCCTTGATAAGTCAATTTTGTAAATCACAGAACTATGCTAATAGTAAAATAATCGATTGGCAAATCGATTGTGCAAATCAAAGAACCAAGCTGATAGTAAAATAATCGATTGACAAATCGATTGTGCAAGTCACATAACCAAGCTTTTAGTAAGCTAATCGATTGGCAAATCGATTTCGAAAATAAGGTTTCAAAAGGAACATGTTCTGTGATAAACACAATTGATTGGACAATCCATTAAAACAAATTTCTTTGTAACAAGTTTGGTATCAATCGATTAAGAAATCGATTGAATGAACTAACTGGAAAATCATTTTTCAGAAACATATTACATAATCGATTGACAAATCGATTTGCTTGAAATAGCTAACTCTTTGTAATAATCCAAATCGATTGACAAATCGATTTGATAAAAATAACTAAGTCCCTATGACCAGTGAAATCGATTGGTAAATCGATTGGAACAAAAGTTTAAGTTACAGGGAAAGACTAAACCTATTGCCAAATCGATTATGTGAATTATTGAATCGACTGAGTAATCAATTGTTTTGATCTCGTTGTTGGAACAAAACACCTGTAATCGATTATGCAATCAATTCCAATATGAACTGAATATCAATTTCTGAAAAGTGACTTAAAATAATCGATTAGGCAATCAATTAGTTCATATAGTTTCAAGATTCAAGAAAAACAAGACACGCGATAATCGATTGGGAAATCGATTGAGCCTGTTTAATACATTAATGAATCGATTGAGAAATCGATTTATATGTTGTTTTTCAGAAACTATATAAACTATTTGAATCACTTTCTCTCATAACTTTTAATAACTAACTTTCATATCTTTTGACACAAATTTTGATATTACTTTTTCAGAACTGAACCAAATATTCTTCATGATCTTAGAGAACTGAAAAAGACAACTTGAGAGAAACAAAGATATCTCACAAACACTTCTTTGGCAAAGTACTTCTTGTGTGAGATTCATTGTAGTGATTGAGTCATCTTCTGTATTTCTTTTACCTTTTCTGTAACAACGTTTTTGTAAAGAAAGAATTGAAAAACCCAGTGTGGAAACTGGTAACTATCTTCGTTGGTGAAGGTGTTCATCAAGAAGAAGTTTCATCGTTATCTTGTGTGAGTTTGGCGATTAACTCCAAGGATTTGGTGGCTATGTAATAGAATCAAGAGAGTTAGATAGATAGGCCTTGTGTGAGCTGGACAATCTGTAAAACATACTCTAGACGATTCTATTGAAAAAGGCTGAAATCGGTTCGGTTTCAGGACTCGATGTAAGCTGTCATACTGACAGCTAAACCAGTATAAATCTCGGTGCACAAATCTCCTATGCTTTCTCTTTATTTCAATATTGCATGAATGCCTAATCTTGAATGTCTGTATTGATAAATATCTGTCTTGATCAATATTGTGAATAAGCAGTGTATTTGAAATCTGGTATTGTTATTGCATGCAATAGTGAATCTTTGATTCTGAAGAAATTCTGTATACGATCTTTATTAACCTGTGTGATAATCTTGTAAAACTTAGTATAGGGATTTCATCTAAGTTTTTAGTAAATAGAGGCCATTAATTCCCACAATTGGCATCAAGAGCCTAACTTTTTAGATAAATTCTTTAAAGAAAAAAGACCTCTGTAGAATTTCTAGGAGAAGGTGCATCCTTGGCAAGGCCCCTTGATTTTAATGGGGCTGCCTACATGTACTGGAAACATAGGATGTTGATTTTTCTAGAAGCTAGTGGTATTGATATTCTAGATGCTGTAGAGAATGGACCCTATGTGCCAACAATTGCTGGCACTGGTGAAACAACCATTTTAAAACCCAGATCAGATTGGTCTGAGGAGGATAAAAAGAAAGTAGGATACAATGCCAAAGCTAAGAACATTATAACATCTGCTTTAAGCTGTGATGAGTTTTTCAGGGTGTCTAACTATAAAACAGCCAAAGAGATGTGGGATACTCTTCAACAAACCCATGAAGGAACAACAAATGTAAAAAGGGCCAAAATCAATACTCTAATGCATGAGTTTGAGTTGTTCAACATGAAGAAAGAGGAATCAATAAATGATATGCAGACCAGATTCACACACATCATCAACAATTAAAATGCTCTTGGTAAAGTGATAGACAATGAGCAGCAAATCAACAAGATCATGAGATGCTTAACCAGAGAGTGGCAACCCAAAATCACTGCCATTGCAGAATCTAAAGATCTAGGAAGCATGTCTATCGCAACATTATTTGGAAAATTGAGAGAGCCTGAGATGCAACTACACAGGCTGAGAGAGACAGAACAAACAGATAAGAAAAAAAAGGTTTATCACTGAAAGTTCAAACTCAAAAACCAAAGCCTGAACCAGAAGATTGCACAGATAATTCTGAAAGTGAAGATGATACAGTACCCGAAATTGGAATGTTAGTCAGGAAATTTAAGAAGTTCCTAAGAAAGAAAGATAACAAGTTCAGAAAGCCATCAAGTTCAAAGACGAATGATAGCAAAGTAACTTGCTATGAATGTGGAAAGACTGGACATATCAAATCTGAGTGCTTCCAATTGCAGAACAAAAACAAAAATGCAAAGGCTAAAGGCAAAGAACCAGTTCCTAAAACCAGAAAGGCCTACATTGCCTGGAATGATAATGAAGAATCTTCTTCATCTTTAGAAGAAGAAGAAGCTAATCTTTTTCTTATGGCCAATACAGATTCAAATTCTGAAAATGAAGTAAGTTCTAACTCAAATCCATCTTATGATGAGCTACATGATGCATTTAATGAACTACATGATGAACATGTTATGTACTCAAACAGTTAATTAGTACTAAGAAGATGTTTGAGAAACAATGCATGACATGTGAAGAAATTAGAAAAGAACATAAGGTGATTGTTGACTTGAATGAGCATTTGAAAAAAGAATCACATGATAAATCTGCTAAGTGTATTGAACTTGAAAGAACTGTTGCTTCTTTGAAATCTGATTTAGCAAAGTTTACAAGTAGTAAAAACCAATTATCTGTTCTTCTTAGCAACCAGAGAAATGTGCATGTAAAATCTGGACTTGGTTATAGACAAAACAGAAATGCTGATAATAATTTGAAATATGTTAGATCTAAGCATATGCATGACTTCTTCACTAAACCAAATCAGAATTCATCCTCTGCTGTTACATGTCACTTTTGTTGTAAAAAGGGACATATGGTGTTTAATTGTAAACTAAAAAGACTTGCCAACAAAGGATGGAAACAGATTTGGAAAGTTAAGAAATCAATGTTTGAAACTAACCCTCTAGGACCCAATCTGAATTGGGTACATAAAACCAAAACTTAATTTCATTTTGCAGATATGCTTGGCATCCAGGACCAATTTATGGTACCTAGATAGTGGGTTCTCCAAGCACATGACAAGAGACAAGTCAAAGTTTTTGTCTCTAAACTTAAAAGATGGAGGTTATGTCAAATATGGTGACTCTAACAAAGGTAAGATATGTGGTGTTGGAGACATAGGCAGTGAGTCAACTGCAGTCATCAACAATGTGCTTTATGTCGAAGGGCTAAAACCTAATCTGCTAAGTATAAGTCAGCTATGTGATAAAGGATTTCGGGTATGCTTAACACCTCACTCTTGTATAATTGAGCATAAGGAGAATAAAGGTATGAAACTGGTAGGTGATAGAATCAATAACATATACATGCTTGATTTTAATGCTTTGCCTGCTAGTACTATTTGTTGCAGATTATCCAATGCTGATGAAAATTGGTTATGGCATAAGAGAGTAGCACATATTCATATAGATCACCTTAATAAGCTAGTTAGTAAACAATTAGTTTTAGGACTCCCAAATAGGAAGTTCACTAAGGATAAGTTGTGTGATTCCTGTGAGAAAAACAAGTTAGTTAAGTCATCCTTTCCCCCAATAGATTCAGTTAAAACCACTAAGGTTTTACAATTAATACACATGGACCTGTTTGGTCCATCCCAAGTGAAAAGCTTTGGAGGTAACTTGTATGGTTTTTTGCTAGTAGATGATTACTCTAGGTATACTTGGACATTTTTTCTGACTTACAAGAATGAGGCTTTCTCTATTTTCAAAAGATTTGCAACTTTAGTTCAAAATGAGAAAAACCAGAAAATAATCTCCATCAAAATTGATCATGGTGGTGAATTCCAGAATGATTCCTTTAATACCTACTGTGAACAAAATGGAATACATCATATGTATTCTGCCCCTAGAACTCCTCAGAAAAATGGAGTGGTTGAGAGGAAGAATAGGTCTCTAGAGGAATTAGCTAGAACTATGATTAATGATTCCAATCTTCCTAAGTATTTTTGGGCAGATGCTATTAGCACAGCCACACATGTAGTGAATAGGGTTCTTATTAGGCCAATACTTAGTAAAACTCCCTATGAGTTATATAAGGGTAGAAAGCCAAACATCTCTTACTTTAGAGTCTTTGGGTGCAAATGCTTTGTTTTAAATAATGGAAAAGAGCACCTAGGGAAGTTTGATTCTAAGGCAGATGAAGGTATTTTTCTAGGTTACTCACAAAATAGTAAAGCCTATAGAATCTACAACAAAAGGACAAAAACCATAGAGGAGTCAGTTCATGTAAAGTTTGATGAACTATTTGCTGAAAACTTGAACAACACTTCTCCTATAGTTGATGCTTCTTTGGTTGAAGTTGTAGAATCTGAACCATTAGAACCTAGTGAAGCTGTACCTCCAACTAACCTTGACTGTGTTGAACCTATTAGGCAAGATGACTTACCTAAGGAATGGAAGTTTAACAGAAACCATCCCATTGACAACATTATAGGAGACATCTCAAAAGGAGTTGCAACTAGGAAGACTCTTAGACATTACTGTAACTTTGCAACTTTTATTTCTCAAATAGAACCCAAAAACATAAAGGAAGCTCTATTAGATAATGAGTGGATAGTTGCTATGCAAGAAGAGCTTAATCAGTTTGAGAGAAAAAACGTGTGGATCTTAGTTCCTAAACCAGAAGATAAACACATCATTGGAACCAGATGGGTATTTAGGAACAAGATGGATGAAAATGGAGTCATAACTAGGAACAAAGCTAGACTAGTTGCCAAAGGTTATAATCAGGAAGAGGGTATTGATTATGATGAAACCTATGCCCCTGTAGCTAGGTTAGAAGCCTTTAGAATCCTGCTTGCTTATGCATGCATCATGGACTTTAAACTTTATCAAATGGATGTGAAAAGTGCCTTTCTCAATGGTGACATCCAAGAGGAAGTTTTTGTTAGCCAAACACCTAGATTTGAGAATCCTGATTTCCCAAATCATGTCTATAAGCTAACAAAAGCCCTCTATGGGTTGAAACAAGCTCCAAGAGCTTGGTATGAGAAGCTCAGCAATTTCCTCATTCAACAAAAAATTTTAAGAGGAAATGTTGACAAGACACTTTTCATAAAGACAAATGGAAATGAAATCTTGCTAGTCCAAGTTTATGTTGATGACATAATCTTTGGATCCACAAACAATAAAATGTGCAAAGATTTTGAAAACTTAATGAAAGGGAAATTTGAAATGTCAATGATGGGAGAGCTATCTTACTTCTTGGGATTTCAAATTAACCAAAGCAAGCATGGTATTTTCATTAGTCAATCTAAATACTGTAATGATTTGTTAAAGAAATTCAGTTTTGATAACTTTAAGTCCATTGATACTTCCATGAGCCAAGTGTGTCACTTAGATAGAAATGAGAAAGGTAAACCTGTAGATGTAACAAGGTTTAGAGGTATGATAGGATCCTTGCTCTATCTTATAGAAAGCAGACCTGACATCATGTTCAGTGTCTGCATGTGTGCAAGATACCAATCCAATCCAAAAGAGTCCCACCTAAGTGTAGTGAAGAGAATATTTAGATATCTCATAGGAACTAGAAATTTAGGTTTGTGGTATCCTAAGGGATCAACTTGCACTTTAGTTGGATATTCTGATTCTGATTTTGCTGGATGCAAATTGGAAAGGAAAAGTACCTCTGGTACTTGTCATTTGTTAGGAAACTCCCTTGTGTCTTGGTATAGCACGAAACAAACTAACATTGCACTATCAACACTTGAGGCTGAATATATTGCAGCTAGAAGCTGCTGTGCACAGATTCTCTAGATGAAACAACACCTATCTGATTTTGGTGTTGATCTAGGGACTGTACCCATCATGTGTGATAATACTAGTGCAATAAGCATTACTAAGAATCCTGTAATGCATTCTAGAACCAAACACATAGAGATAAGGCATCACTTTACAAGGGACAAATACCAAAGTGGGAATATAAAGCTTGAATATGTCAATACAGCTGATCAGCTAGCTGACATTTTTACAAAAGCTTTACTAAAAGAAAGCTTTCTTCATATTAGGATGAAACTAGGAATCATAGATCCTAGTGAAATCTGATCCCTGTGCCAAATCGATTACATAATCGATTGTCCTGCGAATAAATAGAAAATTGGCATTATAAAATCGATTGACAAATCAATTTATGCTTCAGAATTTCAAAATTGTCTATTTAAGAAACACGATAATCGATTGGATAATCGATTTGTTGATCACAGGAAGCTTTAAGTTCTTTAACATTCCCCATTCCAATCGATTGGGCAATCGATTGACAACTTGGTATAGTTTAAAGAATCGATTGCATAATCGATTACATTGACCCCAGACATCAAAATCTGAGAAATTTTTCCAAACTCTAACCCGAGCATCGATTGGGAAATCGATTGATTCAAATTTTTGAAATATGAATTCAAGTGAATCGATTGGGAAATCGATGCTGAGATGATCAGTTCCCTGAACTAATATGGAAATCGATTGGGACATCGATTTAGTAATTAAAGGACAATCGATTTGGGAATCGATTTACAATATGACCGTTGTGAAAAATTACTAGCCGTTGGAAGTTAATAATGACTAAATCGATTTCACTTCCCCAGCAACGGTAATAGAATCGATTTGGGAATCGATTTATACTGGGCAAATTGTTAAGCAAGCGATTGTGAACAGTGGTACTTAAACCCTAAATCGATTTCTTTCCTCACTTTTCCAGAATTTCTCAAACCTCTCATATTTTTTCTGCCTTCTTTCTGCAAACCTCAACTTTCCTTCCATCCATTATCATCTCAAACACCTCTAAACTTCTTCAATCTTACTGATGGCACGCGTTAAACAAACTTCTACAAGAACTCCCTCACCATCTTCTTCATCTAGTGGAAGAATACCATCTCCTCCACCTCTATCCAAGAGAATACCCATCCCAACTCACAAAATAATGGCCAAAGATAAAGGCAAGGCCATTGCAGTGGATGAAGGGAAGAACAAGAAAAGAAAAGATCCTCCCACTGAAAAGTTAATGGCTGATGCGATGAAGGATACTGCTCAGAAAAAGAAGAAACTTGTCTCTTTTCCTCAATCGAAGAAGAAATCAATTCCTTCACCTCAACCGAAAAAGACACAGTCTTCTAAAGGCAAACAAGCTGAAGAATCTGATTTGCCATCTGCATTTCTCAACAGAAAAGTCCATGAAGCACGAACCATGGATTTTGCTTACTTTGATCTAAATGGTTTTTCATTTCAAAACCATTTGAGGTTTCATGGTTTAGAAAGCTTTATCTCCTGCTCCCTTGATGTTTATCCAAAACTAGTCAAAGCATTCTATTCCAAATTCAAACTCACTGATAATGGGTTCAAAGATGAAGTCAAAGGCAAGATAATATCCATGACATTTGAAGAATTTTCAAATCTGTCCGGACTGCCATTTCATGGAAAATCAATTGATGGATCAGATGCTGCTGATGTGGGCTGGGAAGCATCTATGGACAGGCACACGGCTGTGCAGGACCTGATGATCGAAGGTTTTGTGGAAACAATTTCACTTCTGATAGGTCAAATGAAGGTCCAACAACGGATGCTTATGTACGCACTAACTTGGATAATCGTACCACGATCCGGCAACCACGCCGTTGTCCAGAGATTGGACATTACTCTGCTATGGGGATTGTTCAAGGAGCTCAAGATGAGCTGGGCTTGGATTGTTCTTAGGAACATGACAGAAACAGCTCAAGGTAAGCACCTGCTCCCCTACCCCCAATTCATCACAAAGATTCTGAGACATTTCAAGATATCTCTAGTCAATGAAGAATCTGCCAAAATTGTTCTTATTTTTGGAGAATCAATTGTAAACCAAATGCAATTGAAAAGGGTGAACGGCATTTGGACAAGACCTCAATAAAATGCTGAACAAGCTCAGACAAATGCGGAACAAGCTGAGCCAGTTGAAGCCCATTCTGGGATTTTAGCCAAGCTGTTGGAGTTTATGGAAACTCATGCGGCTCACAACGCTAAAATGGAAGCTTCAAACGCAAGAATGGAAGCCGCTCTGAGTAAGCTTTAGGCCAACCTAAACACAGTTGCTCAAGATGTGGCTGCTATACAGGAACACTTAGGCCTTAAGCTATCATTTGAAGATATTTCGGACATAGGCCGACAAGCGACGGAAGAACTAAACCCAACCAACTTAGATAGCGCTGAACCTCATGGTGAGGAGACACCTGTTGAGGTTAATACATCGGGCTCTACCTCTCCCGTTGGTAATAATGAGGACCAGCCCCTGCTAGATTAGTTGCTTAGGATTTTAGGTTTTAGTGTTGCTTTGTAAGGTTCTGTTGGTGCTGTATTATTTGTCTGCTCATTATACTATTTTCTTAAATATATGACAAATGAGAGTGTTTACTCAATTTAACTGTGTTTAAGTTTAATTGTACTCTGATCTATACTGCTATAATCTACTATATTTTTTTTACTCTAACGCCATAATCACTAGTGCTCATTTTTATTCTGATTTGCCAACAAATATAGATTATGTTGATGTTATCTCCTTTCACTCCTTTTTGCATTAAATGACAAAGGGGGAGAGAATTTATAACTTGCATTAACTTGCATTACATATTACTTGTGTTGCTGTACTGAAATTGAATTTAACCTGCTTCTGCTACTGCTGCAAATTGGCAAATTGCTCTGAAATTTCCTCTGATATTGATAAATAGCACTGACTGCCAATTGCTCTGATATCATGTTAATACTGATACTGCATAACTCTGATACTGCATAATCTGTTTTTTGTCAAGCTCTAATACCCTGATACCAAAGTTTGAATATCATGCTATGATAATGTAATATGTTGATATATTACTTAGATGAATCATGAATGCTTAAATTTAGGGGGAGCTTGCTTTTATGATGTTATACCTTGAAATTCAAAACTCAAGTTAAAATTGTATGTTTGTCACTTAATCAAAAAGGGGGAGATTGTTAGACATAAGTCCATTTTGATATTATTGACAAACATACATCATTTGATAAATCTAACATTTTAAACTGAGTAAAATTTCAGGAACAACTACTCAACCCTACATACTTGAGACAATTGATTGGAACTCAAGGAATCAACCAAAGTTGGAAGACTTACTAAGAAAATCGATTAGGCAATCGATTCTGTAAACGGGTTGTATGAAAATCTATTTTATGTGATTAAGGCAATCAATTGGGCAATCGATTGACACATCCATTGATAAGTCGATTTTCTAAATCACAGAACCAAGCTGATAGTAAAATAATCGATTGGCAAATCGATTGTGCAAGTCACAAAACCAAGCTTTTAGTAAGCTAATCGATTGGCAAATCGATTTCGAAAATAAGGTTTCAAAAGAAACATGTTCTGTGATAAACACAATCGATTGGACAATCCATTAAAACAATTTTCTTTGTAACAATTTTGGTATCAATCGATTGAATGAACTAACTGGAAAATCATTTTTCAGAAACATATTACATAATCGATTGGCAAATCGATTTGCTTGAAATAGCTAACTCTCTGTAATAATCCAAATCGATTGACAAATCGATTTGATAAAAATAACTGAGTCCCTGTGACCAGTGAAATCGATTGGTAAATCGATTGGAACAAAAGTTTAAGTTACAGGGAAAGACTTAGCCTATTGCCAAATCGATTATGTGAATTATTGAATCGACTGAGTAATCGATTGTTTTGATCTCGTTGTTGGAATAAAACACCTTTAATCGATTATGCAATCGATTCCAATATGAACTGAATACCAATTTCTGAAAAGTGACTTAAAATAATCGATTAGGCAATCAATTAGTTCATATAGTTTCAAGATTCAAGAAAAACAAGACACGCGATAATCGATTGGGAAATCGATTGAGCCTGTTTAATACATTAATGAATCGATTGGGAAATCTATTTATATGTTGTTTTTCAGAAACTATATAAACGATTTCAATCACTTTCTCTCATAACTTTTAATAACTAACTTTCATATCTTTTGACTCAACTTTTGATATTACTTTTTCAGAACTAAACCAAATATTCTTCATGATCTTAGAGAACTGAAAAAGACAACTTGAGAGAAACAAAGATATCTCACAAACACTTCTTTGGCAAAGTACTTCTTGTGTGAGATTCATTGTAGTGATTGAGTCATCTTCTGTATTTCTTTTACCTTTTCTGTAACGTTTTTGTAAAGAAAGAATTGAAAAACCCAGTGTGGAAACTGGTAACTATATTCGTTGGTGAAGGTGTTCATCAAGAAGAAGTTTCATCGTTATCTTGTGTGAGTTTGGCGATTAACTCCAATGATTCGGTGGATGTGTAATAGAATCAAGAGAGTTAGATAGACAGGCCTTGTGTGAGCTGGACAATCTGTAAAACATACTCTAGACGATTTTATTGGAAAAAGGCTGAAATCGGTTCGGTTTCAGGACTGGATGTAGGCTGTCATACTGACAGCTGAACCAGTATAAATCTCGGTGCACAAATCTCTTATCCTTTCTCTTTATTTCAATATTGCATGAATGCCTAATCTTGAATGTCTATATTGATAAATATCTGTCTTGATCAAAATTGTGAATAAGCAGTGTATTTGAAATCTGGTATTGTTATTGCATGCAATAGTGAATCTTTGATTCTGAAGAAATACTGTATACGATCTTTATTAACCGGTGTGATAATCTTGTAAAACTTAGTATAGGGATTTCATCTAAGTTTTTAGTAAATAGAGGCCATTAATTCCCACACAGCTTAATGGAAAAAATCACATAGAGCAGTCCTAAAACATGATATTTATGCTCTATTTGGTAAGATCGACAAACGAGTTTATAGTTTATATAAACATTGTTTAGTAACCGTCATTTATGAGTTTATAGCGTTTCCAATGACACAAATACATATATTTGATGCACAAGATTGGTTAAAACCCCTAATTGGACTAGAATAAGCCTAGGGAATACAAAAATGAACAAAATGTTAATACAATGACACAAACACAGCTATTGCAAGCACCAGATTGGTTAACAACCCTAATTGTACAATAATAAGGATAGGGAAGACGAAAATGACATAAATGTTAATCCAGTGACACAAACACAACTATTGGATGCACAAGATTAGTTAAAAACCCTAATTGGTCTAGAATCAGCCAAGGGAGGACGAAAATGACCTAAACGTTAATCCAATGACCCAAATGAACTTATTAGATGCACAAGATTGGTTAAAAACCCTAATTGAACTAGAATAAGCGTAAAGAAGACGAAAATGACCTAAACGATAATACAATGACACAAACACACCTATTAGATGCACAAGATAGGTTAAAAACCTTAATTGGACTAGAATAAGCCTAAGGATGACGAAAATGACATAAATATTAATCTAATGATACAAACACACCTATTAGATGCACAAGATTGGTTAAAAACCAAATTGGACTAGAATAAGCCTAGAGAAGACAAAAATGACCTAAATGTAAATCCAATGACAGAAACACACCTATTGGATGCACAAGATTAGTTAAATACCCTAATTGGACAAGAATAAACCTAGGGAGGACGAAAATGACGTAAATGGTAATCCAATGACACAAACACACGTATTGGATGCACAAGATTCGTGAAAAACCCTTTTTGGACTAGAATAAGCCCAGGGAGGACGAAAATGATCTAAATGTTAATCCAATGACACAAATAAACATATTGGATGCATAAGATTGGTTAAAAACCTTATTTGCTCTAGAATAAGCCTAGGGAGGACGATAATGACTTAAATGTTAATCCAATGACACAAATGAACTTATTAGATGCACAAGATTGATTAAAGACCCTAATTGGACTAGAATAATCTTAAAGAACGCGCAAATGACCTAAATTATACTACAATGACATAAACAAACCTCTTGGATGCACAAGATTGGTTAAAAACCTTAATTGGACTAGAATAACTCTAGGGAGGACAAAATGACCTAAATATTAATCAAATAACACTAACACACCTATTGGATGCACAAGATTGGTTAAAAACCTTAATTGGACTAGAATTAGCCTAGGGAGGAAGAAAATGACCTAATTGTTAATCCAATGACAGAAAGAAACCTATTGGATGCACAAGAATGGTTAAAAATCCTAATTGGCCTAGAATAGGCTTAGGAAGGACGAAAATCACTAAAATGTTAATCCAATGACACAAATACACACTACTAGGAAATTTTCTTTTAGCTTCCATTTTTAGCGTCGGCCCGCAACCCCGACGCTTAGTAGCGCCGGTTTAGCCGACGCTAAAGTAACAAATGTTGTTTTTCAATTTTATCGGTAATTAGCGTCGGAGCAGCTGACATTAAGTAAAATAAATCAGATGCTAGTTAATTCATTTAATTTTTTATTTTTTATTTTAATATATAGCGTCGGAGTGACCGACGCTAGGTTATTTTTAAATTTTTTAATATTATTTGTAAAATCAGATTGAGCCCTTAGAAAATTAATAACATACATTGTACCCTACATTTTGAACCCTTCTCCTATGTTTGAACCCTTCTCTCACAGTTTCTCATCGTTGAACCCTACATTTAGAACCCATTACCGATTCTCATTCCTTTCAATGTCGTGAGTATCGCCGCTGAACCTGTGACCCTTTTGAACCCGTCATCGTCACTCTTAGAGTCGTCGTTCAGTTTCGTCGTCGCGCTCTCATCTGCAGTCGATTCTCAATGTAAGTGTCGCTATCTCACTCTCAATGTAGTCGCTCACGTTTTTTCCAAACAGTGGATATAGATTTATGGTTTCTTGTATGTTCTGCTTTCTGATTTTTAGTGATGATGTGGATGAAACTAATTTTTAAAACAAATAATCTTGAGGATGATGGTTTGGGTTAGGGTTCTTTGATGGTGATATGCTGTTTTTTTGTTTGTTTGTTTAAGTTTTGATGAAATGTGATGTTGGATTTGTTGATGATGGTAGTGGTTGTGGTGATGAGCAATTGTGTTTATGACAATCAAGGAGACAATTTAGAAACTTTAAATTATTTTCTTATAAGCTTGTTTTTCATATACAAAGAAGTTTATTGATGATTGTGGAAAAACTAAAGTTTAGGATTTATGGAAAAATAAAAGATATTGGCTAATTTCAACTTATTGAAGTTTCTGGTAAAATATTTCATAGTTATTGATAGATTTCTTTTTCTATAAGGACATTTATCTAAACTGACTCTGATTAATGCGTGGCTTTTGTTTTGTGAATTTTGTGTTTTGTGAGTTTTGTTTTTTAAACATTTTCTATGGTTTCAGATATGGTGTTTTAGTTGCTAATAAAGTTGCTAATATATTTTCATCAAACACATTGAGCTTTTAATATGCCCAATCCTGATTCAGTGGCTTGTTGGCTGTTTATTCAAATTGCATGAAGGAAAAGTTGAATAGAACTTGATACATAACTTATTGGTCAATAAACTTCCATCGAGGCATTGCATCATACACAAGGCCTTTTAGCTTATTTGACTCAACATGTGAAATTTTGAATATATACTTGCATATTATATTTTACTACTAACTAAATGCATGAGCCCAAGTGGAGCTTCTGATCTATTGAAGGTTGATGTGCAAGTTACATTGAAGCTTATTTCAAGTCTAACATGGTTAATTTCCATATTTTTCCACTTGATGCAGGAACTTCTTTATCTGTATGGTTTTGTCTTTGATGGTAACACAGATGACTACCTCATGGTAATGGCTTACCCTTGTATCTTGTGCACCAAGAGTAAAATTTCTACTTAACATTTTTATTCCATTCCTTAGTTGTTTCTGTTGGCATGATTCAGTTTTTGTTGTCCCCCAGGTCCATTATCCACCAGAAGCAATAAATACTATTCCTTTTGCAGAGTCTAAAAGCCAGCTTCTTGAAGTGCAGGTATGCCAATAATTTTTCTTCAACTTTACGCAATTCTTTTAAGAAGTAGAATATGATTAATTTGAAAACTAGAAAAATTCTATGAAAAATATAAAGAAACTTTGCATTTGAACATTGAAAGAGATTTCACCTAGGGAGTGTAACATATCACAAGCCAAAAAAGGAGATTCTGATTTCTGTTTCTGTTCATCAATTTTTATTTATTTTTTACTTTGTATTATGATGATTATGTGGAAGCCACTTTTATTTACTTTTACTGTGGACAGATAACGCTTTCTTGTTCGTTACCAAGCTTCTTGTTTTTTCTTCAAAAAAGAGTGCCATTTCCTCGGTGGAATTTAAGAATCTAGCTTCATAATTCTGTTTTTGGATGTTAGGTTTTTCATGCTCACTACTGTCATTGATAATTCTGTTTTTGCTTTCTTCTTAATTCTGTTAGGTTCTTCATAATTCTCTTTTTGCTTCATAATTTTGTCGAATGCATTCTTGTTAGTATTCGCATAGTTTGTGAATAGGTTTATAGCTTTTGTATTGATTATTAAGTTATGTGTTGGATTGTCTATATGCGTAGGTCAATTGGGAATTTGGAATCTGTTAACAACTTTTTATGGGGTGCATAGCTTGTGCATTCTCTAGTAATAAAAGTTAAACACATATATTGTTAAACACAAATACCATATATTGTTAAACACAATATAATAAATGGGTTTCTGTTTGATGTGGTTTAGGAATTTGATACATGTGCATTTGTAGGATGCTAAAGATGGTACAACCACAGGGGTGTCAACTCATGATAGAACAACTACAGTTTTAGGCCTTGCTTCGAGAGAATCGACTCGAGGTGATTTCAATAGGCCGGGTCATATAGTCCCACTAAAATACAAGGATGGTGGTGTGTTGAAGAGAGCTGGACATACAGAAGCGTTAGTTGATCTTGCCATACTTTCTGGTTTGGATCCAGTGGCAGTTATGTGTGAGGATGTAGATCAGGATGGTTCCATGGCTAGATTACCTATGCTTCGCTAGTTTGCCAAGCGTGAGAATTTGAAAATAGTATCTATCGCTGAATTGATAAGGTAGATATGCAATATAATATATCATTCACATTTCACAATATCTAATGATAAAAACACACGTATTGGACGCACAAGATAGGTTAAAAACTCTAATTGGACTAGAATAAGCATTGGGAGGACAAAAATGACCTAAATATAATTCCAATGACCCAAACACACCTCTTGGATGCAATAGATTGGTTAAAAACCCTAGGATAAGCCTAATGGAAGACGAGAATAAGCCTAATGGAAGCCCAAGATTTGTTAAAATACCTAATTGGACTAGAATAGGCCTGGGGAGGACAAAAATGACCAAAATATTAATCCAATGACAAAAACATACCCCTTGGATGCACAAGATTGGTTAAAAACCATAACTGGCTAGAATAAGCCTTGGGAGAATTAAAATGACCTAAATATTAATCTAATGATACAAACACATCAATTGGATGCACAAGATTGATTAAAAACCATAATTGGAATAGAATAAGTTAAGGGAGGACGAAAATGGCCTAAATGTTAATCTACTGACATAAACACACTTATTGGATGCACAAGATTAGTAAAAAACCCAAATTGCACAAAAATAAACTTAGGGAGGATGAAAATGACATAAATGATATTCCAATGACACAAACACATGTATTGGATGCACACAATTGGTTAAAAACCCGAACAACACGAGATTAAGCCTATAGATGACGAAAATGACCTAAACGTTAATCCAATGACACAAATAAACCTATTGGATGCACAAGATTTGCTAAAATACGTAATTGGGCTAGAATAAGCCTATGGAGGACGAAAATGTACAAAATATTAATCAAATAATACAAATTCACCTATTAGAATCACAAGATTGGTTAAAACCCTAATTGGACAAGAATAAGACTAGGGAGGACGAAAATGATCTAAATGTTAATCAAATGACATAAACACACGTATTAAATGCAAAAGATTGGTTAAATACCCTAACTGGACTAGAATAAGCATAGGGAAGACGAAAATGACCTAAATGTTAATGCAATGACATAAATGAACTTGTTAGATGCACAAGATTGGTTAAAAACCCTAATCGGATTATAATAAGCCTAGAGATGACGAGAATGACCTAAATAAGGGGACAATTACTAGTTTATGTTTATCCAACCATATTTTATGTTTTCTTTTTAATCCCAATTAAGGGGACAATTACTAGAGTGATTCTTTTTATATATAAACGGGTCATGACTATAGAATTAATATTAGGAGCTCTAAGTTTTATAATTTAGGGATTTCCTTCCTTCTCCCTAATTGTGTGAAACAATGCGTGGAAGCATAACCATATGGGTTCAACTAGTAGCAACGTTACTGGTCCAAATATGACCAACAAGGGACCTGGGGATGGAGAAGATAAGTTAAGACTAAAGAAGAGGAAAATGACAGAAATGATAATACAATGACACAAACACACCTATTGGATGCACAAGATTGGTTAAAAACCCTAATTAGACTAGAATAAGCCTAGGGAGGATGAAAATAACCTAAATATTAATCTAATGATACAAACACACCTATTTGATGCACAAGATTGGTTAAAAACCATAATTTGACTAGAATAAGCATAGGGAGGACCACAATTACCTAATTGCTAATTCAATAACACAATCACACCTATTGGACGCATATGATTAGTTAAAACCCTAATTGGACAAGAATAAGCCTAGGGAGGATTAAAATGACCTAAATGTTAATCCAATGACACAAACACACATATTGGATGCACAAGATTGATTAAAAACCCTAAGTGGACTAAAATAAGCCTGGGGAGCACAAAAACGACCTAAACGTTAATTTGATGACACAAATGAACTTATTGGATGCACAAGATTGGGTAAAAACCCTAATTGGACTAGAATACGCCTAGGGAGGATGAAAATGACCTAAATGATAATCCAATGACACAAAGACACCTATGAGATGCACAAGATAGGTTAAAACCCTAATTGGACAAGAATAAGCGTAGGGAGGACGAAAATGACCTAAATATTAATCTAATGACACAAACACACGTATTGGATGCAAAAGATTGGTTTGAACTAGAATAAGACTAGGGAGGACGAAAAAGACTTAAATGTTAATACAATGAAAGAAATGAACTTATTAGATGCAAAAGATTGGTTAAAAACCCTAATTGGACTAGAATAAGCCAAGGGAGGACGAAAATGACCTAATTGTTAATTCAATGACACAAACACACGCATTCCAAGCACAAGATTGATTAAAACCCTAATTTGACTAGAACTAACATTAGGAGGACGAAAGTGACCTAAATGTCAATCCAATGACATAAATGATCTTATTAGATGCACAAGATTGGTTAAAAACCTTAAGTGGACTAGAATAAGCCTAGTGAAGCAGAAAAATGATCTTAATGTTAATCAAATGACACAAACACACGTATTGCAAGCACAAGATTGGTTAAAACCCTAAATGGACTAGAATAAGCCTTGGGAGGATTAAAATGACCTAAATGTCAATCCAATAACATAAATGAACTAACTGGATGCACAATATTGGTTAAAAACCCTAAATAGACCAGAGTAAGCCTAGTGCGGACGAAAATGATATAAATATTAATCAAATGACACATATGAAGTTATTGGATGCCCACGATTGGTTAAAAACCATAAATGGACTAAAATAAACCAAGGGAGGACGAAAATGACCTAAATGTTAAACAATTGACACAAACACACGTATTGCATGCACAAGATTAGTTAAAACCCTTATTGGACTAGAATAAGCCTTGGGAGGATGAAAATGACCTAAATGTCAATCCAATGACACAAATGAACTTACTGGATTCACAAGATTAGTTTAAAACCCTAATTGGACTAGAATAAGCCTAGGGAGTACGAAAATAACATATATGTTAATCGAATGGCACAAACATACCTATTGGATGGACAAGATTGGTTAAAAACCCTAATCGGACTAGAATAAGCCTAGGGAGGACAAAAATGACCAAATTGTTAATTCAATGACTCAAATGAACTTATTGAATGCACAAGATTTGTTAAAAACTTAATTGGACTAGAATAAGCCCAGGGTAGATGAAAATGACCTAAATTTTAATCCAATGACACAAACACACCAATTAAATGCACAAGATTTGATAAAACCCTAATTGGAGAAGAATAAATCTAGGGAGGGCGAAAATGACCAAAATGTTATTCCAATGACACAAACACACGTATTGGATGGACAAGATTGGTTAAAACCCTAATTGGACTACAATAAACCTAGGGAGGACGAAAATCACCTAAATATTAATCCAATGACACGAATGAACTTATTGGATGCAAAAGATTGGTTAAAAACTCTAAGTATACTAAAATAAGCCTAGGGAGGACGAAAATGACCTAAATGTTAATCCAATGACACAAACACAACTATTAGATGCACAAGATTTGTTAAACCCCTATTTGGGCAAGAATAAGCCTAGAGAAGGACGAAAATGACCTTAGTGTTAAATCAATGACATAAACACACATATTGGATGCAAAAGATTCGTTGAAAACCCTAGTTGGATTAGAATAAGGTTAAGGAGGACAAAAATGACATAATTTTAATCCAATGACATAAATGAACTTATTGGATGCACAAGATTGGTAAAAAAACCCTAATTGTATTTGAATAAGCCAAGGGAGGAAGAAAATGACCTAAATGTTAATCCAATGACACAAACACATGTATTGCATGCACAAGATCGGTTAAAAACTTAATTGAACTAGAATAAGCCTAGTGCGGACGAAAATGACGTAAATGTTAATCAAATGACACAAGTGAAGTTATTGGATGCAAAAGATCAGTTAAAAACCCTAATTGGGCTAGAATAAGCATAGGGAGTAAGAAAATGACCAAAATGTTAATCTAATGATATAAAGAAACGTATTGGATGCACATGATTGTTTGAAAACTCAAATTGGAGGACGTAAATGACCTCAATGTTAATCAAATAACACAAACCCACGTATTGGACGTACAAGATTGGTTACAACCCTAATTGGACAAGAATAAGCCTATTGCAGACGAAATGACTTAAATGTTAATCAAATGTCACAAATGAAGTTATTGGATGCACAAGATTGGTTAAAAACCTTAAATGGACAAGAATAAGCCTAGGCAGGATGAAAATGGCCTAAATATTAATGCAATGACACAAACACACCTATTGGACGCACAAGATTGGTTAAAACCCTAATTGGACTAGAATAAGCCTAGGGAGGACGAAAATGACCTAAATGTTAATCAATTGACATAAACAAACATATTATTTGAACAAGATTGGTTAAAAACCCTAATTGGACTAGAATAGTACTAGGGAGGACGAAAATCACCTAAATGTTAATTCAATGACTCAAGCACACCTATTAGATGCACAAGATTTGTTAAAACCCTATTTGGACAAGAATAAGTCTAGAGAAGGACGAAAATGACCTTAATGTTAAATCAATGATAGAAACACACATATTGGATGTAGAAGATTCGTTAAAAATCTTAATTGGATTAGAATAAACTTATGAAGGACAAAAATGACCTAAATGTTAATCCAATGAGATAAATGAACTTATTGGATGCACAAGATTGGTTAAAAACCCTAATTGGACTTGAATAAGCCAAGGGAGGAAGAAAATGGCCAAGATGTTAACCCAATGACATAAACAAACGTATTGGATGCACAAGATTGTTTAAAAACCCAGATTGGACAAGAATAAGCCTAGCGAGGACTTAAATGACCTAAATGTTAATAAAATGACAAGAATGAAGTTATTGGATGCACAAGATTGGTTAAAAACCTTAAATGGACAAAAATAAGCCGAGGCAGGATGAAAATGACCTAAATATTAATACAATGACACAAACACACCTATTTGATACACAAGATTGGTTAAAAACGCTAATTTAACTAAAATAAGCCGAGGGAGGACAAAAACGACCTAAATATTAATCGAATGACACAAACAGAACTATTGAATGCACAAGATTGGTTAAAAGCCCTAACTGGATAAGAATAAGTCTAGAGAAGAAGAAAATGACCTAAATGTTAATCCAATGACAAAAATACATCTAGTGGTTGCACATGATTGGTTAAAAACCCGAATTGGTCTAGAATAAGCCTAGGGAGGACGAAATTGACCTAAATTTTAATCCAATGACACAAATGAACTTATGAGATACACAAGATTGGTTAAAACCCCTAATTGAACTAGAATAAGACTACGAAGGACAAAAATGACCTAAATGATAATTCAATTTCACAAACAGACAAATTGGATACACCAGATCGCTTAAAATCCCTAATTGGACTAAAATAACCCTAAGGAGACAAAAATGACCTCTAGTTAACCCAATGACACAAATTAACATTTAGATGCACAAGATTGGTTGAAAACTCTAATTGGACTAGAATAAGCATAGGGAGAACGAAAATGACCTAAATGTTAATCCAATGACAAAAGCGCATGTATTGGATGCATAAGATTGGTTAAAAAACTTAATTGGATAAGAATAAGTATAGGGGGGACAAAAATGACCTAAATGTTAATCCAACGACACAAATGAACATATTCGATGCACAAGATTGGTTAAAAACCTTAATTTGATTCAAATAAGCCTAAGGAGGACGAAAAAGACCAAAAATGTTTATGGAATGACATTAACACGCCTATTGGATGCACAAGAATGGATGAAAACCCTATTTGGAGATGAATAACCCTAGGGAGGACGAAAATGACTGAAATGTTAATGTAATGACACAAACACATCTATTAGATGCACATGATTGGTAAAAACCATAATTGGACTAGAATATGCCTAGGGAGGGCGAAAATGATGTAAATGTTAATCCAATGACATAAACACCCTAATTGGATGCACACAATTGGTTAAAAACCCTAATTGGACTAGAATACGCCTAGGGAGGATCAAAATGACCCAAATGTTAATCCAATGTCTCAATTGAACTTATTGGATGCACAAGATTGGTTAAAAACCCTAATTCGACTAGAATAAGCCTATGGGGTACGAAAATGACATAAATGCTTATCCAATGACACAAACACACGTTTTGGATGCACAAGTATGGTTAAAAACCCTAATAGGAATAGAATAAGACTAGGGACGACGAAAATGACCTAAATATTAATCCAATTACACATTCCCACGTATTGGATGCACAATGTTGGTAAAAATATCAAATTGGACTAGCATAAGCCTAGGGAAGTCGAAAATGACCTAAAGTTAATCCAATGACACAAATGAACTTATTGGATGCCAAAGATGGTTAAAAACCTTAATTGACTAGAATAAGCCTAGTGAGTATGAAAATAACCTAAATGTTAATCCAATGACACAAATGAACTTATTAGATGCACATCATTGGTTAAAAGAAAAAGATTCGGAAGATATTAATATGATGTCTGGATGTCTTAAAAGAAAAAGATTTATTTTATTTTTGTCGTAAAGAAATTAACTACAATCCTTTGATTATTATTTTTGTAATACCTCTATATTGATGTGTTAAAGTTATTGAGTTCTAACTATGAACATCCATGATAATGTAAATTTGATGTTTTTTGTGATTTACAAAAATTTAATATGAAATAATTTGTCTTTGTTGTTGCCTAAGTGGCTGGCGATCTGTGGTTTGAATAGTTTTCTTTGTGGTTCTCTAAGTGGCTGATTATTGGTGTTATGATTTTCTTTCTTTGTGATTGCCTAAGTGGCTAGTGATTTGTACATTTCTAACATCATTATCATTGTCATGACATACCATATGCATCTTTGTGGACGCCTTAGTGGCTAGTTTAGTTTTCCCCATTGGTATGGGTGACTTCTGTGTGATCGCCTTAGTGGTTGTCTATATCCGGATCATATATGTTTAGGAGCATGCATAACTTGCATACATTTTATTGTCATTGTTATTTTTATATCATTAATTGTTCTAAGGTAAGTTATTACTTGAGTTAATTAGATACATTTTATAACTTTTGATAACTCTGGCGAATTATAAAAAAAAAAAAGATTACTTCTCTAAATCTTTTATTACAAAAAGATTTTATATTTTTATTTTATAGTTGTTAACTTATTATTTGGTTTTATTTTTCCGTGAAATTAACTGAACCCTTACACCAACATTTCGGTATTAAAGATCTTGAAGAATTGCATTAATGACGTTTGCTTGGCGCACGCACGTGGGAAAAATGGGTACTTTAATAAATAAAAATAATAATGTTTGTAGCGATAATGTGGTACAATTTTTTTTTTTAAGTTTATTTACTTTTAATCGTCGATTTTAAATAAAAATGTAAAGGGGGG
>JBBPBR010000001.1:34000915-34123632 GCA_037974775.1 Cicer pinnatifidum | reverse complement strand
TTCGCTAGGATAAAACCTGAATTATTCTATTTTAAGACGTAAGTGAACATTTTCTATAATTAGTAAATTGTCTTTGCAAAAATAATGATAATAATATCCAGTAAATTGCGTTGTGTTATTTCTTAAAATGAAATCAAACTATTTACTAGTGAAAATTTATTGATTATATGATGAACTACTTAAAAAAAATATCGTTTTTGAAAGAAAATAAATATTTTTAAGTGATGTCTTCGATCAAAATCTGGGGCATTACATTGTGGTATCAGAGCACTAATTCTCGGACGTTAGTGAGGTGGGACGCTTCGTGTATGTCGCATGTTTTTCTGATGTTGCTCATGTTAATTGTCTAATTTTCTAATTATTTGAGTTTTATCAATTATTTCAATGTCTATTATGTGTCATTAATTATGTAACTTCTTGAAATTGAATTTTATTAATTATTTTAAATTTTATTACGTCATTAATTGTGTAACCTCCTTGAATTTGAATTTTTAAGAATTACTTAAATTCTTATTAAGTGTCATTAAATATGTTAATTGCTTAATTTTCTAATTATTGAATTTTACTTAGATTTCTATTGTGTGTCATTAATTGTATAACCTCGATGAATTTTTGTCATTAAAAATATGTCTTAAACATTTGATTTAATGGTGTATTTAATTGTTTTCAAATCTGAAATCTATATATCTACTTGCATGCTTTATTGGGATTTTCTTTTATATTTTTTTTATAATTTTTTAAGTTGTTACATTTTATAATCTTTATATTTTTTTTTACTTGTATTGTATGTTTGTTTTACATTGTGTACTTAATTGTTTTTAAATCTAAAATCTCTATAGTTTTTATAATTTTTTTAAGTTGTTACATTTTATAATTTTTATGATTTTTTTTACTTGTATCGTATGATTGTTTTGTTTTATTAATTTTAGACTATCTACTTCTTGTTCATACTAAGTGTTTGATTTTCTAATTATTTTATGTCATTAATGACTTAAATTTCAATTATGGTTGTATGATATTTTGAATTATTAGTTTATTACCATGATTTAAAATTATTTCAATCTAAATCACAAAGTAATTGTTGAGTTTTCATCATATAATCTAAATATTTGTAATGAAGACAATGTTCTAAACCCTATAGTATGTATAAATTTATGATCCACAAAATAGAAGGGAGGGATAATACGTAAAAAGTTGTATTGGAGAGATTATGGCTAAGGAAAGAGTTGGTTATTAAGTGGTCCATTGACCCACCTCTCTTTCTTGGAAACCCCTCCAAAACACAACTTGTTGTATAACCCGGACCTACTATTTAGTGTTCAATAAAAGACTTCTGTGCTACCCTAAAGTTAAAATTATAATATAATATTTTTTTAATTAGATAATTTTAGGAAACGTTATGACTCGTCGAACAAACCGATCGGTCCCTCAAGGATGAAACAATATGACTGATGCGATCCAAGCCATGAATGCAATGGTTTCTGCAATGACCCAACAAGCTGCGGTCCGGGCTCAGCGAGATGCATACAGGGATTAGAGGTATGAAGCAGGTAGTGCAGCAAGAGCATTGAATGAATTTCGTCGACAAGATCCGCCTAAATTCAAAGGGGAGCATGACCCCGAAAAGGCTGATCTTTGCCTGCAAGAAATCGAGAAGATCTTTGAGATCCTATATTGGCCTGGAAATGCGAAAGTAGAGTATGCGACCTATTTAATGATTGGTGAAGCGGAATACTAGTGGCGAGGTGCAAAGAAAATGATGGAGACAAATCATGAAGAGCTAACCTGGGAGGCTTTCAGGAATAAGTTCCTAGACAAATACTTCCTGAAAAGTGCTAGGGCTGAGAAGGAGGCCCAATTTATGAAGTTTTATCAAGGGAATCTCATGATAACGGAATATGCGACAAAGTTCGAGTCCATAGGAAATCACTTCTACTATTTCCTAAATCAGATAGACGAAGAGTACATGTGTGAGCAGTTCGAAAGCGGGCTTATGTATGAGATCAAGTGTTAGTGAAGAAATGCAAGAGAGTGGAGTAGATAAAACAGAGCCATCAGGTAGAGATTTAAATTCATCCATATCATGAGAGTCATAAGCTTGGACTCTAAATGTTAATATTTTCCTCTAAATGTTAATATTTTAAACAGGGGCATAACGACCAACAAAATAGGGGAAGGCAACATCAACAACACAAGCCGTATGCCTGACCACTTTGGAATGCTAGAGATCGACCTCGACCTCAAAACGGGGAAGGTCAAGGGCAAAAAACTCCAAGTCAGAAGCAGGTATACCCAATTAGGTGTTTTCGCTGCAACAGGGAAGGACACAAGATATCTGAGTGTCCAATAAGACCAAGGGTTTGTTACATTTGTCAGAAACCAGACCATTTTGCAAATGAATGCCCTGACGGGAAGGACGATAGAGCTGTCAACCACAACAGTATCAACGACAATGTTGCACGCCCTAGTGCCAAGGGACGTGTCTACCATATCGATGGGGAAGAAGCTCCATCTTCCTCAGAACTTATCCAAGATTAGTGTTTAATTGCTGGAAAATCACAAAATGTAATAAATGATTCGGGGCGACACACTCGTTCATTTCATTGGATTGGGTGGAAATTCCGAAGAAATTCTGTATACGATCTTTATTAACCTGTGTGATAATCTTCTAAAACTTAGTATAGGGATTTCATCTATGTTTTTAGTAAATGGAGGCCATTAATTCCCACACAGCTCAATGGAAAAAATCACATAGAGCAGTCCTAAAATATGATATTTATGCTCTATATGGTAAGATCGACAAACGAGTTTATAGTTTATATAAACATTGTTTAGTAACCGTCATTTATGAGTTTATAGCATTTCCAATGACACAAATACATCTATTTGATGCACAAGATTGGTTAAAACTCCTAATTGGACTAGAATAAGCCTAGGGAGGACAAAAATGAACAAAATATTAATACAATGACACAAACACAGCTATTGCAAGCACTAGATTGGTTAACAACCCTAATTGGACAATAATAAGGATAGGGAAGACGAAAACGACATAAATGTTAATCCAATGACACAAACACAACTATTGGATGCACAAGATTGGTTAAAAACCCTAATTGGTCTAGAATCAGCCAAGGGAGGACGAAAATGACCTAAACGTTAATCCAATGACACAAATGAACTTATTAGATGCACAAGATTGGTTAAAAACCCTAATTGAACTAGAATAAGCGTAAAGAAGACGAATATCACCTAAACGATAATACAATGACACAAACACACCTATTAGATGCACAAGATAGGTTAAAAACCCTAATTGGACTAGAATAAGCCTAAGGAGGAGGAAAATGTCATAAATATTAATCTAATGATACCAACACACCTATTAGATGCACAAGATTGGTTAAAAACCATAATTGGACTAGAATAAGTCTAGGAAAGACAAAAATGACCTAAATGTAAATCCAATGATAGAAACACACCTATTGGATGCACAAGATTAGTTAAATACCCTAATTGGACAAGAATAAACCTAGGGAGGACGAAAATGACCTAAATGGTAATCCAATGACACAAACACATGTATTGGATGCACAAGATTCGTGAAAAACCCTTTTTGGACTAGAATAAGCCCGGGGAGGACGAAAATGATCTAAATGTTAATCCAATGACACAAATAAACATATTGGGTGCATAAGATTGGTTAAAAACCTTATTTGCTCAAGAATAAGCCTAGGGAGGACGATAATGACTTAAATGTTAATCCAATGACACAAATGAACTTATTAGACGCACAAGATTGATTAAAGACCCTAATTGGACTAGAATAATATTAAAGAACGCGCAAATGACCTAAATTATACTACAATGACATATACAAACCTCTTGGATGCACAAGATTGGTTAAAAACCTTAATTGGACTAGAATAACTCTAGGGAGGACAAAATGACCTAAATATTAATCAAATAACACTAACACACCTATTGGATGCACAAGATTGGTTAAAAACCTTAATTGGACTAGAATTAGCCTAGGGAGGAAGAAAATGACCTAATTGTTAATCCAATGACAGAAAGAAACCTATTGGATGCACAAGATTGGTTAAAAACCCTAATTGGCCTAGAATAAGCTTAGGAAGGACGAAAATCACTAAAATGTTAATCCAATGACACAAACACACACTACTAGGAAATTGTCTTTTAGCTTCCATTTTTAGCGTCGGCCCGCGATCCCGACACTTAGTAGCGTCGGTTTAGCCGACGCTAAAGTAACAAATGTTGTTTTTCAATTTTATGGACAATTAGCGTCGGAGCAGCCGACGCTAAGTAAAATAAATCAGATGCTAGTTTATTCATTTAATTTTTTATTTTTTATTTTAATATATAGTGTCGGAGTGATCGACGCTAGGTTATTTTTAAATTTTTTAATATTATTTGTAAAATCAGATTGAGCCCTCAGAAAATTAATAACATACAACGTACCCTACATTTTGAACCCTTCTCCTATGTTTGAACCCTTCTCTCACAGTTTCTCATCGTTGAACCCTACATATAGAACCCAACACCGATTCTCATTCCTTTCAATGTCGTGAGTATCGCCGCTGAACCTGTGACCCTTTTGAACCCGTCATCGTCACTCTTAGAGTCGTCGTTCAGTTTCGTCGTCGCGCTCTCATCTGCAGTCGATTCTCAATGTAAGTGTCGCTATCTCACTCTCAATGTAGTCGTTCACGTTTTTTCCAAACAGTGGATATAGATTTATGGTTTCTTGTATGTTCTGCTTTCTGATTTTTAGTGATGATGTGGATGAAACTAATTTTTAAAACAAATAATCTTGAGGATGATGGTTTGGGTTAGGGTTCTTTGATGGTGATATGCTGTTTTTTTGTTTGTTTGTTTAAGTTTTGATGAAATGTGATGTTGGATTTGTTGATGATGGTAGTGGTTGTGGTGATGAGCAATTGTGTTTATGACAATCAAGGAGACAATTTAGAAACTTTAAATTATTTTCTTATAAGCTTGTTTTTCATATACAAAGAAGTTTATTGATGATTGTGGAAAAACTAAAGTTTAGGATTTATGGAAAAATAAAAGATATTGGCTAATTTCAACTTATTGAAGTTTCTGGTAAAATATTTCATAGTTATTGATAGATTTCTTTTTCTATAAGGACATTTATCTAAACTGACTCTGATTAATGCGTGGCTTTTGTTTTGTGAATTTTGTGTTTTGTGAGTTTTGTTTTTTAAACATTTTCTATGGTTTCAGATATGGTGTTTTAGTTGCTAATAAAGTTGCTAATATATTTTCATCAAACACATTGAGCTTTTAATATGCCCAATCCTGATTCAGTGGCTTGTTGGATGTTTATTCAAATTGCATGAAGGAAAAGTTGAATAGAACTTGATACATAACTTATTGGTCAATAAACTTCCATCGAGGCATTGCATCATACACAAGGCCTTTTAGCTTATTTGACTCAACATGTGAAATTTTGAATATATACTTGCATATTATATTTTACTACTAACTAAATGCATGAGCCCAAGTGGAGCTTCTGATCTATTGAAGGTTGATGTGCAAGTTACATTGAAGCTTATTTCAAGTCTAACATGGTTAATTTCCATATTTTTCCACTTGATGCAGGAACTTCTTTATCTGTATGGTTTTGTCTTTGATGGTAACACAGATGACTACCTCATGGTAATGGCTTACCCTTGTATCTTGTGCACCAAGAGTAAAATTTCTACTTAACATTTTTATTCCATTCCTTAGTTGTTTCTGTTGGCATGATTCAGTTTTTGTTGTCCCCCAGGTCCATTATCCACCAGAAGCAATAAATACTATTCCTTTTGCAGAGTCTAAAAGCCAGCTTCTTGAAGTGCAGGTATGCCAATAATTTTTCTTCAACTTTACGCAATTCTTTTAAGAAGTAGAATATGATTAATTTGAAAACTAGAAAAATTCTATGAAAAATATAAAGAAACTTTGCATTTGAACATTGAAAGAGATTTCACCTAGGGAGTGTAACATATCACAAGCCAAAAAAGGAGATTCTGATTTCTGTTTCTGTTCATCAATTTTTATTTATTTTTTACTTTGTATTATGATGATTATGTGGAAGCCACTTTTATTTACTTTTACTGTGGACAGATAACGCTTTCTTGTTCGTTACCAAGCTTCTTGTTTTTTCTTCAAAAAAGAGTGCCATTTCCTCGGTGGAATTTAAGAATCTAGCTTCATAATTCTGTTTTTGGATGTTAGGTTTTTCATGCTCACTACTGTCATTGATAATTCTGTTTTTGCTTTCTTCTTAATTCTGTTAGGTTCTTCGTAATTCTCTTTTTGCTTCATAATTCTGTCGAATGCATTCTTGTTAGTATTCGCATAGTTTGTGAATAGGTTTATAGCTTTTGTATTGATTATTAAGTTCTGTGTTGGATTGTCAATATGCGTAGGTCAATTGGGAATTTGGAATCTGTTAACAACTTTTTATAGGGTGCATAGCTTGTGCATTCTCTAGTAATAAAAGCTAAACCCATATATTGTTAAACACAAATACCATATATTGTTAAACACAATATAATAAATGGATTTCTGTTTGATGTGGTTTAGGAATTTGATACATGTGCATTTGTAGGATGCTAAAGATGGTACAACCACAGGGGTGTCAGCTCATGATAGAACAACTACAGTTTTAACCCTTGCATCGAGAGAATCGACTCGAGGTGATTTCAATAGGCCGGGTCATATAGTCCCACTAAAATTGAAGGATGGTGGTGTGTTGAAGAGAGCTGGACATACAGAAGCGTCAGTTGATCTTGCCATACTTTCTGGTTTGGATCCAGTGGCAGTTCTGTGTGAGGATGTAGATTAGGATGGTTCCATGGCTAGATTACCTATGCTTCGCCAGTTTGCCAAGCGTGAGAATTTGAAAATAGTATCTATCGCTGAATTGATAAGGTATATATGCAATATAATATATCATTCACATTTCACAATATCTAATGATAAAAACACACGTATTGGACGCACAAGATTGGTTAAAAACTCTAATTGGACTAGAATAAGCCTAGGGAGGACAAAAATGACCTAAATATAATTCCAATGACCCAAACACACCTCTTGGATGCAATAGATTGGTTAAAAACCCTAACTGGCTAGAATAATCAAATAACACAAATTCACCTATTAGAATCACAAGATTGGTTAAAACCCTAATTGGACAAGAATAAGACTAGGGAGGACGAAAATGATCTAAATGTTAATCTAATGACATAAACACACGTATTAGATGCAAAAGATTGGTTAAAAACCCTAACTGGACTAGAATAAGCATAGGGAGGACGAAAATGACCTAAATGTTAACGCAATGACATAAATGAACTTGTTAGATGCACAAGATTGATTAAAAACCCTAATCGGATTATAATAAGCCTAGGGATAACGAGAATGACCTAAATGTTAATCCAATGACACAAACACACGTATTGCATTCACAAGATTGGTCAAAACCTTATTTGGACTAGAATAAGCTTTGGGAGGACGAAATTGACCTAAATGTTAATCCAATGACATAAATGAATTTATTGGAGGCACAAGATTGGTTAAAAACACTAAATGGACTAGAAGAAGCATAGGGTGGGAGAGAATGCCCTAAATGTTAATCAAAAATTTAAACAAATGTCACAAATGAACTTATTGGATGCACAAGATTGGTTAAAAACTCTAATCGAACTTGAATGAGCCTAGAGAGTACAAAAATGACCTAAATGTTAATCCACTAACACAAACAAACCTATTGGATGCACAAGATTGGTTAAAAACCCTAATTGGACAAGAATAAGGCTAAGAAGAAGCAAAATGACCTAAATGTTAATAAAATGACACAAATGAACTTATTAGATGCACAAGATTAGTTAAAATCCCTAATTGGACTAGAATAAGCCTTAAAAAGACGAAAATTACCTAAATGATAATACAATGACATAAACACACCTATTGGATGCAGTATATTGGTTAAAAACCCTAATTGGACTAGAATAAATATACGAAGGACGAAATGACCTAAATGTTAATCCAATTACACAAACACACCTAGTGGATACACAATATTAGTTAAAAAACACTAGTAGGACTAGAATAAGACTAGGGACACAAAAATGACCAAAAAGTTAATCCAATGACATAAACACACCTATTAGATGCACAAGATAGGTTAAAAACCCTAATTGGCTACAATAAGCCTCGGGAGGACGAAAATAACCTAAATATTAGTCTAATGATACAAACACACCTATTGGATGCACAAGATTAGTTAAAAACCCTAATTGGACAGGAATAAGCCTACAGAGGACAAAAATGACCTAAATGTCAATCCAATGACACAAACACACGTATTGGATACACAAGATTGGTTAAAAACCCTAACTGGACTAGAATTAGCCAAGGGAGGACGATAATGACCTAAATGTTAATCCAATGACAGTAAGAAACTTATCGGATGCACAAGATTGTTTAAAAACCCTAATTGGACTAGAATAAGCTTAGGGAGGACGAAAATAACCAAAATGTTAATCCAATGACACAATCACACCTGTTAGATGATCTAGATTGGTTAAAACCCTAATTGGACAAAAATAAGCCTAGGGAGGACGAAAATGACCTAAATGTTAATCCAATGACACAAACACACGTATTGGATTTAGAAGATTAGTTAAAAACACTAATTGGACTGGAATAAGCCTAGGGAGGACGAAAAACACCTGAATGTTAATCTAATGACATAAACACACGTATTGGATGCACAATATTGGTTAAAAACCCTAATCTGACTAGAATAAGCCTAGGGAGGACGAAAATGACGTAAATTTTAAACCAATGACACTAACACACGTATTCGATGCACAAGTATGGTTAACAACCCATATTAGACTAGGGAAGACGAAAATGAACTAAACGTTAATCCAATGACACATACACACCTATTGGATGCACAAGATTGGATAAAAACCCTAATTGGACTAGAATAAGCGTAGGGAGTACAAAAATGACCTAAATGTTAATCAATTGACACAAACAAACATATTATTTGAACAAGATTGGTTAAAAACCCTCATTGGACTAGAATAATCCTACTGAGGATGAAAATGACCTAAATGTTAATTCAATTACTCAAATGAATTTATTGGATGCACAAGATTGGTTAAAAATTCTAATTGGAGTAGAATAAGCCTAGGGAGAACGAAAGTGACTTAAATTCTAATCCAATGACACAAATAAATTTATTGGATGCATAAGATTGGTTAAAAACCTTAATTGGAATAGAATAAGACTTGGGAGGATGAAAATGACCTAAATTTCAATCTAATGACAAAAATGAACTCATTTGATGCACAAGATTTGTTATAACCCAAAGGATAACTTTTATATGTGAAAAGCTCGATGACTTTAATCTGTATGCACCCGCTTGAAGGTGAGTGTTGAGAAAGGCACAAATTTAGTTCGTTATTATTTAGATATGTTATGTTTTATGTTTTTGGTTTGTTATAGGTTGGATTTTGTCCAGATTTATTTCCTTTATTTAATAGATTCTCCTTGTACAATTCTTATTATAAACAATATCATGTTGAGAGCTAATCTCTCAAGTCATTCAACACCAAAACCTAATTCTCAAGTCTTTTATTCTAACCGTTGCATTTTGAAGGATTTAAGGACTCTTCTACAAAAGATTAGTATAGCTGACTTTGATGATGACATTAACTTTATAAGAACATTTTTAGATAGAATTAGTTAGACATGATGAACCCTTGTAAACGATTGTAAGAGAATCATGAAATGTCATATTTAATACCAAGTAATTTTATTTTATCCAACCATTTTTTATTTTTTCTTTATAATCCCAATTAAGGGGACAATTACTAGTGTGATTCTTTTTATATATAAACGGGTCATGACTATAGAATTAATATTAAGAGCTCTAAGTTTTATAATTTAGGGATTTCCTTCCTTTTCCCTAATTGTGTGAAACAATGCGTGGAAGCATACCCATATGGGTACAACTAGTAACAACGTTACTGGTCCAAATATGACATATAAGGGACCTCGGGATGGAGAAGATAAGTTAAGACTAAAGAAGAGGAAAATGACATAAATGATAATACAATGACACAAACACACCTATTGGATGCACAAGATTGGTTAAAAACCCTAATTAGACTAGAATAAGCCTAGGGAGGATGAAAATAACCTAAATATTAATCTAATGATACAAACACACCTATTTGATGCACAAGATTGGTTAAAAACCATAATTGGACTAGAATAAGCCTAGGGAGGACCACAATGACCTAAATGCTAATTCAATAACACAATCACACCTATTGGACGCATAAGATTAGTTGAAACCTTAATTGGACAAGAATAAGCCTAGGGAGGATGAAAATGACCTAAATGTTAATCCAATGACACAAACACACATATTGGATGCACAAGATTGGTTAAAAACCCTAAGTGGACTAAAATAAGCCTAGGGGGGCAACAAAAACGACCAAAATGTTAATTTGATGACACAAATGAACTTATTGGATGCACAAGATTGGGTAAAAACCCTAATTGGACTAGAATACGCCTAGGGAGGATGAAAATGACCTAAATGATAATCCAATGACTCAAAGACACCTATGAGATGCACAAGATAGGTTAAAACCATAATTGGACAAGAATAAGCCTAGGGAGGACGAAAATGACCTAAATATTAATCCAATGACACAAACACACGTATTGGATGCAAAAGATTGGTTTGAACTAGAATAAGACTAGGGATGACGAAAAAGACCTAAATGTTAATACAATGAAAGAAATGAACTTATTGGATGCAAAAGATTGGTTAAAAACCCTAAATGGACTAGAATAAGCCTTGGGAGGATTAAAATGACCTAAATGTCAATCCAATGACATAAATGAACTAACTAGATGCTCAATATTGGTTAAAAACCCTAAATAGACCAGAGTAAGCCTAGTGCGGACAAAAATGACATAAATGTTAATCAAATGACACATATGAGGTTATTGAATGCCCGCGATTGGTTAAAAACCATAAATGGACTAGAATAAACCAAGGGAGGACGAAAATGACCTAAATGTTAATCAATTGACACAAACACACGTATTGCATGCATAAGATTAGTTAAAACCCTTATTGGACTAGAATAAGCCTTGGGAGGATGAAAATGACCTAAATGTAAATTCAATGACACAAATGAACTTACTGGATTCACAAGATTAGTTTAAAACCCTAATTGGACTAGAATAAGCCTAGGGAGTACGAAAATAACATAAATGTTAATCGAATGGCACAAACATACCTATTGGATGGACAAGATTGGTTAAAAACCCTAATCGGACTAGAATAAGCCTAGGGAGGACAAAAATGACCAAATTGTTAATTCAATGACTCAAATGAATTTATTGAATGCACAAGATTTGTTAAAAACCTAATTGGACTAGAATAAGCCCAGGGTAGACGAAAATGACCTAAATTTTAATCCAATGACACAAACACACCAATTAAATGCACAAGATTGGATAAAACCCTAATTGGACAAGAATAAATCTAGGGAGGGCGAAAATGACCAAAATGTTATTCCAATGACACAAACACACGTATTGGATACACAAGATTGGTTAAAACCCTAATTGGACTACAATAAGCCTAGGGAGGACGAAAATCACTTAAATATTAATCCAATGACACAAATAAACTTATTGGACGCAAAAGACTGGTTAAAAACTCTAATTATACTAAAATAAGCCTAGGGAGGACGAAAACTACCTAAATGTTAATCCAATGACACAAACACAACTATTAGATGCACAAGATTTGTTAAAACCCTATTTGGGCAAGAATAAGCCTAGAGAAGGACGAAAATGACATTAATGTTAAATCAATGACATAAACACACATATTGGATGCAAAAGATTCGTTGAAAACCCTAATTGGATTAGAATAAGGTTAAGGAGGACAAAAATGACATAATTTTAATCCAATGACATAAATGAACTTATTGGATGCACAAGATTGGTAAAAAAACCCTAATTGGGTTTGAATAAGCCAAGGGAGGAAGAAAATGACCTAAATGTTAATCCAATGACACAAACACTGTATTGCATGCACAAGATCGGTTAAAACCTTAAATGGACTAGAATAAGCCTAGTGCGGACGAAAATGATGTAAATGTTAATCAAATGACACAAGTGAAGTTATTGGATGCAAAAGATTAGTTAAAAACCCTAATTGGACTAGAATAAGCCTAGGGAGTAAGAAAATAACCAATATGTTAATCCAATGACATAAACAAACATATTGGATGCACAAGATTGTTTGAAAACCCAAATTGGAGGACGTAAATGACCTAAATGTTAATCAAATAACACAAACCCACGTATTGGATGTACAAGATTGGTTACAACCCTAATTGCACAAGAAGTTATTGGATGCACAAGATTGGTTAAAACCCTAATTGGACTAGAATAAGCCCAGGGAGGACGAAAATGACCTAAATGTTAATCAATTGACATAAACAAACAAATTATTTGAACAAGATTGGTTAAAAACCCTAATTGGACTAGAATAGTACTAGGGAGGACGAAAATGACCTAAATGTTAATTTAATGACTCAAACACACCTATTAGATGCACAAGATTTGTTAAAACCCTATTTGGACAAGAATAAGCCTAGAGAAGGACGAAAATGACCTTAATGTTAAACCAATGATAGAAACACACATTTTGGATGTAGAAGATTCGTTAAAAACCTTAATTGGATTAGAATAAACTTATGGAGGACAAAAATGACCCAAATGTTAATCCAATGACATAAATGAACTTATTGGATGCACAAGATTGGTTAAAAACCCTAATTGGACTTGAATAAACCAAGGGAGGAAGAAAATGACCAAGATGTTAATCCAACGACATAAACAAACGTATTGGATGCACAAGATTGTTTAAAAACCCGAATTGGACAAGAATAAGTCTAGGGAGGACGTAAATGACCTAAATGTTAATAGAATAACACAAACCCACGTATTGGATGCACAAGATTGGTTACAACCCTCATTGGACAAGAATAAGGCTAGTACAGACGAAATGACCTAAATGTTAATCAAATGACAGAAATGAAGTTATTGGATGCACAAGATTGGTTAAAAACCTTAAATGGACAAGAATAGGCCTAGGCAGTATCAAGATGACCTAAATATTAATACAATGACACAAACACCCCTTTTTGATACACAAGATTGGTTAAAAACGCTAATTGATCCAAATAAGCCGAGGGAGGACAAAAACGACCTAAATGTTAATTGAATGACACAAACAGAACTATTTGTAATCTACATGTTTTTGATGACGACAAAAGACCACCGATTATGGATGATGCAACAAGATCAAAAAGAAGATCGATAAGCTTCATAATAAGCTTCAAATCTAAACAATAGATGATAAAATGTAAAGGTATATGATACTAACCAATACTTATTCTTGTCCTAAAATGTAAAGGTATATGATACTAATCAAATCTAAACAATAGATGTTAAGCTTCATAATAAGCTTCAAGTACATGAGAACAAGTCACATTTATACATGCATTTAAAATAGTTTCAAAAGTCCAAACCACATTAACAAAGTATTTAAAAATCATATTTTTAACTAAGAACATAAGTGTATTCGAATACACCATGTTGTATTCGAATACAACTTAAGTCAGAGGCAAAAATCTAAACATTGTATTCGACTACAACAATGTGTAGTCGAATACAACTTAAGTCAGAGGCAAAAATATAAATGTTGTATTCGACTACAACAATGTGTAGTCGAATACACTTCAAATCAGTGGCCAAAATTCCTATATGTGTATTCGACTACACACATCTGTAGTCGAATACAAGCTAAGTCAGAGGCTAAAATTCACTAATTTGTATTCGACTACACCAATGTGTATTCGAATACAAGATGCAAATTTTGAATATTTTTGAACGTTACAAAGAGGTGTATTCGAATACACATATATTGTATTCGAATACAACTAGAAACATTACACTTTTTCAGATCTGGAATGGCTCTAGAACATTGTAATTTTTCATCAAACCTCTTGGATCAATGGCCACGAATCTGGAGGGATGTTTATGGAGTATAAATACCCCATAACTTCAGATCAATAAGAACACAATCCTTGAATTAAAAAGACAAAACAATTTTGAATAAAATTCTGTTTTTACAAAGTACTTGCATTCCATTTTTATATCATTCTAAAAGGTTCTCAAGTACTTGAATTGCTATTGGATTGTTTATCAATATATCTCATCTTAGTCTTATTTAAACCTTATTGTATCAATTGCAAAAGATAGTTTAATCTAAGATAGTGGTGTGCTATCTTAGTAGTATTGTTAGAAGTTTGTAGCAAGAATCCCAGGGTGGGAGTTGTACATTTTCTGACAAGTATTGGATCAATCTCTTGTGGTGTGCAAGAGGACTGGACATACCCTTGGTTATAAGGGGAACCAGGATAAATCTTAAGTGTTCTTTATTTACTGCACTTTCTTATTCATAGATACTTTATTAAAACTTAGAAAAATCAACTACCATCTCATTAAAGCAAGAAAGTTTACTAACACCTAATTCACCCCCCCCCTCTTAGGCGTACTTCTGTACTTACACTATTGGATGCACAAGATTGGTTAAAAGCCCTAACTGGATAAGAATAAGTCTAGGGAAGAAGAAAATGACCTAAATGTTAATCCAATGTCTCAATTGAACTTATTGAATGCACAAGATTGGTTAAAAACCCTAATTCGAATAGAATAAGCCTATGGGGTACGAAAATGACATAAATGCTAATCCAATGACACAAACACACGTTTTGGATGCACAAGTATGGTTAAAAACCCTAATAGGAATAGAATAAGACTAGGGACGACGAAAATGACCTAAATATTAATCCAATTACACATTCCCACGTATTGGATGCACAATATTGGTAAAAATATCAAATTGGACTAGCATAAGCCTAGGGAGGACGAAAATGACTTAAAGTTAATCCAATGACACAAATGAACTTATTGGATGCCAAAGATGGTTAAAAACCTTAATTGACTAGAATAAGCCTAGTGAGTATGAAAATAACCTAAATGTTAATCCAATGACACAAATGAACTTATTAGATGCACATCATTGGTTAAAAATCCTAATTGGACTAGAATAAGCCTAGGGAAGACGAAAATAACCTAAATGTTAATCCAATGACACTAACACACGTATTGCACGCACAAGATTTTTTAAAACCCGAATTGGTAAAAAACCCTAATTAGACTAGAATAAGCCTAGAACGAACGAAAATGACCTAATGGTTAATCCAATAACACAAATGAACTTATTAGATGCCTAAGATTGGTTCAAAACCCTAACTAGTCTAAAAGAAGACTAGGGAGAACAAATATGACCTAAATGTTAATCCAATGACACAAACACACGTATTGCGGGTTAAGGTAACTTACTCCTCGATCAAATACTCATGGCTTCCGCACAACCTGTTTTTAGAGATGGTGGTAGCAGTACCAAGCCACCATGTTTTGTTGGAGAACACTACGATTTCTGGAAAATACGTATGCAAGCATACCTTGAAGCACAAGGAGATGACATTTGGGATGTAGTTCAAAATGGGCCTCACATTCCAAAAACTGTCATCAATAACAAAGAAGAAATTAAGATAAAAGACTCTTGGACTGATGATGATAAAAGAAAAATGTTGTTCGATAAGAAGGCTAAGAATACACTGCAATCTGCACTAGGAATGGATGAATTCTTCCGGATATCTCACTGCAAAACAGCAAAAGAAATATGGGATACGTTGGAAATAACTCATGAAGGCACCATTGAGGTAAAAAGATCTAAACTCAACACACTATCACAAGAATATGAGTTATTTAGAATGCAGCCCGGAGAATCTATTCTAGACTTGCAGAAAAGGTTCTCCCCCTTAACCAATCACTTGACAGCACTTGGAAAAGTCTTTACCAATGATGAATTAAATCTAAAAGTACTAAGATCATTGACAAGGGCCTGGCAACCAAAAGTGACAGCAATATCCGAAAAGAAAAGCCTATCCAAAATGTCTCTTTCTGCACTATTTGGAAAACTTCAAGAGCACGAAATTGAACTTGGAAGGCTAGAATAAAATGAATGTCAAGAAAAGAAGACCAAAAATATTGCTCTAAAGACCAAATCAAGAGAACAAATCAAAGTTGACGATTCAGATGAAGACGAAAATATTATCTTTCTAGTTAAGAAATTTGGTAAGTTTCTTAGAAATGATAGAACATTCAAAAAGAAAAGCTTCAAGAAGAAAGATAATTCTACATCAAATCAAAACTTCACTTGCTTTGAATGTGGTAAACAAGGACATATTAAAGCAGATTGTCCAAACCTTGCTAAGAAGAATGCCATCAAAAAGAAAGACTTCAAGAAGGCATACATAGCTTGGGAAGACAACGAAGTAAGTTCATCTTCAGAAACAGAAAGTGAAGAATGCGCCAATGTTGCATTAATGGCCTCGCATCAATCAGATGATGAAGAAGAGGTTAGTAATATAGACTCTCCTCTTTATAATAAAACTAATAGTGAATTAATTATAAAATACAATGATGCTCAAAATGCAATAAAGGAATTACTTATTGAATGTAAAAATCTGTGTAAATTAGTGTTAAAACAAAAGAAACAAATTTCAAGTTTACAAGAAAAAGTTGATACTATGGAGAAAAATTCTGAAAAACTAAAACAGAATTTTACATGCAATAAATGTGATTCCCTCTCCTTCAAAATTGTTCAATTAAATTGAGTGATTGAACGATACGAAAAGGGACAATTAGGATTGGAAAATATCTTAAATATGCAAAGATACTCAAACGACCAAAGTGGTCTTGGATATTCAAAATTTGATAAACCAAATTTGAACAAAACTATTTTTGTTAAAGCAAGTAATCAATCTAATAAGAAAATTATTCAAAATAAATCTCATAGATATGCTACTAATAGTAGATTTAATCCTACTTGTTCTTATTGTGGTCTTCATGGTCATACACCTAATGTATGTCACATTAGAAACATTAGTGTTCCAAATGGACATTACATATGGGTAAAGAAAGGTACTAACCATCAAGGACCCAAAGCACCTTGGGTACCTAATAAAGTTTGATTTCAATTTTGTAGGTATGCAAGCAAGATACTTCAAATATGTAGTACTTAGATAGTGGATGCTCCAAACATATGACGGGTGATGTAACAAAATTTTCAGGCTTAACACTTGAATCAAAGGGACATGTAATATATGGAGACAACAACAAAGGAAAAATTTTAGGCTTTGGAAAAGTCGGTACATCACCATCCCCCTCAATTGAAGATGTCTTATATGTTGAAGGTCTAAAACACAATCTCATAAGCATTAGCCAGCTTTGCGACAAAGGATACAAGATAATTTTTAATAAAGATGAGTGCATCATCCAAAATGAAGCTACAAATGAAACTTAGTTTGTCGGTAAGCGTTTCAAAAACATTTTCATACTTAATCTTGACGATTTATCCTTAAAAATGAAATGTCTTTTGGTAAGCGACAATAATGATGCTTGGCTATGGCATAAGAGATTTGCTCATATTCACATGGATCATTTAAACAAATTGGTCAAGCATGATCTTGTTGTAGGCTTACCTGAAATTTATAAAGGATAAATTGTGTGACGCATGTCAAAAAGGCAAGCAAAAAAAAAGTTCTTTCAAACCTAAAAATGTCATTTCAACTTCTAGACCACTACAATTGATACATATGGACTTGTTCGGTCCATCAAGAACCAAAAGTCTTGGTGGAAACTCATATGGACTAGTTATTGTTGATGATTACTCAAGGTTCACCTGGACCTTATTTTTGGCAAGTAAAAATGAAGCTTTTAAGGCATTTAAAAAATATGCCAAGCTAGTCCAAAACCAACAATCTGCCAAAATTGTATCAATTAGAAGTGATCATGGAAGAGAGTTTCAAAATACTTCATTTGAAGAATTTTGTGAAGAAAATGGCATTTTCCACAATTTTCTGCACCAAGGACACCATAACAAAATGGGGTTGTTGAGAGAAAGAACAGATCCTTGATAGAGCTCGCTAGAACTATGCTAAGCGACTCAAATCTACCAAAATATTTTTGGGCAGATGCTGTAAACACATCATGCTATGTTTCAAACCGGGTAATCATTAGGCCAATTCTTAAGAAAACTCCTTATGAACTTTACAAAGGTAGAAAACCCAATATCTCTCACTTCCACATTTTTGGATGTAAGTGTTTTGTGTTAAATAACGGTAAAGACAACCTTGGAAAATTTGATGAAAAAGCTGATGAAGGTATATTTCTCGGTTACTCTTTATCTAGTAAAGCATTTAGAATTTTCAATAAAAGAACTTTATTAGTTGAAGAATCAATGCATGTAACTTTTGATGAAACTAACCCCATAAAAGAGGAAAATATTATTTCTTGTGATGATGATGTTTTTAAAAGCAATGATTCAAGCCAAGAACCTCAAACTAATCAACCAGATCAAGAAAGTGAAGTCAATATTGAAAGACAAAGTGATGATCTTCCTAAAGAATGGAGAACCCATAGATATCACCCAATTGATAATATCATAGGTGATATCAATAAAGGAGTCACAACAAGATTAAAGTTGCAAGATGCTTGCTTAAACATGGCATTTGTTTCTCAAATCGAACCCTCAAAAATTGGTGAAGCACTTAAAGATGATCAATGGATACTTGCTATGCAAGAAGAACTCAATCAATTTGAACGAAGCCAAGTATGGGAACTTGTTCCTAATCCTGGAAATAAACACATCATTGGTACAAAATGGGTGTTTAAAAATAAACTAGATGAGAATGGCATAGTTGTTCGCAACAAAGCTAGGTTGGTCGCTCAAAGATACAATCAAGAGGAAGGGATAGATTTTGACGAAACATTTTCTCCGGTAGCAAGATTAGAGGCAACACGACTATTACTAGCATATGTTTGTTCCATGAATTTTGAGTTATATCAAATGGATATGAAGAGTGCCTTTCTCAACGGATACATAAATGAAGAAGTCTATGTCAAACAGCCCCCTGGGTTTGAAGATTCCAAAAATCCCTCACATGTTTACAAATTGAAAAAGGCTCTTTATGGTCTAAAACAAGCTCCAAGAGCTTGGTATGACAGATTAAGCACCTTTTTATGCGAACGAGGATTTGACAAAGTGGAGGTTGATAAAACATTATTTGTCAAAAGAGATAATGGTCACACATTACTGGTTCAAATTTATGTTGATGATATAATATTTGGATCAACCAACAAGGATATATGTGAAGAATTCTCTTCAATAATGCAAGGAGAATTCGAAATGTCCATGATGGGGAAATTAAACTATTTTCTTGGACTTCATATCAAGCAACTTGAGCACGGCATCTTCATCAATCAAGCAAAATACTGTAAAGAATTACTAAAGAAATTTGAAATGGAAAATTGCAAAGAAAGTACAACTCCAATGGGCTCCGGAACATATGTTGATAAAGATGCATCAGGAATTTCAATCGACATATCCAAATATCGAGGTATGATTGGATCATTATTATATCTAACGGCCAGCCGACCAGATATTATGTTTAGTGTTTGTCTGTGTGCAAGATTTCAGGCAGATCCGAAAGAATCACATCTAGTAGCTGTTAAAAGAATTATGAAGTATCTAAAAGGAATGACAAATGTAGGACTATGGTATCCCAAGGGTAGCATATGTAGCCTAGTTGGATACTCTGATTCGGATTATGCGGGATGCAAAACAGACCGTAAAAGCACCAGCGACACGTGCCATGTCTTAGGAAATGCACTAGTTTCATGGTCTTGTAAAAAGCAAGCTTGTGTTGCACTTAGTACTGCTGAAGCTGCATACATTGCAGCAGGAAGCTGTTGTGCCCAGATTCTCTGGCTCAAACAGCAATTACATGACTATGGAGTTGATCTCGGATGCATTCCCTTAAGATGTGATAACACAAGCGCAATAAACATCTCGAAGAATCCAATCATGCACTCTAGAACTAAACACATTGATATCCGACATCACTTTCTACGGGATCATGTGCTTAAAGGTAATGTTGAGGTAACATTTATTGATACACACAATCAATTGGCTTATATATTTACAAAACCGTTACCTAAAGACTCATTTTATAAAATCCGAAGAGAACTTGGTATTTTGAGTGAAAATGATATTTAACAATTTCATGATATACATAGTTTATCATATCTCTTGTTTATTGCTTTTTGATATATGAATTTGTGTATTACATGATGAAACTTTCATAAAAAACTGAGTTTTTAAGCAAAACTGTGCTTATGTAGTCGAATACAAAGGTCTGTATTCGAATACATACTTTCCTAGAAATTCATGTATTCGAATACAATGTATGTGTAGTCGAATACAAGTTCCCAGAACAATGTGTATTCGAATACAAGAAGGTGTAGTCGAATACAACTTCGCGTTTTTTCCCAAATATAAAAGCTGATTCACAGTTTTAGGGTTATTTTTATTTGGTATTCGAACACACAGCCCTAGGTCTCTCTCTTTTCTCTCCAAAACTCATCCATCCTCCCTTCCCTCACTTACCCATTCACCCAACCTAGCAAACCACATCCCTCTTTGCTTCTCTCTTGACATTACTCTTCAGATTTCTCACAAATCTCCCATTTTCTCTAAAACCCATTTTTCACCAAAAATCTTCTTTCTCACCATGGATGCTCGCAAACGAGGACCACGCACCAAGCATGCAGCAGTAGGTCCCTCAAGAAAATGAACCAGGAATCCTAACATCACGGATCTATCCCGGCTTCTACACACACGGGAGGAAATTGATCGTTTTCGCACATTCTACTCAGACAAGCGACTTATTATCCCAAAGTATGGTACCTTAGACTCTTTCTCTGACTTTAACTTTCCTAGGTTACTCAAAGCACAACATGTTGAAGAGTTTATAGGTTACAAAGGTCCTGTTTATCCAGACTTGGTTAGGGTTTTTTATTGCAATCTTACCCAAGAGGGAAAAATGCTAGTATCTAGAGTTAAGGATAAAACCATTCGGTTAAATACCAAAACCATCGGAGAAATTTTGAATATCCCCTTTAATGGTGAAAAGTTTTGTCCCAACAAATTGTATGAATGGGGCAATATTTCTAAATATGATGCATATGTCCTCCTCTATCGGTTTGACAAACGCACCATGGAACAAAATAGAGCTCAGGCAAGTTCCAAATATGCACATCAACGGTATGGTGTGGGAAATCTTACTGTTGATTATCGGCTTCTGCATTATTTCCTTATCTACATTCTGGTTCCAAAGGCTGGAAATTACTCCCAAATTTCGGAGTTTGAATTGCAAATTATGCATTTTATGTATGAAGGCCGTCAACTTAATTGGGCATATTTTGTGAAATCTGTTATGTTTGGATCTCGCGAGGCAATTGGTTTACCATATGCAAAGGAAGTTTCTCGTATTTTGGAACACTTTGGTGTGGACTTCTTTGATGAAGTCATGTTTACATCCACCAAATAAAATATGCTGGATTTAGGTGTTTTGCCTAGCATGAGGATCATATGGAATGAGGAGCTTGAAGCCTTTGGGCATAAAAGTGATCAACCATATGATGCTGCCCAGGATGACAATGCTGGACCCTCAAATGCTGCTGCTCAAGAAGATGATGGTGAAGAAACTGCATCTGATGATGATTATATCTCAAATCAAATGTTCATGACTCGCCTGGATTCTTTCCGAACCTTCTTTCAAACTCAATTCGATAATTTGACCACTTCTATCGACTCTCGCTTCAACAACATCGAAGCTACTATTGTTCGCAATCATGACGCTGTTTCTCAGGACATCAGTCAATTGTCGGACAAACTTGATCATTTTCACATTCCAACAGAGTTTGATTAAGTTCGCTATTTGGCATATATTTGTACTAATTTGACTAGTTGCATTATGTACTACCTTAATATTTTAACTCCTTTGTCATTTGGATTATGGTGTCTTTTGTATTACTCTAATTACGACTTGTTATGTATTAACTTTTATGTTGTTATGACTTACTTTCCTTTTTATGATATTCTCCTTGTTCCCTTATGTGTTGTTTGTGTATGATTATACTCGCAACTTGTATGTCTCTTTTTCTCATTTGTTCTTCTTTTTGATCATTTCAAAAGGGGGAGAAAATTTGGTATTGTTGTTGCATTTCCAAACTTGTAGGTACTCAAAAACAATTTTTTCAAAACCATCACATACAACGGTGAAGTATGCATATATTACGGGGGAGCAATGATTTCAACTATACACTTTCTTCACAACAAAAAAATTTTGTCATAATCAAAAACGGGGAGAATGTAATCTACATGTTTTTGATGACGGCATAAGACCACCGATTATGGATGATGCAACAAGATCAAAAAGAAGATCGATAAACTTCATAATAAGCTTCAAATCTAAACAATAGATGATAAAATGTAAAGGTATATGATACTAACCAATAATTCAAGTACATGAGAACAAGTCACATTTATACATGCATTTAAAATAGTTTCAAAAGTCCAAACTACATTAACAAAGTATTTAAAAATCATATTTTTAACTAAGAACATAAGTGTATTCGAATACACCATGTTGTATTGGAATACAACTTAAGTCAGAGGCAAAAATCTAAACATTGTATTCGACTACAACAATGTGTAGTCGAATACAACTTAAGTCAGAGGCAAAAATCTAAATGTTGTATTCGACTACAAAAATGTGTAGTCGAATACACTTCAAGTCAGTGGCCAAAATTCCTATATGTGTATTCGACTACACACATCTGTAGTTGAATACAAGATAAGTCAGAGGCTAAAATTCACTAATCTGTATTCGACTACACCAATGTGTATTCGAATACAAGATGCAAAATTTGAATATTTTTGAACGTTACAAAGAGGTGTATTCGAATACACATATATTGTATTCAAATACAACTAGAAACATTACACTTTTTCCGATCTGGGATGACTCTAGAACATTGTAATTTTTCATCAAACCTCTTGGATCAATGGCCACGAATCTGAAGGGATGTTTATGGAGTATAAATACCCCATAACTTCAGATCAATAAGAACACAATCCTTGAATTAAAAAGATAAAACAATTTTGAATAAAATTCTGTTTTTACTAAGTACTTGCATTCCATTTTTATATCATTCTAAAAGGTTCTCAAGTACTTGAATTGCTATTGGATTGTTTATCAATATATCTCATCTTAGTCTTACTCAAACCTTATTGTATCAATTGCAAAAGATAGTTTAATCTAAGATAGTTGTGTGCTATCATAGTAGTATTGTTAGAAGTTTGTAGCAAGAATCCCAGGGTGGGAGTTGTACATTTTCTAACAAGTATTGGATCAATCTCTTGTGGTGTGCAAGAGGACTGGACGTACCCTTGGTTATAAGGGGAACCAGGATAAATCTTAAGTGTTCTTTATTTACTGCACTTTCTTATTCATAGATACTTTATTAAAACTCAGAAAATTCAACTACCATCTCATTAAAGCAAGAAAATTTACTAACACCTAATTCACTCCAAGGTGATTTGGAACCGCATGACTGGGAATGGCACTTGGGAGTTGGAGGAGATGATGAGTGAGCATTACTCAGACCTTCTAGATACCTCTTAGTTTGGAGGACGAAACTATTTTAAGGGGGTAAGTATTGTAACACCCTTATTTTAATTAATTAATTTAAACCCTTTAGTTTTGTTTATTATTTTTGATTAATTTAGTGCGACGATAGTAAGATAATTATTCCTTTGATGTTTAACTATTTGATGAAGTATTTTTATATTAATTAATTAAATATTGGGATTTTTATTAACTAATTAAAACTCGTAGAAATATTTGTCTTAGAGTGAACAGTGATCAAGTCAATTTTGACTAAGTCAAAATTGAATCACTCACACTACTACTTTTGATAACTATATTTTATTTTTAATAGAATTTAGTTCATATAACCGTGTGTTTTACTCTTGTGTCCATTCAAATGTGTAACTAGCAAGAATAAATACATGAATGACAATTAATTCTTAACGGTCGGTAATTGAATGACATTATTCCAATTGAATTCCTTATTCATGTGTGCAATTAAAGTCAATGAAGAGAATTATTTCTTCTATCTAATCAATTCCACGCCTCCCTTATTTGTCACATACACCTCTTCTTCCTATGACACGATTAAACTTGCAGTAGAGAAAAAGAAGTCATAATCACCCACACGCCATTACCAACATTACATTTATCTCAAATATTTTCTAAGTCACTCAAACAACCATCCTCACATTCCCTCGCATTCTGATCAAAATTCTAAACTGTTGTTCCTTCATCTTGGTGATATTTTCGAGGACGATATAGTGTCCCCTTGAAGGAAAGCACTCGAGGTAAGGGCTTTTCCCCATGCAGAGTTAGGCAAAATATTAAATTAACGATTCGTAAGATATTGATATGATGTATGGATGTCTTAAAAGAAAAATATTGATTTTATTTTCGTAGTAAAGAAATTAAGTACAATGCTTTAATTATTTTTTTGTAATGCCTCTATCTTGATGAAATTAATTATAGAGTTATATTTTATTATTATACCTTGATAAATATGTTTGTAATGAAAACGTTTAACATTTTACGTTTTTTAGAGTATTTAATTATAAAATTATAATTTTTATAATGTTGTGATTAGTAATATGTTTATTATGATGTATTTGATTTTAAGTCTTGACTATTGAGTATTTCAAATTTAAAACTTGACTTTTATGAAGAATATATGTGTCTTGAGAAAATTGATGATAACTTTATATTTTTTAATTTTAATAATATGAGAAAATTGAGTATTGAATGCATTAATGAATAGTTCGTTTTTAGAAAGCGGAAAACTTTATAGTGAAAGGAATTAAATTTATGTTGTCATTGTATTCTTTGTGATATGGGTTTTAATTGTTATCAATAACACATAGTCAAATCGAATCTTATGGATAATTAAAATGAAAGTGGTGAATTTGAGATAATTGTTCACATTTGATGTGTTAAAGTTATTGAGTATTAACTATGAACATCCATGATAATATAAATTTGATGTTTTATTTAATCAACAAAAAATTAATCTGAAATAATTTGTCTTTGTAGTTACCTAAGTGGCTGGTAATATGTGGTTTGAATAGTTTTCTTTGTGGTTGCCTAAGTGGCTGATTATTTGTGCTATAATTTTCTTACTTTGTGGATGCCTAAGTGGCTAGTGATTTGTACATTTCGAACATGATTATCATTGTCATGACATACCATATGAACCTTTGTGGATGCCTTAGTGGCTAGTTTGATTTTCCTCATTAGTATGGGTGACTTCTGTGTGGACGCCTTAGTGGTTGGCTATATTTGGATCATATATGTTTAGGAGCATGCATAACTTGCATACATTTTATTGTCATTGTTATTTTTATATGATTATTTGTTATAAGGTAAGTTGTTACTTGAGTTATTTAGATACATTTTATAAATTTTGATACACTCTTTCAAATTATAAAAAAAAAAATTATTAATCTAAATATTTTATTAAAAAAACATTTTATATTTTTATTATATTGTTCTTAAATTATTATTTAGTTTAATTTTTCCGTGGGATGAACTGACCCCTTACACCAACATTTAGGTACTAACGATTTTGAAGAATTGCATTAATGACATTTGTTTGGCGCACACACGTGGCAAAAATGGGTACTTTAATAAATAACAATAATAATGTTTGTAGCGATAATGTGGTACATTTTTTTTTTTTATAAGTTTATTTAATTTTAATCGTCGATTTTAAAAAGAAATGCGGAGGCGGAGTCCTTCCGATAGGAAAAACCAGAATTATTCTATTTTAAGACGTAATTGAACATTTTCTATAACTAGTAAATTGTTTTTGCAATAATAATAATAATATCAAGTAAATTGCATTGTGTTATTTCTTAAATGTTACAAGAATAAGTTAAGGGAGGACGAAAATGACCCAAATGTAAATCCAATGACACAAACAAACATATTGGATGCACAAGATTGGTCAAAAAACCCTAATTGGACTAGAATAAGGCTAAGGAGGACGAAAAAGACCTAAATGTTAATCCAATGAAACACACACATCTATTGGATGCACAACATTGGTTAAAAACCTTAATTGGATTATAATAAGCCTAGGGAGGACGAAAATGATCCAAATGTTAATCCAATGACACACACAAACATATTAGATGCACAAGATTGGTTAAAAATCCTAATTGGCCTAGAGTAACCCTAAAGAGGACGAAAATGACCTAAATGTAAATCCAATGACACAAACACACGTATTGGATGCACAAGATTGGCTAAAAACCCTAATTGAACTAGAATAAGCCTAGGGAGGATTAAAATAACCTAAATGTTAATCCAATGACACAACCACATCTATTGGATGCACAAGATTCGATAAAAACCCTAATTGGACTTGAATAAGCCTAGGTAGGAAGAAAATGACCCAGATGTTAATCCAATGACCCAAACATATTAGATGCACAAGATTGGTAACAAACCCTAATTGGACTAGAATAAGCCTAAGGAGGACAAAAATGACCTAAATGTTAATCCAATCACACAAATGAACTTATTGGATTCACAAAATTGGTTAAAAACCCTAATTCGACTAGAATAAGCATAGGGAGCATTAAAATGACATAAATGTTAATCCAATGACACAAATGAACTTATTGGATGCACAAGATTGGTTAAAAATCCTAAATGGACTAGAACAGGCCATGGGAGGATGAAAATGACCTAAATGTTAATCCAATGATGCAAACACCTGTATTGCATCCACCAGGTTGGTTAGAACCCAATTTAGTCTACAAAAAGCCTTGGGAGAACGAAAATGTCCTAAATGTCAATGCAATAACACAAATGAACTAATTGGATGCACAAAATTTGTTAAAAACCCTAAATGGACTAGAATAAGCCTAGGGAGGAATAAAATGACCTAAATGTTAACAAATAACCAAAATGAACTTATTGGATGCCAAAGATTGGATAAAAACCCTAATTGGACTAGAATAAGCCTAGGGAGGACGAAAATGACCTAAATGTTAATGCAATGAAACAAATGAACTTATTGGATGCACAATGTAACAGCCCGTAAAATATACTTTTTTTTCAAAAACAAATTCATAAAACAAAGAACTAAAGGAAGAAAAGAACTAGAGAAAGAAATAACTTTGGATAAAATATTTAAGGCGTAACATAACGACAATCTCGGAAGTCACCTGTACAAAAGCACTGTCCCAAGAATTTTAACTTCCCCACGTCGCATCAAAAAGTGGTACAAGGACCCATCAAAATAAAAGTCAAGCTGACAATATGAGGTATAGGTACAGTCTAAAAAATTGAAATAGGTAAATCCCCAAAAGAAAGAGAACTAAAACCCGATACAACCACCTAATCTGATCATGCTACAAAAACTATACAACTCGAGTGATCTCTACGTGTCCCGCAAGATCCTTCTAACACCGCACCTATCAGGTATGCCTAACTACCTTCCCATCTCCAGGGTACTATTCGATCGGATGATACTTATTCTCATCTGAGGGAAAAGCCTAGATTTCCACAATATTTGTAAAGGTCACCAACCTAAATTAACAAATATCACATAGCATTTAAATTTTAAATGCACAAAATAACCATTGAACAAAACATACTCTTGGAAAGGGTTTTCATATGCCAAACATGCATATTCAAAGTTGAAAAATGATGTTTTTAACAAAACTGGACTGTCGTATTCGAATATAGCATCCTTGTATTCGAATACAATGCTACTTCACAAGTCAGTAGAAAAATCAGCACAACAGTATTCGAATACAACATTCTTGTAGTCGAATGCAGTGTTGTTTCATAAGTCAGTAGCAAAATTAGGACAACTGTATTTGAATACATCCTTCGTGTATACGAATACAACAGCAGAAAAATGCATAAATCAGTTTTAAAAGGGTTTCACAATCAATCAACACTTACACACAAGTCCAAACAATCACAGTTACCAATTATGACACAATCACGACAACAACTAAGCATACATATACAATCATCACAATATATCAAACATGAATCGCGTGCCAAGCACCCTAATGCAATGCGTATATGCCATAATACATGAATTCTAGAATTCCAATCAAAAACCCTCCTAGAAGGGGCTTAAATCATAATTGTATGGCCTATCACAGGCCTTATACTAATTATCAAAGTGCCACCCATCACAGGCCCGCACGATTTACAAAAGTGTCTCCTATCACATGCCTTACACTATTATCTAGAGTGCAATCGCTCATAGATCAGCACGTTCTGGAGTGCAATCTATCACAGATTAGCACAATGCGATAATCCCTGTAAGGATAATATGAACCAATAAATCATATGGCATCATCTCGTGGCCCATCCGGTCACCACCATCACCATGTCCCATCCAGTCACCATGTACTATGAAATGCATGAGCACACTCCGAACCTTTTCACCACAACCATTAAGTAAATGAAGCTATTAAAAGATTACCCATTTTTAATACTCATTTAACACTAATGATTTTTCGAATAAATACATAGCATACTCAAGCTTATTTTATTTCACCACAATATATCAAATTTAATCCACACTTTACATTAAATTCGACCAATTAAAATTCCACACCAAATTCAATCATCAATCACCCATGAATTTCCACATTCTTCAAACTTAAATCAAGACAAATTAATTTTCCCAAATCACTCCTCACATACATGAAATTTAATTTCCTCAAATCACACATAAATGAATTAAATTCATTTTCCACCAATTCACATAAATTTCTTCTCCACAAAGTCATAATTTTAATTACGGACACATCAAGCACACCAAACAGGAATCACCACTAACCACACCTCAAATACATGAAATTCAAATTCCAACATTTCACCCATAGAATGCATTAAATTCATTTTCCACAATCTATACCTCAAGCACATCAAATTCAGATTCCACAAATTCACATATGAGGTCCTAAATGCAAACTAAAAGTTTGCAAGGAGTCCTTACCTTAACGGTAGCTTTAACAAGCGATTACAACTAACCACACCTAAAACACATCAAATTCAAATTTCAACATTTCACCCATAGAATGCATTACATTCATTTTCCACAATCTACACCTCAAACACATCAAATTCAGATTCCACAAATTCACATATAAGGTCCTAAATGCAAACTAAAAGTTTGGAAGGAGCCCTTACCTTAACGGTAGCTTTAACAAGCGATTACCGTACCGTGATTATTTCCAATAAAATTATGTTTGTGACGTCGCTTCCAAAGTTGTCTCACTAGCACTGTAGCGGGGAGATGAGCAACTTTCCCTTCCATCACTTCTCGAAACGAAGTTCAAACGTCGAACAAAAGTGGAGGTTTGTGATTGACGGTTTTGAAACCCCTAACACTGTTTTTCTTTGTTTTCGAATCAGAGAACAAGAAGGAAGCTGAGAAATCTTCTCTTTCTCACCCACCAAGCCTTGGGTTTCTTTTCTTGATGCAAAAGAAAGCAAAAGAAACAAGAAGGAAGAAGGATTTGAATTCGCTCGCAAAGGCAAGGGGAAACGTTTTCTTTCCTCTATTTCTGTTTTTCTTTTCTTTCTCCTTTCTAACATATATATATATATATATATATATATATATATATATATATATATATATATATATATAATATATATATATATATACACACACACACACACACACATATATATATATATATATATATATATATATATATATATATTTATATTATTATTAAAACCAAACCCAAACAAATATCTAACAACTCTTACACATATCACTTCACTCACATCTCAAACTATTTTGATAAAAATATCTACTCTCGTCGCAACTCAATTGACAGATAAATTTTCAGCAACGAGTGATATTTTTAACAAAATTGTCTGGTATTAAACTCTTTGTAACGTAATTAAATAATTTTCTGACAAATAATTGTAAACGAGTCTCAAAATATATAAACAAATATATGCATATATTAAACATACTACGAACTCTTACAAAATGTATTTTTGGTACTTAATTCCCAAAATTAAGTAAAATTGAGTTAAACGTCACAACAATTAAACACAAAAATATACTAAAATACATAAATTAGAATTTAAAACTAAGGGTCTTACATTACTACCCCCCTAAAATTAGTTTGGTCCTCGAAAGTACGCATCGATAAACAACTCAGGGTGTTGTTCCCTTATCTTGCTCTCCATTTCCCAAGTCGCATCTCCAGTAGTTAGGTTTCAAATCACCTTGATCAACGAAACATCCTTGTTCCTTAATCGCTTAATCTACTTGTCATCAATTCTTATAGGTAATACTTCAAACGACAAGTTCTCCTTCTGTTGAATTGTGTCTGGTTCAATCACATGAGACAAATCTGCAAGGTATATTCTCAATTGCGACACATGAAAAACATTGTGAATATTGGACAGTATCGGAGGCAATGCAATCCGATAAGCAACAAGTCTAATTCCTACAAAAATTTGATATGGTCCAATCAATTTCGAAGTCATTTTCTTCGATTTCAAGGCTCTACCAACTCCAGTCGTAGGCGTGACTCTCAGAAATATATGGTCACCTTGTTCAAACTCTAGAAGTCTACGACGCTTGTCTGCATAACTCTTCTGACGATCTTATGAAATCTTCATTTTCCCTTTTATCTTCTTGACCTTATCTGTAGTCTGTTGTACCATCTCTGGTCCTACAACCATACTTTCACCTTCCTTATACCAACACAAAGGCATTTGACACTTGCACCCATATAAAGCCTCATATGGTGCCATTCAAATACTTGTGTGGAAACTATTGTTGTAGGTAAACTCAACCAAAGGAAGTACATCATCCCAACTTCCTCTATCATCTAATAGACATGCTCTCAATAGATCTTCCAAGGACTGATTTGTCCTCTCAGTCTGTCTGTCCGTTTGTGCATGGTAAGCTGAACTCAATCTTAGTTTCGTTTCCAACGTTTCATGCTATGTTCCCCAAAAGTGTGATGTGAACTTTGGGTCACAGTCTGATGCGATACTCGACGGTACTCCGTGTAATCTTACAATCTATGCAATGTAGATCTCAGTTAGCTTATCTACCTTATAAGTGGTCTTTAACGGTAAAAAGTGTGTGGATTTAGTTAACCCATCCACTGTCACCCAAATAGAATCATTCTTTCTCCATGTTTTTGGCAATCCAGTTATCAAGTCCATGGTAATGCTGTCCCAGTTTAATTCAGGTATATCTAAAGGTTGCAACATTCCCGCATGTCGCTGATGTTCCACTTTCGCTTTATAACAAGTTATACAAGTTGATACATACTCTGTTAAATGTCTCTTCATTCTAGGCCACCAATAATTCTACCTCAAATCTTGATACATCTTTGTTGCTCCAGGATGAATACTAAATTTACTCTTATGAGCCTCTCCTAAAATTGTTTTCCTCATGTTTTTAATTTCTTGCACACAAATACTACCATTACATCTCGAAATATTATTTGGTCTGATCTTAAACTCAATTGTCTTACCTTGCACTATTAGGTTCTTCTTCTCTTGAATTAAGACATCATCTTGAGAATTCACAATGTCTTCAAGTAGTCCACTCGAAATTTAATCATTTCGAATTTCAAAATTCCTGGTGCAAACTCTACGTTCAAGTGTAGGTCTCTAAAAGCTTCCCACAACTCTTGGTGTCTAGCCATCACTATTCAAGACACCGATACACTTCTCCTACTCAACACATCAGCCACTACATTGGCCTTCCTAAGGTGGTACTGTGGTGTGAAATCAAAATCCTTGAGAGTCTCCATCCATCGTCTCTGACGCATGTTCAATTCCTTCTGATCAAACAAATTTTTCAAACTTTTATGGTCACTGAGCACTGTGAACGTGCATCCATATAAATAGTGCCTCCAGATCTTCAATGCAAAAACTCCAGCAGCAAGCTCCAAGTCATGAGTAGGATAGTTTCTTTCATGAATGTTCAATTGCCTTGAGGCGTAAGCTACAACTTTCTTGTGTTGCATCAGGACACATCCCAAACCTTGGTGAGACACATCACAATAAACTTCATATGGTTCTTCTGATTTCGGTAATACCAATACTGGAGAGGTTGTCAACTTTCTCTTTAGCAACTGAAAATTTTCCTCACACTTCTCCGTCTATGCGAACGATTGATCCTTTGTAGTAAGTTGTGTCAATGGAGCTATAATCTTAGCAAAACCTTCAATAAACCTCCTGTAGTACCTTGCTAGTCCTACGAAACTTTGTATGTTAGTGATAGTCTGAGGTTGTTTCCAAGGAAGAGTTGTCTCAATTTTTGTCGGATCCATAGCGATTCCTTCCTTGGTTATCACATGTCCTAAGAAATTCACTTCTTCTAGCCAAAACTCACACTTCGACAGATTGGCATACAATTGCTTCTCACGTAAAATTTCAAGAACTTGGCACAAATGTTCTCCATGTTCTTCCTCAGTCCTTGATTCAATTGATATATCATCAATGAACACCACAACTAATTTATCTAGGAATGGACTAAATATTTGTTCATGTGGTCCGTAAAAATTGCTGGTGCATTGGTAACTCCAAACGGCATAACAAGATATTCAAACGCGTTCTGAAAGCAGTTTTCTGAATGTCTCCTTCCCTTACCCGAATTTGATGGTAACCCGACTTTAAGTCAATCTTCGAAAATACCGCGGCTCCTCTCAACTGATCCATCAAATCATCAATGTGTGGTAAAGGATAACGATTCTTCATAGTTGCCTTATTAAGTTGTCTATAATCCACACATAAGCGCGAGATTTTGTCCTTCTTTTTCACTAGCAACACCAGAGTTCCCCATGGTGATACACTTGGCCTAATAAATTTCTTCTCCAACAAAACCTCAATTTGGCCTTTGAGCTCATTTAATTCCAATGGCGACATTCGATACGGTGCAATTGAAATTGGTCCAGTTCCTGGGTGCAAATCATTGAACAATTCCACTTCTTACCGGTGGCAATCGTGGAATTTCTATTGTAAACACGTCTGGGTAATCATTGACAAGCATCACATCCTATATGTTCACATTTATCTTTGCCTCCACTTTAGCCAAGGACAAAAACTCATGAGTTCCTTCGCTTAGTGACACTCCAAGTTTGTTAGCAGCTAGATACTTAACAACTCCTGTTTCGAGGAAAAGAACCAGTTTGCAAGCACAATCCAAGACCACATAATGATACGACATCCAATCCATACTAAGAATGACCTTGAGTGACTTTAGAGGTAAATAAATCAAATTAATCAAGAAATCCCTATTATGGATAGTTATTTGACAATGTAAATATGCAGAATTTACTGTCAAAGTCTTAACAGGTGTGAAAGCAACAAAATCAAAAAGGTAGAGATGACACATATAACTTCAAACGGTTCACACAATCCATAGAAATGAAGGAATGGGTTGCCCCCGAATCAAAAAGTGTAGTTAGAGTGTTACCTGCAATCTCATAGTCACGTTGAATTAGACTGCTAGATGGATTTCCAGCTTCAGTGCTCACGCAATAAACGCATCCTCTAGCAGTAAGACGAGTAGCCCTAGTCACATGCACAACTGCTTCTACCTTCAGAGCCGTGCAATCCATTGCAATGTGCCCTGACTTTTGGCAGTTGTAGCAAGTAAGTCCCTTAGAGGTACAAACATTAGCATAATGTCCCTCTTCCCCACATCGGAAACATTGAATCCCTTGTCCCAATTGCCTTTTAAAATTCAGGTTCCTCGGGCGATTCTACCCCCCGTTTTTATTTTGTGATCGATTATAAGGTTTAGCAATTTGCTTTCCCTTGTTGTTCTGATAATTGACCTAACTCAGCCCACTTGAATTAAAATTCCCTCGTCGGCTAACCCTCTTATTTTTCATCTCCTCAACTTCTCTATATTTTTCCACAAGAAATTGTAAATCTTGAATTCCCAAGGGTAAGATAGAGTCTTGGATTTCATACTTTAGTCCGTCTTGGAAACGATGACACATGAATTATTCATCAATCTCTTCACGCAAAAACATGAAATACCTTGACAACGATTCAAACTTAGCAGCATATTCACCCACTGTCATGTTCCCCAGATGAAGTTTTAGAAAATCACCACCTAGTTTAGTCGTAGTACTCATCGGGAAGTATTTGTCTAAAAACTTCCTTTTGAATGATTCCCAGGTCACCTCCTCGTGAGCTGGTCCCATCAACAACCTTGTACTCCTCCACCAATACTCAACATCCCTTAATAGCAGATAAGTGGCATATTTGACCTTCACTCTTGATCCACTTTCTCTCAATTCTCATCACCCTTAAACTTGGGAGGATTGTAATGGCAAAAATCTTCCAATCCTCTTGACTCAACAACACAAATCTCTCTTTTCCTTTTTTCTAGATCCCGTAGAGTCTTGGCAGAAGTCTGTGCAGCAACAAAAGTAGCCATGTTATTCATAGCATCCGCCATTCGATCATCCCTCATAACATTGACTCTTGGAGCGTCATTCCTTCATGGTGGCATTGTTTCCTATAAAACCATCATCAAGAAGAGTCTTAACACAACTTCAAATCATTCCAAAACTAACTTCCGGGTATATCAACACATAATAACTACCCCTTATCTGACAACTCAGACCAATTACCCCGACGCATGATCATATAACGACTCCCAACCTATAGGTTGACCTATAATCTATAACCAAAAACTCCAAAGCCCCAAAGAAACCCAAACCAAAGCTCTAATACCACAATTGTAACAACCCATAATATATATATATATATATATATATATATATATATATTCAAAAACAAATTCCTAAAAAAAGAACTAAAGGAAGAAAAGAAATGAAGAAAGAAACACATTTGGATAAAATATTTAAGTCGCAATATAACGACAATAGTCAACAAATATTTACAAGCAGCGGAAATAGTTTTTTGAAACACAAACCCAAAGTATTTAAATAGTAAAATACACCAGGGCTATGAGACCTATCAGACATAGCTCATACTCCTAGGGTATTCTTGACAGCACCTGTACAAAAGCACTGCCCCTAGAATTTTAACTTCTCCACGTCGCATCAAAAAGTGGTAAAAGGTGTAAGATATATGCCTCCTGGACTATGATTTTGATATAACTTCCAAACATGCAATGTATATGCATAATCTGATTAATCTAATAGTTTGGGTTGAGATACATTTCAGGAAAGAATCAAACACTACACTTGGACAAATCTTGGATCTCAAGCAATCAAGCAAAGATTGATCATATCATACAAGGCTTGAAGATTATGTGTAAATTTGTCTAGTGTTCATAGTGTTTATTAGTTAGATTCATCATTATGATTTCACACATCTAATATTTTCCATTTAAAAACTGAAATCATAAAATAAGTGTGCTAATCAATCAATTGGTAAATCAATTGGTAAATCGATTGGTTAATTAATTTTGTAATTCATAGAACAAATTTTTCATTGAGTTAATCGATTAGAAAATCGATTACTTAAATGTTTTTATCAGACATGTGTTCTATGATTAAGAGAAATTGATTGGATAATCGATTGATATACTTTTCTTAATATTAAGTTGGTTTTAATATTAAGTTCATCACTTAGGAAGGAATTGGATAATCCTGTTAATAATATAGTGTTTAACTTCCTAAGGATGGAGGCCATTCCACCAACACAAGGACCCATCAAAATAAAAGTCAAGCTGACAATATGAGGTATAGGTAAAGTCTTCCAACTTGAAATACATAATTCCACAAAAGAAAGAAACCTAATCCCTATACAACCACCTAATCTGATCATGCTACAAAAACTATATAACCTAGGTGATCTCCACGTGCCCCACAAGATCCTTATGACACTACACCGGTAAGGTATGCCAAACATCCTTCCCATCTCCAGGGTACTATTCGGTCGGATGATATTGATTCTCATCTGATGGCAAAGCCTAGGTTTCCAAAATAATTGTAAAGGTCACCAACCGAAATTAACAAATATCACATAGCATTTAAATTTTAAATGCACAAAATAACCTTTCAAATTAGCATAATCTTTGAAAGGTTTTTCATATGCCAAACATGCATAATCAAAGTTGAAAAATGAAGTTTTTAACAAAACTGGACTATCGTATTTGAATACAACATCCTTGTCTTCGAATGCAACGCTACTTCCCAAGCCAGTAGAAAAACCAACACAAATGTATTCAAATACAACATTCTTGTAGTCGAATACAATTATGTTTCATAAGTCAGTAGCAAAATCAAGACAACTGTATTCGAATACATCCTTCGTGTATTCGAATACAACCTTCGTGTATTCGAATACTATAGCAGAAAAATGCATAAATCAGTTTTGAGCATACATACAATCATCACAGTATATCATACATGACTCGCGTGCCAAACACCCTAATGCAATGCGTATCGTAAGATATATGCCTCCTTGACTTTGATTTTGATACAATGTATATGCATTATCTGATTAATCTAATAGTTTTGGTTGAGATACATTTCAGGAAAGAATCAAACACTACACTTGGAAAGAATCAAACACTACACTTGGACAAATCGTGAATCTCAAGCAATCAAGCAAAAATTGATCATATCATACAAGGCTTGAAGATTATGTGTAAATTTGTCTAGTGTTCATAGTGTTTATTAGTTAGATTAATCATTATGATTTCACACATCTAATATTTGCAAATTAAAACTGATATCATAAAATAAGTGTGTCAATCAATGGGTAAATGAATTGGTTAATCGATTTTCTGATTCATAGAACAAAGTTTTCACTGAGTTAATCGATTAGCAAATCGATTGGTAAATCAATTGGTTAATCGATTGTCTGATTCACAGAAGAAAGTTTTCACTGAGTTAATCGATTAGCAAATCGATTACTTAAATGTTTTTATCAGACCTGTGTTCTATGATTAAAAGAAATCGATTGGATAATCGATTGATATACTTTTCTTAAGTTACAAGCTTTTTACTAATCCAATAGTTAATCGATTTAATAATCAATTAGTTAATTGATTGCATGAATGAATTAGTTCATCATTTATCAGAAACATATTGCATAATCGATTGGCACATTGATTTTCATTAAATATCTAAGTTACAGGGACAAATCAGTCGATTGGCAAATTGATTTGATTAAGTGTTTGAGTTACTGGGACACATCAGTCGATTGGAAAATCGATTTGATTAAATGTCTGAGTTACAGGGAGAAATTAGCCCATTGTCAAATCGATTATGTTCATGAAAGTGAATCGACTGAGTAATCGATTGTTTGATCTCGCATTTTAAACAAAACAATTATAATCGATTATTCAATCGACTCTGATATGAACTGAGTATCAGTTTTTGATATATGCACTTAAAGAATCGATTAGCAAATCGATTAGTTCATCTATTTCAAGATTCAAGAAAAACAACAAACGCGATAATCAATTAGGAAATCGATTGATCTGGTAATATGCATTAATAAAATCAATTGGGAAATCGATTTGTTTGAAGTTTTTCTGAAACTGAAACTATATAAACTAAATCAATCACAATTTTTATATAACACAAAAACATATAGAAACAAGATAGAAAACTGAAAGAATTTCATTGGCATTTCGAAAAATACACTTTGAGAAAAATTGTTATAACTCACAAACATTATTGGCAAATACTAAGTGTGAGAATTAATTGTGATTGAATCAAGTGTTTTTAATTCTTTTTGAAAGAACAATCTTTGTAAAAGAAAGTGTGTGGAAATCCAGTATTGTGAAACTGGTGGTCATCTTTTAGAGTGTGTGTGATCATCTAAAAGAGATCTCAATATGATCTTGCTAGAGCTTGGTGATTAGTTCTTAAGGATAGATTGGTTGTTGTTGTAGATTGGTGTTGAGTTAGATGTATAGGCATTGAAGTGCTAGAAAGTATGTAAACATACTCAAATCATTTCTAGTAAAGGCTGAAATCAGTAAGTGATTTCAGGACTGGATGTAGACTATTGAATCGATAGTTGAACCAGTATAAAAATCCCTGGTGCACACTTCTCTATCTTTATACTCTTTATCTTGATAATACATGTGTTCTTGAATCTCTGTTTGAATAAGTTTTGAATCTATTATTGTTAAATTGGAATTAATATTAAACAAGTTGGTTTTAATATTAAGTTCATCACTAAGGAAGAAATTGGATAATCTTGTCAATAATATTATGTATAACTTCCTAAGGATAGAGGCCATTCCACCAACAATTGGTATCAAGAGCCAAATCTTTTAGACTATTTCTCAAAAAGAAAATGGCCTCTACTGAATTCTTGGGCGAATGTGCCTCGTTAGTTAGACCCCTGCCTTTAATGGGTCTGCTTATATGTACTGGAAAAAAAGAATGCTTATCTTTTTAGATGCAAGTGGTCTTGACATATTAGATGCAGTAGAAAATGGTCCTTATGTGCCTAAAATTGCTTGTACTGATGCATTATTAATCATAAAACCAAGATCTGATTGGTCTGATGATGATAAGAAAAAAGTTGGCTATAATGCAAAAGCCAAAAATATAATAACTTCTGCTTTGAGTGCTGATGAGTTTCTCAGGGTATCAAATTGCAAAACCGCCAAAGAAATGTGGGATACACTCCAAGAAACTAATGAAGGCACAACTGATGTCAAGAGGGCCAGAACTAACACTCTGATGCATGAATATGAACTCTTCAATATGAAGAAGGATGAGTCAATCAATGACTTGCAGACACGGTTCACACATGTCATTAACAATCTGAATGCTCTAGGGAAAGTAATTGACAATGAGCAACAAATAAACAAAGTAATGAGATGCTTGACAAGAGAATGGCAACCTAAGGTCACTGCAATAGCTGAATCAAAGGATCTTGGATGCATGACCATTACACCCTCTTTGGCAAACTCAGAGAACATGAAATGGAGCTGCACCGGTTGAATGAGTCAGAGCAAACTGATCGGAAAAGGAATGGACTATCTCTGAAAGCTCAAGCTCATAAAGTAAAATCTGAACCAGGATCCTGTACTGATGATTCTGAGAGTGAAACTGATGAAGAACTTGAAATCGGAATGCTGGTCAGAAAGTTTAAGAAATTTCTGAAAAAAAAGGAAACCAACCAAAGAAACCATCCAATTCAAGGACAAAAAGCTTCAGCAAGAATGAGACAAATGATAGCAAGGTGATAACATGCTATGAATGTGGAAAATCAGGCCACATTAAATCTGAATGTTTTCAACTACAAAATAGAAACAAGTTTGTGAAAGCTAAAGGCAAGGATCAACCATCTTCAAAAACTAAAATAGCCTACATAGCTTGGAATGAAAATGATGAAGAATCTTCTGAAACTTCAGAAGAAGAAGAAGAAAACTTGTGTCTAATGGCCAACACTAACTTAGATTCAGATAGTGATGTAAGTACTACCTCTAATCCCTCTTTTGAATAATTGCATGATGCTTTCAATGAATTGCATGATGAACATATTAAGGTAGTCAAACGATTGATTTGCACTAAGAAAATGCTAGGAAAACAGTGCATGATGTATGAAGAAATCAAAAAGGATCATAAGTTGATTGAAGACATGAATGCATTTTTGAAAAAGGAAGCACATGATAGACTGACTAGTTTTATTGAACTTGAAAGAAAGGTTGAATCATTACAATTTGATTTAGCAAAATTTACTAGTGGTAGAAACAACCTGGATGTTCTTCTTGGCAACCAAAAGAATGCAAATGAAAAATTTGGAATTGGCTATAGACCAAATAGGAATGCTCTAAAGAATCATAAATTTGTTGGATCAAAGCCAATTCATGATGTTTTCATTAAACCAACTCAAATTACATCCTCTGCTTTTTCATGCCATTTTTGTTGCAAAAAGGGACATATATATTTTAATTGTAAACTGAAAAAGCTTGCTAACAAGGGATGGAAACAAGTTTGGAGAGTAAAGAAACCTGTGATTGAGACTAACCCTCAAGGACCCAATCTAAATTGGGTACCTAAAACCAAAGTCTGAATTCTGTTTTGCAGATCTGCTTGACATCCAAAACTCACTTATGGTACCTAGACAGTGGATGTTCCAAGCATATGACTGGAGACAAATCAAAATTCTTGTCTCTGAATTTGAAAGATGGAGGATATGTAAAGTATGGTGACAACAACAAAGGCAAAATACTTGGTGCTGGAGACATAGGGAGTGAATCAACAACTGTAATTAAGGATGTTCTCTATGTAAAAGGTTCGAAACACAACTTGCTTAGCATTAGTCAACTTTGCGATAAAGGCTACTAGGTATATTTTACATCACATACTTGTACACTTGAGCACAAGGAAGACGATATCATAAAATTGGTAGGTGAAAGGGTAAATAATATATACATGATTGATCTTGACTCTTTGCCTACAAATAATGTTTGCTGTTTGTTATCTAAATCTGACGAAGATTGGTTGTGGCACAAAAGAATAGCTCACATACATATAAACCATCTTAACAAACTTGTTAGCAAACAACTAGTGCTAGGTCTTCCAAATAGAAAATTTACTAAGGACAAATTATGTGACTCTTGTGAGAAAAGTAAATTGGTCAAGTCCTCTTTCCCACCAATAGACTTAGTACAAACTAATAGAGTTCTACAATTAATTCACATGGATCTATTTGGTTCCTCTCAAGTAAAAAGTTTTGGAGGAAATCTTTATGGCTATGTTTTAGTTGATGATTTCTATAGATATACGTGAACTTATTTTCTGTCTCACAAAAGTGATGCCTTCTCAATTTTCAAAAATTTTGCAAATCAAGTTCAAAATGAGAAGAATCAGAAAATAATTCCCATTAAGAGTGATCATGGTGGAGAATTTCAAAATAAATCTTTTGACAATTATTGTGATCAAAATGGGATTCACCACATTTACACAGCCCCAAGAACTCCACAACAAAATGGAGTTGTAGAAAGGAAGAATAGATCTCTAGAAGAACTTGCTAGAACAATGCTTAATGACTCTAAGCTTCCAAAATACTTTTGGGCTGATGCAATAAACACAGCCACTCATGTGATAAATAGAGTTCTAATTAGGCCTATCCTTAGAAAAACACCCAATCAAATATACAAAGGTAGAAAACCAAACATTGCCTATTTTAGAGTCTTTGGATGCAAGTGTTTTGTACTGAATAATGGAAAAGAGCATCTATGGAAATTTGACTCTAAGGCAGATGAGGGAATTTTTCTAGGATATTCACAATCTAGTAAGGCCTATAGGATCTACAATAAAGGAACTAAAACTATAGAGGAATCTGTTCATGAAAAATTTGATGAAATGTTTACCAAAAACTTGAACAGTACCCCTCTTATAGTTGGTGATTCTCTTGATGAAATTGTAGAATCAGATCCAAAAGAACCAAATGAAACATTACCTCCAACTGACTTTGATTATATCGAACCTATAAGGGAAGATGACTTACCTAAGGAATGGAAATTCAACAAAAACCATCATATTGACAACATCATAGGAGAAATTTCTAAAGGGGTTGCTACTAGAAAATCCCTTAGACACTTCTGTAATTTCACAGCTTTTGTTTCTCAATTAGAACCTAAGAATATAAAAGAAGCTCTCTTGGACAATGATTGGATAATTTCCATGCAAGAAGAGCTTAATCAATTTGAGAGAAACAAAGTATGGATCTTAGTTCCTAAACCAGAAAACAAACATATTATTGGAACTAGATGGGTGTTTAGGAATAAAATGGATGAGAATGGAGTAATAACAAGAAATAAGGCTAGACTAGTTGCTAAAGGCTACAATCAGGAGGAAGGTATTGATTATGATGAGACTTATGCTCCTGTAGCCAGATAAGAAGCAATTGGGATTTTGCTTGCTTATGCTTGTATCATGGATTTTAAATTGTATAAAATGGATGTAAAGAGTGCTTTTCTGAATGGAGATATCCAAGAGGAGGTTTATGTTAGTCAAACTCCAGGATTTGAGGATCCTGCTTTTCCAAACCATGTTTATAAACTAACAAAAGCTCTCTATGGATTGAAACAAGCTCCAAGAGCTGGGTATGAAAAACTCAGTAATTTCCTCATACAACAAAATTTTTTAAGAGGAAATGTTGATAAAACACTCTTTATAAAAGAAAAGGGAAAAGACATTCTCCTTGTCCAAATTTATGTTGACGACATAATTTTTGGATCCACTAACAGTAAGCTTTGCAAAGAATTTGAAAATATGATGAAAGGAAGATTTGAAATGTCCATGATGGGAGAATTAACCTTCTTCTTAGGATTTCAAATCAATCAAAGCAAGAATGGTATTTTACTAAGTCAAATCAAGTATTGTAATGATCTCTTAAAGAAGTTTGACTTTGATAAATTTAAATCTATTGATACACCCATGAGTCAAGCTTTTCATTTGGATAAAGATGAAAAGGTAAAAATTGTGGATATGACCATGTTTAGAGGCATGATAGGATCTTTATTATATCTTACATCTAGTAGACCTGACATTATGTTTAGTGTCTGCATGTGTGCAAGATATCAAGCTAATCCTAAGGAATCCCATCTAAGTGCAGTCAAAAGAATTTTCAGATATCTAATAGGAACCCAAAATCTAGGTTTGTGGTATCCTAAGGGATCAACTTGCACTCTTGTTGGCTATTCTGATTCTGATTTTGCTGGTTGCAAATTAGACAGAAAAAGTACATCTGGTACTTGCCATCTATTAGGGAATTCACTTGTATCTTGGCATAGCAAGAAGCAAAATAGTGTTGCACTTTCAACAGCTGAGGCTGAATATGTAGCTGCTGGAAGTTTTTGTGCACAAATATTATGGATGAAACAACACCTTTCTGACTTTGGTGTTGATCTTGGAACTGTGCCAATAATGTGTGACAACACTAGTGCCATAAATATCACAAAGAATCCTGTTATGCACTCAAGAACAAAGCATATAGAGATTAGACATCATTTCATTAGGGATCAATACCAAAATGGTAATATCATGCTTGAATATATTAATACATCTGATCAATTAGCTGGTATCTTTACCAAAGCCCTACCCAAAGAAAGTTTCTTCTATATTAGAATGAAACTTGGCATAATGGATCAAAATGAAATATGATATCTGTAGAAAATCGATTAAGACATTGATGTTTTCTCTAAATTAACTAAATTGCAATAGATAAGTCGATTTGCACATCGATTATCCTGTGTCAAAATTTCAACTCAGTATTACAAAATCGATGTGACAAAATATACATCAATCCAATCGATTGGTAAATCGATTGAGGACATGGAAAATCGTTTTAAAAAATCAATTTCATAATCGATTATTTCTCCCAGAAATCCAAAGATTTGAGAAATTTTCCAAACTCAAACTCGAGCATCGATTTGGTAATCGATTTTGTCAAAATTATGAAACCTGCGAGCCAAATAAGTCGATTTGGAAGTTGATGCTGTTATGAGAAGTTTTCCTAAACTGATATGGAAATCAATTTGGACATCGATTTATCCATTGAACATTTACTTAAGGAAATCGATTTGGGAATCGATTTGCAATATGATTGTTGCAAAAATACTATCCGTTGGAGGCAACTATAATTGGAACCTTTCATTTCCCTCCAATAACGATAACAAAATCGATTTAACAATCGAATTTTTTGTGCAAATGTGTAATAAAATCGATTTAGAAATCGACTCTAAACAGTACTATTTAAGACCCTACATCGATTTCTCAACATATTTTCACTACGAAACTCTCCCCAAACTCTATTTCTCAACATACTTCTCAAACTTCTCAAACCTCTCAAGCTTCCAAAATGTCTCTAATGGCAAGAGTTAAACAATTAAGTGAGAAACCCACCTCTTCCTCAACCTCTAGTGGCAGAACTCCTTCTCCTCAACCTACTTCCCCTCCTGCAAAAAGAGTTCCGATACCCACTCATAAGATTGTGGCAAAGGAAAAAGGGAAAGCCATTGCCACTGACCAAGGAAAAACCAAAAAGAGGAAGGTTCCTCAAACAGAAAAGCTGATGGGTGATGCCATGAAGGAGCAAACTCAAAAGAAGAAGAAAACCACCTCTTCCCCTCAGCCAAAGAAGCCTCAACCTCCCAAAGGCAAACCTATTGAGGACGTTGTTCTTCCCCCTGCATTCCTAAAGAGGAAAATGCATAAGGCCAAAACTCTGGATTTTGCCTACTTTGATGCAAATGGATTCACCTTCCAACACCATCTCAGATTTCATGGATTGGTAGATTTTCTCTCCTGCCCTTTGGAAATCTATCCAAGACTTATTCGAGCCATCTACTCAAACTTCACCCTCACAGACATTGGATATGAGTCTGAAATTAAAGGCAAGAAAATTTCTATGACTTTTAGGGAGTTCTCCAAGCTATCAGGACTACCCTTCTATGGAGAAGCTGTTGATGGCAAAACCAATCTTGATTCTACTGATGATGCTTGGGAAACATCAGTAGATAGATACACAGCCATTCAAGACTTGATGGTTGAAGGGTTTGTGGAAAGAACATCTCTCCCAATTGGTCAAATAAAGGTCCAGCACAGGATGCTGATGTATGTGCTAACCAGAATGTTGGTACCTAGATCAAGGAACCATGCCATAGTTCAGAGGCTTGACATTACTCTTCTTTGGGGCCTTTACAAGGAACTCAAGATGAGTTGGGCGTGGATTGTGTTGGTTAATATGTTAGAGACAACACAAGGAAAGCTAATGCTCCCTTACCCTCAGCTGATCACCAAGATTCTGAGACACTTCAAAATATCAGTTGTCAATGAAGAATCAGTAAAAACAACTCTGATATTTCGTGAGTCAATTGTCAACCAAATGCAATTGAAGAAGATCAATGGTATTTGGACAAGGGCTCAACCAAATGTTGAACAAGCTGAGCAAGCTGAAAACCAGTCTAAGGTTTTAGCTAAGTTGCTGGAACTTATGGAGTCTCAGGCTGAACACAATGCTAAGGTGGAAGCCTCTCTTGTGCAACTCCAAGCAACCCTCGACTCAGTTGTTCAAGATGTAATTGCCATCCATGACCATTTGGGTCTCAAGATGTCATTTGAAGACATAGCTGACATTGGCACACAAGTGGCCAATCAAGAAGATCAACCTCATTCCCCCACTACTAATCTACAACAGCATGATGTTCAACCTAAACAACCTGCTAATAATGTTGTTGACACACAAGCAACTGAAGAAACAACCCCTATCAACCTTGATAGTTCTGAACCTCATGGTGAGGAGACACTTGCTAAGGCTAATATAGCAGTCTCTCCCTCTCCCATTGGTGATAATGAGGAACAGCCCTAGATTAGTTATTTAGGCTTTTGTTTTCTTTGTTGTTGTGTAATTTTTTTGTTCAGTATTTCTCTCTTGTATTATCTTTTTGAATTTAATGACAAACGGGGGAGAATTTGAATGAATTTAAATTGGAGAATTTGAATGAATTTAAATTGGAGAATTTGAATGAATTTAACTTGTCCTCATGCTTATCTTATCATGTATACTGAAAATGGAATCTGAAGTTGGAAATTGAAATGAATTATGAATTCTAAAATTCAGGGGGAGTTTTAAATAAAAGTTATTATAAAGTTAAGTTTTAATTTTGAAATGTTAACTCAAAGTTAAATTGTATGTTTGTCATTTAATCAAAAAGGGGGAGATTGTAAGATATATGCCTCCTTGACTATGATTTTCATATAACTTCCAAACATACAATGTATATGCATTATCTGATTAATCTAATTGTTTGGGTTGAAATACATTTCAGGAAATCGATTAGCAAATCTAATTGTTTGGGTTAATCTAATTGTTTTCACTAAGTTAATCGATTAGCAAATCGATTAGTAAATCAATTGGTTAATTGATTGTCTGATTCACAGAACAAAGTTTTCACTGAGTTAATCGATTACTTAAATGTTTTTATCAGACCTGTGTTCTATGATTAAAAGAAATCGATTGGATAATCGATTGATATACTTTTCTTAAGTTACAAGCTTTTTACTAATCAATTAGTTAATCGATTTACTAATCAATTAGTTAATCAATTGCATGAATGAATTAGTTCATCATTTATCAGAAACATATTGCATAATCGATTGGCACATCAATTTTCATTTAATATCTTAGTCACAAGGACAAATCAGTAGATTGGCAAATCGATTTGATTAAGTGTCTGAGTTATTGGGACACATCAGTCGATTGGCAAATCGATTTGATTAAATGTCTGAATTATAGGGAGAAATTAGCCCATTGCCAAATCGATTATGTTAATGAAAGTGAATTGACTGAGTAATCGATTGTTTGATCTCGCATTTTTGAACAAAACAATTATAATCGATTATTCAATCGACTCAGATATGAATTGAGTATCAGTTTTTGATATATTCACTAAAAGAATTGATTAGCAAATCGATTAGTTTGTCTATTTCAAAATTCAAGAAAAACAAGAAACGCGATAATCGATTAGGAAATCGATTGAAAACTGATAGAAAACGAGACAATCACAATTTTTATATAACACAAAAACATATAGAAACAAGATAGAAAACAGAAAGAATTTCATTGGCATTTCAAAAAATACACTTTGAGAAAAATTGTTATAACTCACAAACATTATTGGCAAATACTTAGTGTGAGAATTCATTGTGATTGAATCAAGTGTTTTTAGTTCTTTTTGAAAGAACAATCTTTGTAAAAGAAAGTATGTGGAAATCCAGTATTGTGAAATTGGTGGTCATCTTTTAGAGTGTGTGTGATCATCTAAAAGAGATCTCAATCTGATCTTGCTAGAGCTTGGTGATTAGTTCTTAAGGATAGATTGGTTGTTGTTGTAGATTGGTGTTGAGTTAGATGTATAGGCATTGAAGTGCTGGAAAGTCTGTAAACATATTCAAATCATTTCTAGTAAAGGCTGAAATCAGTAAGTGATTTCAGGACCGGATGTAGACTATCGAATCGATAGTTGAACGAGTATAAAAATCCCTGGTGCACACTTCTCTATCTCTATACTCTTTATCTTGATAATACATGTGTTCTTGAATCTCTGTTTTGAATAAGTTTTGAATATATTATTGTTAAATTGGAATTATTATTAAACAAGTTGGTTTTTATATTAAGTTCATCACTTAGGAAGAAATTGGATAATCTTGTCAATAATATTGTGTATAACTTCCAAAGGATAGAGGCCATTCCACCAACACGTATATGCCATAATGCATGAATTTGGGAATTCCAATAAAAAACCCTCCTCGAAAGGGCATAAATCATAATTGTATCGCCTATCACATACCTTATACTAATTATCAATGTGCCACCCATCACAGGCCCGCACGAGTTACTATAGTGTCGCCTATCACAGGCCTTACACTATTTTCTGGAGTGCAATCGCTCACAGATTAACACGTTCTAGAGTGCATTCTTTCACATATCAACACGATGCGATAATCCCCGTAAGGATAAGATGAACCAACAAATCACATGGCATCATCTCGTGGCCCATCTGGTCACCACTATCACCATGGCCCATCCGGTCACCATGTACTATGAAATGCATGAGCATACTCCAACTCTTTTGACCATAACCATTAAGTAAATGCAGCTATTAAAAGATTCCCCATTTTTAATACTCATTTAACACTAATGATTTTTTGAATAGACACAGAGCATACTCAATTCAATTCAAATTCCACACTTTACATTATATTCGATCAATTCAAATTCCACAAAAACCCACACCAAATTCAAACATCAATCACCCATGAGATTCCACATTCGTCAAACAAAAGTCAAGCCAAATTAATTTTCACAAACCACTCCTCACGCACATCAAATTTAATTTCCTCAAAACAGACATAAATGAATTAAATTCATTTTTAACCAATTCACATAAATTTCTTCTCCAAACATTAATTATGAAACACCATTAACCACACCTCAAACAGATCAAATTCAAATTCCAACATTTCGCTCATAGAATGCATTAAATTCATTTTCCACAATCTATACCTCAAACACAATAAATTCAGATTTCCACAAATTCACATATAAGGTCCTAAATGCAAACTAAAAGTTAGGAAGGAGTCCTTACCTTAACGGTAGCTTTAACAAGCAATTACGACACCACAATTAATTCTGATAAAATTTAAGTTCATGACATCGCTTCCAAAGTTGGCTCACAAGCACAATAGCGGGGAGATGTGCAACTTTCCCTTCTATCTCTTTTCGAAACAAAGTTCAATTGTTGAAGAAAAGTGGATGTTTGTGATTAACGGTTTTGAAACCCATAACACCATTTTTCTTCGTTTTTGAATCAGAGAAGAAGAAAGCTGGGAAATCTTCTCTTTGTCACCCACCAAGCTTTCAGTTTGTTTTCTTGATGCAAAAGAAACCAGAAGGAATAAGGATTTGAATTCACTCACGAAGGCAAGGGCAAACGTTTTCTTTCCTTTGTTTCTGTTTTTCTTTCCTTTCTCCTTTCTAACATATCTAACAACTCTTATACACATCACTCCACTCACATCTCAAAAAATGTGGATAAAAATATCTACTCTCGTTGCAACTCAATTGAAAGATAATTTTTCAACTCAATGTGATATTTTTAACAAAATTGTCCGGTATTAAATTATTTGTAACGTAATTAAATTATTTTCCGACAAATAATTTTAAACGGGTCTCAAAATATATAAATAAATATACGCATATATTAGGCATACTACAAACTCTTACAAATTTTTTTTTCGGTACTTAATTCATAAAAACAAGTAAAATTGAGTTAAATGTCACAACAATTAAACACAAAAATTTACTAAAATACATAAATTAGAATTTCAAACTAAGGGTCTTAAACACAATATTGGTTAAAAACCGTAATTGAACAAGTATAACTCTAAGGAGGACGAAAGTGACCTAAATGTTAATCCAATGTCACAAAAACACCTATTAAATGCACAACATTGGTTAAAAACCCTAATTGAACTAGAATAAATCGGAGGACGAAAATGACCTAAATGTTAATCTTATGATACAAACACACCTATAGAATGCACAAGATTGGTTAAAAGCCATAATTGGACTAGAATAAGCCTAGGGACGACGAAAATGACCTAAATGACACTTTAATGATTCAAACACACCTATTGGATGCACAAGATTGGTTAAAAACCCTAATTGAACTAGAATAACTCTAGGGAGGACAAAAATGACCTAAAAGTTTGTCCAATGACATAAACACACCTATTGGCTGCACAAGATTGGTTAAAAACCTTAATTGGACTAGAATAAGCCTAGGGAGGACGAAAATGATCTAAATGACAATCCAATGATACAAACACACCTATTCGATGCACAAGATTGGTTAAAAACCCTAATTGAACTAGAATAACTCTAGGGAGAAAGAAAACGACCTAAATGTTAATCCAATGACACAAACACACCTATTGGATGCACAAGATTGGTAAAAACCCTAGTTGAACTAAGATAACTCTAGGGAGGAAGAAAATGACCTAAATATTAATCCAATGATACAAACACAACAACTGGATGCACAAGATTGGTTAAAACCCTAATTGACCAAGAAGAAGCCTAGGAAGGACGAAAATGACCTAAATATTAGTCCAATGATACAAACACACGGATTTGACGAACAAGATTTGTTGGACACCGTAATTGAACAAGAATAATCCTAGAGAGGACGAAATTGACCTAAATGTTAATCCAATGACATAAATAATCTTATTGGATGCGCAAGATTAATTAAAAACCTAATTGGAGTAGAATAAACCTAAGGAGGACAAAATGACTTAAATGTTAAACAAATGACACAAATGACCTTATTTGATGCACATGATTGGTTAAAAACCCTAATTGGACAAGAATAAGCCTAAGGAGGATGAAAATGACCAATATGTTAGTCCAATGATACAAACACACGTGTTGGACGAACAAGATTGGTTGATAAGCCTAATAGGACTAGAATAAGCCTAGGGAGGATGCAAATGACCTAAATGTTAATCCAATGACACAAATGAGCTTATTGGATGCACAAGATCAATTAAAAACTTAATTGGACAGGAATAAGCCTAAGGAGGACAAAAATCACTTAATTGTTAATCTAGTGACACAAATGAACTTGTTGGATGCACAAGATTTGTTAAAAACCCTAATTGGTCTTGAATAAGCCTAGGGAGTACGAAAATAACCTAAATGTGAATCCATTGAAACAAACATACCTATTGGATGCACAAGATTGGTTTAAAATCCTAATACGACAAGAATAAGCCTAGGGAGGACGAAAATGTCCTAAATATTAATCCAATGAGACAAACACGCGTATTGTATACAAAAGATTGGTAACAAAAACCCTAATTGGACTAGAATAATCCTAGAGAGGACGAAAATGACCTAAATGTTAATCCAATGACACAAATGATCTTATTGGAAGCATAAAATTAATTAAAAACCTAATTGGACTAGAATAAACCTAAGGAGGACGAAATTGACTTAAATGTTAATCTAATGACACAAATGACCTTATAGGATGCACATGATTGGTAAATAACCCTATTGAACGAAAATGAGCTTAGGGAACACGAAAATGAGCTTAGAATAAGCCTAGGGAACACGAAAATGACCTAAATGTTAATCCAATGATACAAACACACCTATTGGAGACGCAAGACTGGTTAATAACCCAATTGGACTAGAATAAGCCTAGGGTGACCGAAAATGATCTAAATGCTAATCCAATGACACAAACACGCCTATTGGAAGCACAAGATTGGTTAAGAACTCTAAATGGACAAGAATAAGCCTAGGGAAGACGAAAAGGACATAAATATCAATCCAATGACACAAATGAACTTATTTGAAGCACAAGATTGATTAAGAACCCTAAATGGACTGGAATAAGCCTAGAGAGGACAACATAACCTAGGGAGGACAAGAATATGCTTAGGGAGGACGGAATAACCTAAATGTTAATCCAATGACACAAATGAACTTGTTGGATGCACAAGATTTGGTAAAAACCCTAATGGGACTAGAATTAACCTAGGGAATACGAAAATGACACAAATGTCAATCTAATGGCACAATCATATCTATTGGACGCACATGATTGGTTAAAAACTGTAATTGGCCAAGAATAAGCCTAGGGAGGACAAGATTAATTTGATTCACAAGATTAATTAAAAACCATAATTATACTAGAATAAGCCTAGGGATGACGAAAGTGACCTAAATGTTAATCAAACTACCCAAATTAACTTATTGAATACACAAGATTAATTGGACTAGAATAAGCATAGGGAGGACGAAAATTACCTAACTGTTAATCTAATGAGACAAAATAACTTATTGGATGCACAAAATTTGTTAAAAAAACTTAATTGGAGTAGAATAAGCCGAGGGAGTACAAAAATGACCTGAATGTCAATCCAATGACACAAATATACCTATTGGATGCACAAGATTCACAAAACCATAATTGGACAAGAGTAAACCTAAGGAGGACTAAAATGACATAAATGATAATCAAATGACACAAACACACCTATTGGAAGCACAAGATTGGTTAAAAACATCATTGGACTAGAATAACTCTAGGGAGGACAAAAATGACCTAAATGTTAATCCAATGACACAAATGAACTTATTGGATTCACAACATTGGTTAAAAACCCTAATTGCACTAGAATAAGCCTAACGAGTATCAAAATGACATAATTGTACATCCAATGACACAAACACACGTATTGGATGCATAAGATTGGTTAAAAACCCTAATTGGACTAGAATAAGCCAAAGGAGGATGAAAAAGACCAAAATGTTAATGCAATGACACAAATCAACTTAATGGATGCACAAGATTAATTAAAAACCTAATTGGAATAGAATAAGCCTACGGAAGACGAAAATGAGCTTAATGTTGATCGAATGACACAAATGAACACATTCGATGCACAAGATTGGTTAAAAACCCTATTTGGTTAGAATAAGCATAGGGAGGACAAAAATGACCCAAATGTTATTCCAATGATACAAACACACATATTGCATGCACAAGATTGGTTAAAACCATAATTAGGCTAGAAAAAGCCATGAGAGGACGAAAATAACCTAAATGTGAATCCAACGACACAAATGAACTTATTGGATTCACAAGATTGGTTAAAATGACTAAATGGACTAGAATAAGCCTATGAAGGAAAAAAATGACCTAAATGTTAGTCCAATGACACAAATGAATTTATTGGATGCATAAGATTTGTTAAGAACCTTATATGAACTAGAATAAGCCTAGGGAGGATGAAAATAACCTAAATGTGAATCCAATGGGTTAAACACCCCTTTTGGATGCACAACATTGTTTAAAACCCATAATTGGACTAAAATAAGCATAGGGAGGATGAAAGTGACTTAAATGTTAATCCGAGGACACATGTGAATTAATTGGATGCGCAAGATTTTATTAAAACCCTAATTGGACTAGAAAAAGCCTAGGGAGGACGAAATGACCTAAATGTTAATCAAATGACACAAATGAGCTTATTGGATGCCCAGGATTGGTTAAAAACCCTAATTGGACTAGAATGCCTAGGGAGGACGAAAATTACCTAAAGATTATCCAATAAGAAAAAAGAACTTATTGGATGCACAAGATTGGTTAAAAAACCTAATTGGACTAGAATTAGCCTACGGAGCACGAAAATGTGCTAAATGTCAACTCAATGACACAAACAAACCTATTGGATGCACAAGATTGGGTAAAAACCCTAATTGGACATGAATAAGCTTAGGGAGGACGAAATTGGTTAAAAATCGTAATTGGATGCACAAAATGTTAATCTAGTGATACAAAAACACGTATTGGATGCACAAAATTGGTTAAAAATCGTAATTGGACTAGAATAAGCCTACGAAGGACGAAAATGACCTAAATGTTAATTCAATGACCCAAATGAACTTATTGGATGCACAAGATTAATTTAAAAATTAATTGGACTACATTAAGCCTAAGGAGCACAATAATGACTTAAATATTAATTCAATGACACAAATGAACTTATTGGATGCACAAGATTGGTTAAAATCACTAAATCGACTTGAATAAACCTACGGAGGACGAAAATAACCTAAATGTTAATACAATGACTCAAATGAATTTATTGAATGCACAAGATTGGTTAAAAACCCTAAATGGAATAGATTAAGCTTAGGGAGTGTGAAAATGACGTAAATGTGAATCAAATAACACAAACACACCAATTGGATGCACAAGATAGGTTAAAATAATAATTGGACTAGAATAACTCTATGGAGGACGAAAATGACCTAAATGTTAATCCAATGACACAAAGACCAGTATTAGATGCACAAGATTGGTTAAAACCCCTAATTGGACTAGAATAGGCCTAGGGAGGACGAAAATGACCAAATGTTAATCCAATGACACAAATGGATTAATTGGATGCACAAAATTGGTTAAAACCCTTAATTTGACTAGAATAAGCCTAGGGAGACGAAAATGACCTAAACTTTAGTCCAATTACACTAACACACGTATTGGATGCACAAGATTGGTTAAAAACCCTAGTTAGACTAGAATAACCCTAGGGAGGACTAGAATCACCTACATATTAATCCAATGACACAAACATCGATATTGGACGCACAAGATTGGTTAAAACACCTTATTTGACTACAATAAGCCTAGGGGGGATGAAATTGACCTAAATGTTCATTAAATGATACAAACACACCTATTGGATGCAAAAGTTTGGTTAAAAACCCTTATTCGACTAGAATAAGATTAGGGAGGGCGAAAATGACCTAAATGTTAGTCCAATAACACAAAAGAACTTATTGGATGCACAAAATTTGGTAAAAAAAAGCTAATGGGAATAGAATAAGCCTAGAGAGTACGATAATGACCTAAATGCCAATCTAATGACACATACCTATTGGATGCACAAGATTAGTTAAAACCCCTAATTGGACAAGAAAAAGCCTAGGGAGGACGGAAGTGACCTAAATGTTAATCCAATGACACAAACACACCTATTGGATGCACAAGTTTAATTAAAAACGATAATTCGACAAGAGTAAGCCTAGGAAGGACTAAAATGAAATAAATGATAATCCAATGACACAAACACACCTATTGGATGCACAAGATTGGTTAATAAAAATAATTGGACTAGAATAACTCTATGGAGGACGGAAATGACCTAAATGTTAATCCAATGAGACAAATGAACTTATTTAATGCACAACATTGGTTAAAAATCCTTATCAGACTAGAGTACGCCTAGGGAGTACAAAAATGACCTAAATGTACATCCAATGACACAAACACACGTATTGGATGCACAAGATTGATTAAAAACCCAAATTGGAGTACAATAAGCCTAAGGAGGACAAAAATTGACCTAAATTTTAATACATTGACACAAATGAATTTATTTGACGCACAAGATTGGTTTAAGACCATATATGGACAAGAATAAGCCTAGGGATGATGAAAATGACCTTAATGTGAATCGAATGACACAAACACACCTATTGGATGCAAAAGATTGGTTAAAAACAATAATTGGACTAGAATAAGCCTAGGGAGGGAAAAATGACTTAACTGTTTATCCAATTCACAAACACACCTATTGGATGAACAAGAAAGGTTAAAAATCCTAATTGGACAAGAATAAGCCTAGGGAGGATGAAAATGACCCAAATGTTAATCCAATGACACAAACACACGTATTGGAGGCACAAGATCAGTTAAAAACCATAATTCGACTAAAATAAGCTATGGAAGGGCAAAAATGACCTAAATGTTAATCCAATAATACAAAAGAACTTATTGAATGCACAACACTGTTTAAAAACACCTAATTTGACTAGAATAAGCCAAGAGAGTAATATAATGATCTAGATGGCAATCCAATGACACATATCTATTGGATGCACAAGATTGGTTAAAAACCCTAATTGGACAAGAAAAAGCCTAGGGGGGACGAAAATGACCTAAATGTTAATCCAACGATACAAACACCTGTATTGGATGCACAAGATTGGTTAAAAACCCTAATTCGACTACAATAAGCCTAGGGTGGACGAAAATGACCTAAATGTTAATCCAATGACACAAACGAACATATTGGATGCACATGATTAATTAAAAAACTAATTGGACTAGAATAAACCTAAGGAGGACGAAAATGACTTAAATGTTAACCAAATGTCACAAATGAACTTATTGGATGCACAAGATTGGTTAAAAACCCAAAATGGACTAAAATAAGCCTTGGGAGGATTAAAATAACCTAAATGTTAATTCAATGACACAAATGAATTTATTGGATGCATAAGATTGGTTAAAAACCCTAAATGGACTAGAATAAACCTAGGGAGGATGCAAATGACATAAAGGTTAATCTAATCCAATGACACAAACACACCTATTGGATGCACAAGTTTGGTTAAAAGCCGTAATACAACAAGAGTAATCCTAGAGAGGACTAAAATGACATAAATGATATTCCAATGACACAAACACACCTATAGGATGCACAAGACTAGTTAAAAAACCCTAATTGGACTAGAATAAGCCTATGGATTACGGAAATGACCTAAATGTACATCCAATGACACACACACATACACACACGTATTAGATGCACAAGATTGGTTAAAAACCCTAATTGGACTAGAATAAGCCTAAGGAGGACAAAAATGACCTAAATGTTAATCCATTGGCACAAATGAATTTATTGGATGCACAAGATTGGTTAAAAAGCCTTATATGGACTAGAATAAGCCTAGGGATGATGAAAATGACCTTAATGTGAATCCAATGACTCAAACACACCTATTGGATGCACAAGATTGGTTAAAAACCATAATTGGAGTAGAATAAGCCTAGGGAGGGAAAAATGACTCAAATATTAATCCAATTCACAAACACACCTACTAGATGCCCAAGAATGGTTAAAAATCCTAATTGGACAAGAAGAAGCCTTGGGAGGACGAAAATGACCAAAATGTTAATCCAATGACACAAACACACTATTGGATTCTCAAGATTGGTTAAAAACTCTAATTGGACTAGAATAATCCAAAGGAGGACGAAAATGACCTAAATGTTAATCCAATGACACAAAAGAACTTATTGGAATTACAAGATTGGTTAAAATCCCTATTTGGACTAGAATAAACTTATGGAGGGCAAAAATGACATAAATGTTAATCTAATGACACAAATGAATTTATTGGATACACAAGAATTGTTAAAAACCTTATATGGACTAGAATAAGCCTAAGGCGGATGAAAATGAGCTAAATGTGAATCCAATGACACAAACACACCTATTGGACTAGAATAAGCCTTGGGAGGAAGAAAATGACCTAAATGTTAATCCATGGACACAAATGAATTAAGTGGATGTGCAAGATTTTTAAAAAAACCGTAAATGGACTAGAATAAGCCTAGGGAAAACGAAATGACCTAAATGTAAATCAAATGACACAAGATTGGTTGAAAATCCTAATTGGACTAGAATATGCCTAAGGAGGACGAAAATGACCTAATGTTAATACAATGAGACAAAAAAAACATATTGGATTCACAAGATTGGTAAAAAAACATAATTGGACTAGAATAAGCCTACGAAGTACGAAAATGACTTAAATGTCAATTCAATGACACAAACATACCTATTCGATGCACAAGAATGGTTAACAATCCTAATTGGACAAGAATAAGCCTTGGGAGGACGAAAATGACCTAAAACTTAATCCAATAATACAAAAACACGTATTGGATTCACAAGATTCGTTAAAACGCTAATTGGCCTAGAATAAGCCTGTGGAGGACGAAAATAACCTAAATTTATTCCAATAACACAAATGAACTTATTAGATGCACAAGATTAATTAAAAAACTAATTGGACTAGAGTAAGCCTAAGGAGGACAAAAATGACTTAAATGTTAATCCAATGAAACAAATGAACTTATTGGATGCACCAGATTGGTTAAAAACCCTAAATAGACTAGAATAAGCCTATAGAGGACGAAAATAACATAAATTTTAATCCAATGACCAAAATGAATTTATTGGATGCACAAGATTGGTTAAAAACCCTAAACGGACTAGATTAAGCTTACGGAGGATTAAAAAGACCTAAATGTTAATCCAATGGCACAAACAGACCAATTGGATGCACAAGATAGGATAAGAACAATAATTTGACAAGAGTAAGCCTAAGGAGGACTAAAGTGACATAAATGATAATCCAATGACACAAACACACCTATTGGATCCAGAAGATTGGTTAAAAAAATAATTGGACTAAAATTACTCTAGGAAAGACGAAAATGACCTAAATGTTAATCCAATGACACAAATGAACTTATTGGATTCACAACATCGGTTAAAAACGTTAATTGGACTAGAAAAAGTCTAGGGAGTACGAAAATAACCTAAACGTACATCTAATGACACAAACACACATATTGGATGCACAAGATTGGTTAAAAACCCTCATTGCACTAGCCTAGGACTAAGGAGGATGAAAATGACCTAAATGTTAATCAAGTGACACAAATGAATTTATTGGATGCACAAGATTGGTTAAAAACCTTATATGGTCTAGAGTAAGCCTAGGGAGGATGAAAATGAAATAAATGTGAATCCAATGACACAAACACACCTATTGGATGCACAAGATTATTAAAAACCATAATTGGAGTAGAATAAGCCTAGGGAGAACGAAAATGACCTAAATATTAATCCAATGACACAAATGAATTAATTTGATGCACAAGATTTGTTAAAAACCCTAATTGGACTAGAATAACCCTAGGGAGGTTGAAAATGACCTAAATTTTAATCCAATGACACAAACACATGTATTGGATGCACAAGATAGGTTAAAAACCCTAATTAGATTAGAATAAGCTTAGGGAGAACTAAAATGACATAAATGTTAATCCAATGACACAAACACACATATTGGATGCTCAAGATAGGTTAAAAAACCATAATTAAACTAGAATAAGCCTAGGGAGGACGAATTGACCTAAATGTTAATCCTATGATACAAATGAATTAATTAGATGCACAAGATTAATTAAAAACCCTAACTAGATTAGAATAAGACTAGGGAGGACGAAGATGACCAAAATGTTAATCCAATGACACGAATATACATATTGCATGCACAAAATTGGTTAAAACCCTAGTGGACTAGAATAAGCCTACGGAGGACGAAAATGACCTAAATGTCAATCTATTGACACAAATGAACTTATTGGATGCACAAAATTGGTTAAAAACCCTAAATGGACTAGTATAAGCCTAGGGAGGACGCAAGTGAACTAAATGTAAATCAATTGACACAAACGAGTGTTAAGACAAAATCTCAATTTAAATGTTTTGATGAAAATTAAATAAAAGATTAATTAAAGATTATTAATTATGATTCAAAATGTTTTGGTATTTAACATGTACATTTGAGTGTGTTAAAACAAGATAGGTATCAAACATCACAAATAAGATCTGATTAAAATCAAAGAAAGCAGTTCTCGAAAACGAAGATTGATATTGAAGTAGTTCTGGAAAACGAAGAGGGATCTTGACTTATTGCTGAGAAACGAAGAACGATCTTCGATTATGCAAGATTGGATCCTAGAAACATTATTCATCTCATATCTTCATCTAGAATAAGCAAGGATCAATCTAAGTCATATTTGTTTCAGAATTCGAAAAATCAAAGACATGCTTCATTAAAACTATAAAACAAGATCATTCTTCAAATGAGGCAAGTGTAAGTACAAAGCTACAAGCTGTAAAGTACACTACTGATTGTACCTTTCTAAACCTGCACACTCGACTGAAAAGCAAGCACTCAACTCAGACAACTGACACAATCGCAAAGTACTAGTCAATTCATCATAAACAAATTCGAAGAACAATCTTGGATCTCAAGAACATTCTTGGATGCAGTTTTGATCACTCTTGCTTTTTGGCAGACTTTATCCAACCACTATTTCATGACAGTTGGCCCTATTTCAACGGGCATATGAGTTGTCCCAAGCTCTCTTGAAGTCTATAAATGCAACTTCAAGATGAAGAACAAAATACAACTCAAAGTTCCAAGCAAAGCATCAATCATTTCAAACATCTCAAGTGTCTCAATATCATTGTTAAAGCTTGCTATTTTTAATCTTTGTGTTGTGTTAGAATCAGTAACAACTGACTTCTATTTACAAAAATCTATTTCTCAAATAAGAGTTGAGTAAATACCTAAATTTTAAATATTCTCAAATCCACCACTTTGTAAATCAAGGTTATTTTGTCAACATAATCTTGAGTGATTTGTAACAATCCCTTTCGTGTTTTGAAAGGTAACTTACAAAATCCTTTCTGGAATAGTAAGGTAGAACTGAGGAAATGCTTTCTAGATAGAAGGGTATAAACTGTGTAAAGATCTAGATTGATCTGTGAAAATAATGTGATAACCAAGAACAATCTTGCCTTTGAGCACATAGTGGAAAATCTCCCTCTTGTGAGGACTGGACGTAACCCGTGTTTGGGTGAACCAGGATATATGCTTGCGTAATCTCTCTACCTCTATCTCTGTTTACTTTATGCTTAACAATCATATTTTATACCGATAAAATTGATATAGTTGTTTTTGACTAACAAAGATCAATCTTCTTTATAACCAAACCAATCTTATTCAATTTGTAGTTTCATAACATGAATTTTTTAAAAGGGGGCAATTATAATTCAAACCTTCCTTCCTTATATGGTATAGAATAAGCCTAGGGAGGATGAAAATGAACTAAATGTGAATCCAATGACACAAACACACCTATTGGAGGCACAAGAATGGTTAAAAACCATAATTGGACTAGAATAAGCTTAGGAAGAACGAAAATCACTAAAAAGATAATCCAATGACACAAATAAAATAAATTGGATGCACAAGATTTGTTAAAAACCCTAATTGGACTAGAATAAGCCTAGGGAGGAAGAAAATGACCTAAATTTTAATACAATAACACAAACACACGTATTGGATGCACAAGATAGGTTAAAAACCCTAATTAGACTAGAATAAGCCTATGGAGGACGAAAATGACCAAAATGTTGATCCTGTGATACAAATGAATTTATTGGATGCACAAGATTGATTAAAAACCGTAACTAGACTTGAATAAGACTAGGGAGGACGAAAATGACCTAAATGGTAATGCAATGACACAAATACACTTACTCCATGCACAAGATTGTTTAAACCCTAGTGGACTAGAATAAGCCTATGGAGGACGAAAATGACGAACTTATTGGATGTACAAGATTGGTTAAAAACCCTAAATGGGCTAGAATAAGCCTATGGAGGTAACAAATGACCTAAATGTTAATCAAATGACACAAATGAGCTTATTGGATACCCAAGATTGGTTTAAAACCCTAATTCGACTAGAATAAGTAAAAGGAGGACGAAAATGACGTAAATGTTAATCCAATGACACAAACACATGTATTGGATGCACAAGATTGGTTAGAAACCCTAATTGGACTAGAATAAGCCTAAAGAGAACGAAAATGACCTAAACGTTAATCCAATTACAAAAATACACCAGTTGGATGCGCAAGATTGGTTAAAAATCATAATGGGACAACAATAAGCCTAGGGAAGACGAAAATGACCTAAATGTTAAACACATACACAAACACACCTATTGAACGCACTAGATTGGTTAAAATCCCTAATTGGTCTTGAAGAAGCTAAAGGAGGACGAAGATGACCTAAATATTAATCCAATGACACAAATGAACTTAATAGATGGACAAGAATGGTTAAAAACCCTGATTGGACTAGAATAAGCCTACGAACGATGAAAATGACCTAAACCTAAATCTAATGACACAAACACACCTATTGGATGCACAAGATTGGTTAAAAACCCTAATTGGAGTATAATAAGCCTAGGGAGAATGAAACTGTAACACCCCGATTTTCAAAGAGAGGGTGTATTTTTTTTTTTCAAAAGAAATTAAAATAAAACAGAGAAAACATGACGTTCACATCTCCTTGACATTTGTCATACTTCATCCAGTTTCATCTTGAAATCTACCAGGAAAACATCTAATACTTTTCTTAACAAGAGTCCTCAACTTAGATCTTTACTTGAAATCTCTTATTAGTCTAATGTTAATCCATCCATACTCATCATCTTCGAGTTTACACCAACACATAGCTTATGTGTCCTTGGAACCATTTTATAAATTCCATGCCGTCATGATTTGGTTCAGGTCTGCTTGACAATTCGTCATCTCGAAGATCTTTTCCATTTCTCGAATCCACTAATCATCTCTTTTCTTGAGTTCTCATCACCCTTGAACTTTGGAGGATGGTAACGACAACAATCTTTCAATCCTCTTGACTTAATAGCATAAATCCCTCTTTCCCTCTTCTCCAGATCCCGTCGAGTCTTTGCAGCAGTTCGTGCAACAACAAAACATCCATATTATTTGTAGCTTCAACTATTTGATCATCCCTACTAACGTTCGTCCTTGCAACGTTGTTCCCTCTTGGAGGTAGTTTTTCCGAAAAACCAACATCAGGAAGAAGTGTTAGCACCACATCGAATAATTCCAAAACTAAGTTTCGAATATATCAACACATAATAACTACCCCTGATCTGACAACTCAGACCAATTACCCCTGATCACAACCTACAGGTTGACTTACAATCTATAACCAAAGGCTCCACAGCCCCCAAAGAAAACCAAACCAAAGCTCTGATACCACAATGTAACACCCCGATATTCAAAGCGAGGGTGTATTTTGTTTTTTCAAAAGAAATTAAAATAAAATAGAGAAATAAATAAGGAAATACCTTTGGATAAATATTTAAGTCATTATAATTTATAAGCAGCAGAAACGTTTTTCGAAATATGAATCCAAAGTATTTACACCTCAAAAAGTGGTACATGGAACCCATCGAAAATAAACTGTCATGCTGACAATATTTGTAAAGATACCATTTTCCAATTTAAAATAAATGCATTCCAAAATAAAGACATTTGATCCCTCTATGTCAACCTAATCTGATCATTCTACCAAAAACTATACACCCTGAGTGATCTTCACGCGCCCCGTAAGATCCTCCTAACATAGCTCCAATCAAGGATTCCCATCTACATTCCCATCCGTAGGGTATGAACCAGTAGGATTGTCCTAGCTCTAATCTGAGGGCAAAGCCCTGGATTTCCACAATAGTTGTAAAGGGTCACCAACCGAAATTAATAGTTAACACATAACATTTAAGTTTTCAAATGCACAAAATACCCTTTCAACTTAGCATGTACCTTAAAAGGGTTTTCCATATGCTAAAAGTTCATATAATACTTGCCAAATAAAAATGAAATCAAAATAAAGTTCTCAATCCATTAAGTAATACATAACTGACCAAAACATTGATAAATCAATTGAGCAATCGATCATCTAACTCTTTATAAGAATTTCCACTAAGCCAATCGATTTCCAAATTGATTTCCTGAAGGTTTTTAGTGAAATTTGAACTCTGGGCTTAATTCAATCGATTGGGAAATCGATTGAATGAATAACTGAGCCCCTGTATTAATGCCAATCGATTTCCAAATCGATTTTGTCACTTTTGCTGAGTTCCTGTATGGCCAAATCGATTTCCAAATTGATTTCTTAAATGATTTTTGAAAAATAGATTACAAAATCGATTGGCAAATCGATTTTGTCAAATTAGTGAAGTACCTGTAACTCATCAAATCGATTGGGAAATCGATTTCCGTGCATATTCTTCCAAAAATACACAAACTAACTCAATCACGTTCATACAAAACTCCAAATCTTAACACTTAGCAATTCCCACACAATCACCACGAAAAATTGGGTTTCGAAAAAGTTTTACAATCCATCACACTTACACACGATATTCAATACATAACACTTAGCAATTTCAACACAATCACAATGACATCTCAAGTTCAAACAGTCAATCATAAACTTGAATCAAACACGACTCGTGTGCCAAGCACCCTAATGCAATGCGTATATGCCAAAATGCATGGACTCGGAATTCACAACCAAAACCCTCCTCGAAGGGCTGTAAATCATAATTGTACCGCCTATCACGGGCCGAGTACCAATTACTGAGGTGCCACCTATCACGGATCTGCACGATTTACTAAAAAGCGTAAACCATAAACGTACTGCCTGTCACGGGCCTGTACCGTTTACCGAAGTGCCACCTATCACGGGTCTGCACGGTTTACTAAAAAGAACGTAAATTGTAAATGTACCGCCTATCACAGGCCAAAGTACTATTTACCAAGGTGCCACTTATCACGGGTCTGCACAATTTACAAAAAACCGTAAATCGTAAATGTACCGCCTATCACGGGCCAAAGTACTATATATTTACCAAGGTGCCACCTATCACGGGTCTGAACAATTTACAAAAACGTAAACCATAAATGTACCGCCTATCACAGGCCAAAGTAGTATTTATCATAGTGCCACCTATCACGGGTCTGCACGATTTACAAAAAGAATGAAAATGCATGAGCATATACTGACTCCATCCACAACAATCGTTAAGCAAATGCAGATATTAAAAGATTCCCCATTTTAATACTCATTTAACTTAAACGATTTTCACAACAAACATTAATCAAACAGAAATATTAAGAGATTCCCCATTCTTAATACTCTTTTAACTTAAACGATTTTCACAACAAACATTAAGCAAACCGAAATATTAAGATATTCCCCATTCTTAATACTCTTTCAACTTAAGCGATTTTCAAAACGAACATTAAGTAAACAAGACATTAAGAGATTCCCCATTCTTAATACTCATTTAACTTAAACGATTTTCCAAAACAAACATTAAGTAAACAAGACATTAAGAGATTCCCCATTCTTAATTCTCATTTAACTTAAACGATTTTCAAAACAAACATTAAGTAAACAAGACATTAAGAGATTCCCCATTCTTAATTCTCATTTAACTTAAAAAATTTTCAAAATAAACATTAAGTAAACAAGACATTAAGAGATTCCCCATTCTTAATACTCGTTTAACTTAAACGATTTTCACGACAACATTAAGTAAACATAGACATTAAGAGATTCCCCATTCTTAATACTCGTTTAGCTCTAATGGTTTTCAAATTCCACACAAAACAAACTCCAACATATTATCAAATTCGATACACGATTCACACCCAAACACATCAATTCATTTCCCCACAAAATTCCAACCATACACATATCAAATTTCATCAGTATTAATTAAGAGCACGTCAAATACGACGAACACAAATCAACACTACATACCACTCAAACACATCAAAATCATTTCCTCAAAATCATACAATAATGAATTACATTCATTTTCCCCCAAATCAATACTTCAACCCTAACAAAATCTTTTCCACACAACCACAGATAAGTCCCTAAATGCAAACTAAAAGTTTGGAAGGAACCCTTACCTTCACGTTAGCTTTAACGTGCGATTACGCTACCGCGAGTAAATCCGGTAAAATCTCCACACGCAACATCGCTTCCAAAGTTGGTCCCCTAGCACCGTAGCGTAGCGGTGAGCAACTTTCCCTTCTATCTCTTCACGAAATGAAGCTTAGATCTAGATGAAACGGGGAGGTTTGTGTTTGACGGTTTTGAAATCCCTAACACCGTTTTTCTTCGTTTTCAAAACAACACGGAAGTATGAAGCTGAGAAATTCTTGCTTTCTTACCCACTAAGCCTTGGGTTTCTATTCTTGAGGAAAAGGAAGCAAAGAAAACGAAAATGGAGGGAGGGAGAAAAAGAAAGCTTCGCGAGGCAGAGGAAGACGAAGGACTTCTGTTTTTTTCTTTCTCTTGTTTTTCCTTCTCTCTACTTTCCTTTCTTTCTATTTCTTTTCTTTCTATTTCCCTTTTTTTCCTTTTCCCTCCACACAAACATTAATATATCTATTTATATATATTAAATACTTTTTACAAATATCTCTAAATCTTTAGATATTTATTAAAATTACCATTTCACCCATCACTTCCCAAACCACTTTTTGTTAAAAATATCTACTCTCATCACAGCTTAATTGACAGATGCAATTCTTAGCAACCCAAGATATTTTTAACGAAACTCTCTAGAATTAAATTCTTCGTGAAAGATCCACCGCAGTTAATTTAATTTATTGGTCGACGATTAATTAAGCGAGCATCAATATAACTTTTTGGTCCTTTAAACTCCCAAAATATTAATAACTTTGGCTAAAAAGCCTCCGAGTTCAATACCAAAATACACTAAAATACATAAACTATGCTTAAAAATTATGGGTCTTACAGAAACTAACCTAAATTATAATACAATGACAAAAATGAATTTATTGGAAGCACAAGTTTGGATTATAAATCATAATTAAACTAGATTAACCCTAGGGAGGAGGAAAATGACCTAAATGGTAATTGAATGACACAAACACACGTATTGGATGCACACGATTGGTTAAAAACCCTACTTGGACTAGAATAAGCCTAGGGACGATGAAAATGACCAAACTGTTAATCCAATGACACAAATGAACTTATTGGAAGCACAAGATTGATTAAAAACCCTAATTGGTCAAGAATATGGCAAGGGAGAACAAAATATACTTAAATGTAAATTCAATGCAAAAACACACGTATTGGATGCACAAGATTATGTAGACTAGAATAACCCTAGGGAGGACAGAAATGACCAAAATGTTAATCCTATGATACAAATAAATTTATTGGATGTACAAGATTAACGAAAACTCTTAACTGGACTAGAATAAGACTAGGGAGGACTAAAATTACCTAAATGTTAATCCAATGACACAAACACACGTAATGCAAGCACAAGATTGGTTAAAATACTAGTGAACTAGAACAAGACTAAGGAGGAAAAAAATGACCTAAATGTCAATCCAATGACACAACTTAACTTATTGGATGCACAAGACTGGTTAAAAACCCTAAATGGACAAGAATAAGCCTAGGGAGGAAACAACTGACCTAAATGTTAATCAAATAACAAAAATGAGCTTATTGGATGCCCAAGATTGGTTAAAAACTCTAATTGGACTAGAATAAGCCTAAGGAGGACGAAAATGAACTAAATGTTAATCCAATGACCCAAACACACGTATTGGATGCACAAGATTTGTCAAAAACCATAATTGGACTAGAATATGCCTAAAGAGAACGAAAATGACCTAAATGTTAATGCAAAGACACAAACACACCAGTTGGATGCACAAGATTGGTTAAAAATCGTAATTAAACATCAATAAGCCTTGGGATGACAAAAATGATCTAATTATTAAACACATACACAAACGCACCTATAGGACGCACTAGATTGGTTAAAACCCCTAATTGGTCTAGAATAAGCCTAGGGAGAACCAAAATGAACTAAATGTTAATCCAATGATACAACTGAACTTATTCGATGCACAAGAATGGTTAAAACCCTAATTGGACTAGAATAAGCCTATGGAGGACGAAAATGACCTACATATTAATCTATTGACACAAACACACCTATTGGATGCACAAGATTGAACAAAAAAATCCTAATTGGACTAGATTAACCTTAAGGAGGAGGAAAATGACCTAAATGTTAATCCAATGGCACAAACACACGTATTGGATGAACAAGATTGTTTAAAAACCCTTCTTGGAGTAGAATAAGCCTAGGGATGATGAAAATGACCAAAATGTTAATCCAATGACACCAATGAACTTATTGGATGCACAAGATTGGTTAAAAACACTAATTGGACTAGAATTATCCAAGGGAGGACGAAAATGACCTAAATGTTAATCAGATGAGACAAACACACGTATTGCATGCAAAAATGGTTAAAACCCTAATTAGGCTAGAATAAGCCTTGGGAGGAAGATAATGACCTAAATGTCAATCCAATGACAAAATTGAAATTATTGGATGCACAAGATTGGTGAAAAACTCTAATTGGACTTGAATAACCCTAGAGAGGATGAAAATTACCTAAATGTGAATCGAATGACACAAACACACCTATTGGATGCACAAGATTGGTTAAAAACTATAATTGGACTAGAATAAGCCTAGGGAGGTTGAAAAGACCTAAATGTTAATCTAATGAGACAAATACATGTATTGCATGCACAAGATTGGTTAAAACCCTTATGGAGTAGAATAAGACTACGAGGGACGAAAATGTCCTAAATGTCAATCAAATGACACAAATGAACTTATTGGATGCACAAGATTGGTTAAAAACCTTAAATGGACTAGAATAAGTCTAAGGAGGACGCAAATGACCTAAATGTTAATCGAATAACCAAAATGAACTTATTAGATGCCTAAGATTGATTCAAAAATCTAATTGGACTAGAATAAACCTAAGGAGGACAAAAATGACCTAAATGTTTACCAATGACACAAACAAGCGTATTAGATGCACAAGATTGGTCAAAAATTCTAATTGGAGTAGAATATGCCTATGGAGGAAGCAAATGACCTAAATGTTAATCCAATGACACAAATATATTTAATTGGATGCACAAGATTGGTTAAAAACCTTAATTGGACTAAAATAAGCCTAAGGTGGAGGAAGATGACATAAATGTTAATCCAATGACACAAACACGCTTATTGGCTGCACAAGATTGATTAAAATTGTAATTGGACAAGAATATGTCTAGGAAAGACGAAAGCATCCTGATGGTTAATCCAATGACACAAACAGATCTATCGGACGAAAGCAACATGATGGTTTAATTTTTTGTTTTAAGATAGTAACTAATAATAAGTAAATGGCCGAAATTAAATGAACACAAAAGAATTATCCTGGTTCCCCTTATAACCAAGGGTACATCCAGTCCTCTTGCACATAACAAGAGATTAATCCACTTATTGTCCGAAAATGTACATCTCCCACCCTGGGATTTCTTCTACAAATTTATAACAACACTTCTAAGATAGCACACTGATGTAAGGTATGACCTCAGTTTGAAAGAAATTATGCAGAATAATGCCTATTCTAACAATATGCGCAACAGTTTAATAAATTTGAAATTTACTAAACAAAATATTAAACAAGGTCCCAAAAAGATCAATCCTAAGGTTATTCAATAATAACAATTATTGTTAAAATGAAGAGTGCAGCATATACATTTATCATTCAAGATATTGATTCACATACAAGCATGCTAAGACAATCTTTCATGTAATATCAAGATATGCAGAAATATGTTTAAGCATACAATCAATATCAATCAGATATACAATGCAAGAATTAAAAAGAGATAAGGGAAAGAAAAATGGTACACAGTGATTTTTATACTAGTTCAAGCGTTGTTGAACGGCCTACGTCCAGTCCTAAGATCAAATCCGATCTTAGCCTTTTCACTAGAATGTCTTAGAATCAGTTTACAGATGTTCCAGCTCCTCGCCTATCAATCTTAAACTATTCTTTCTATTCTATTCTTATCTCCCAGAATCCCAGAGTCTATCTCCCATAAACTCTTCCAAGATTTCAGTCAAGTGTCTTCTTGATGAGATCCCTCAATCACAAAAGATCACCACCAGTAAAGACTGGATTTCTCAATGTTATTTGATTACAGAAATCGTTTACAGATGTTCTAAAAACCGAAATACACAGATTTTGTCAAGCAGGCTTCTTCTCTAAATGACTTTCTCTTTGCAATATTTTTCCGCCTTTGTTGATCATGAATGAATGATGTTCAAGTCTAAAAAAGTAGAGTTCAATGTTATCTTTGATGTGAGAAAGTAACTATTAGAAATTTCTATGAATGTCAAAGTGTATTGAATACTATTGTTGTTGTTGAGAAGAAAAGCTTGAAAAAGAGTTTATATAGATTTAGAAAAAACAACACATAAATTGATTTACTCAATCGATTTATTAAAGTTATAAAACATACTAATCGATTTAACAAATCGATTTCGCGAGTCTTGTTTTTCTTGAATCTTGAAACTGCAGAAACTAATCGATTTACCTAATCGATTATTTTAAAGTATTCTTCAGATTTTAATAAGAGTTCATGTTTGAATCGATTTGCATAATCGATTTGGTATGTTTTGTTCCAACAACGACATCAAAACAATCGATTTACGCAATCGATTCAAACATTCACATAATCGATTTGGCCAGCACTAAGTCTTCTCTGTTTGTTAAAACTTTTGTGCTAATCGATTTGGTCAATCGATTTCACTAATTACAGAGAGACCTTAAATCATTTAATCGATGTGCCTAATCGATTATGGACTTATGTCTGAAGAACAATGTATCAGTTTGTTTCATTCAATCGATTTACCAAATGGATTAATGTCAAACTTATTTCAAAAGAACTATATCAATGGATTGTGCTAATCGATTGTGTATGTCCCAGACCAAGATCATTTTAAAACTTATTTTTTCAAATCGATTTGCCTAATCGATTTGTTAATTACTGGTTTGGCTTTGTGACTTTCACAATCGATGGTGTCAATCGATTTAAAAACAATCAGAATAAACTGTGATTGGAACAATCGATTTGCAAATCGATTTAAGGCTAACTGGCTCTCTAACTTGCACAATTTAATTTCAGTTAGTGTGCCAATCGATTTGCCTAATCGATTTAAGCAATCATTTAAGTCTCTGTGATTTACACAATCGATTTGCCTAATCGATTTAAGGCTAACTTGCTTTATGACTTGCACAATTTATTTTCTAATGAATGTACCAATCGATTTGCCTAATCGATTGATAGCATACTTGATTTTCAGAAAATGTGCAAATCGATTTTGCCAATCGATTGATTAATTCACAGACTACATATATTCCTACAACCCTTTTACAGAATCTATTTGTCTAATCGATTTTGTCAGTGATTCTTCAAACTTTGTTGATTCCTTGAGTTCCAAGTCATTGTCACAAGTTTGTAGGGTTGAGTTGTTGTTCCTGAAATTTTGCTCAGTTCAAAATGTTAGATTTATCACATGATGTATGTTTGTAAAAAATATCAAAAATAGACTTATGTCTAACAATCTTCCCCTTTTTGATTAATTGACGAACATGCAATTTTAACTTGAGAAACATTTCAAGGAATGACTTATTAAAAACAAAAGAAGCTCCCCCTAAATTTGAGCAGTCATGCTGTTTAGGGTCAGAGTCGTATAACAAAACAGATTGTATCAGAGCATTTGATAAGATAACAATTAACATAGATCTGGCATATAACATAATAGATTGCATTATCATAATGGTATCATATCACCATGGTATCATATCAGTTTAACAAAACTGAGTTTGTTTATCAAATCAAAGTAACTGATAAATCAGAGCAAAGCAAAACAATATTGATAGTTGTATCAGAGTAAGTAGCAATGCTAATTGTCAGAGCAGATATTAGTGAGATATTAGTGAGCATAAAATGTATCAATAGAGCAACCACCAATTAATATCAGAGCAAACAATACACTAATATCAGACAATGTGCAATGTGCAGTACGTATCAGAGCAATCAGAATCAGAGTAGTAGCAATAAGTAACACAAGTTATAAATTTTCTCCCCCTTTGTCAGTTAATCCAAAAAGGAGTGAAGATGATGAAAGGTGAAGCTATCTGCAGAAATTTTCTCCCCCTGTGTTAATTACAACACTGAAAACTCGTAGTGACAGCGTAAAAAAAATTGAAACAGTTTATAATGCAGATTAAATCAAATTATGGCGCAATAATGAACAACAATATAGATCAGCTAATATAACCATAAAAACATTCTTTCATATATAATCAACAAAAGAAAGTACATATGGAAAGATCATTACACAGAAGGAAGCAAAACAACAAAGAATCTAAAACCTAAACATCTAGATTTGGTTGTTCCTCATTATTATCTAAGGAAGAGGCTGAGACCGCTGTATTATTCTCAGCAGGTGTCTCCTCAACATGAGGTTCAATGTCATCTACTTGCGTAGGAATTGGTTCTTCGGTGGCTTGTCTGCCAATCTCAGCAACATCACTGAAAGACAATTTAATGCCTATATGTTCCTGGACTGCTGTAACATCCAATGCAACCAGGTTCAAATATGACTAAAGCTTTTGGATAGCAGCCTCCATCCGTGCAGTTGATGCATTCATTTTGGCGTCGTGAGCTGCCAAAAACTCCATCAGTTTGTCAATAATATCGGCAGATGCTGCAACAGGCTGAGCAGCTGGTCCAGAGTTTTGCTGAACTTGCTCAGCATTCGTCTATGGTCTTTTCCAAACGCCATCTACCCTCCTCAGCTGCATCTGGTTCACAATCGATTCACCAAAAGATAGGGTGGTCTTGGACACTTCTTCATTCTTGAAGGACACTTTGAAGTGCTCCAAGATTTTGGTAATCAGCTGGGGGTACGGAAGCAAAAGCTTTCCCTGTGCTGCTTCCAGCATGTGTCTGAGGACTATCCAAGCCCAGCTCATCTTGAGCTCTTTGCACAGTCCCCATAGCAGCGTGATGTCCAACCTTTGGACAACTGCGTGATTTCCAGAACGCGGAACTAGCATCCCGGTGAGCGCGTACATCAGCATCCTTTGCTGAACTTTCATTTGGCCGATTGGTAGTGAAACAGATTCCACAAACCCATCAACCATTAGGTCATGCACAACAGTTTGCCTATCCAGCGAAGCTTCTCAGCCTTCCTCAGCTTCATCTGCGTCGGAGCTTCCGTCAACCGAGTCTCCATGATAGGGCAGTCCCGACAGCTTCGAGAACTCCTCAAAAGTCAAGGAAATCTTCGTTCCTTTAACAGTAGCTTTGAATCTGGTTTCCGTCATCTTGAAAGTGGAATAGAAAGCACGGATCAAATTTGGATAAGTGTCGAGATTGTTGGATAAAAAATCTTCTAGACCATGAAAGCGAAGATGGTCTTGGAAAGTGAAGCCGTATTGGTAGAAGTAAGGAAAGTCCAATGTTCGAGCTTCATGAATCTTCCTTTTGATGAAGGCAGGTGGAATTTTGAACTGTTCCACTGGTTTAACCTTTGAAGCTGTTGCCTTCTTTTGTGGTGTGGAGGAAGAAATCTTCTTCTTCTTGTTCTTCTGAGCTATGTCTTTCATTGCATCAGCAAGGAGTTTTTCTGAAGGTGGATCCTTCAGTTTCTTTATCCTTCCTTGATCTACTGCAATGCCTTTGCCCTTGTCTTGTGCAGCAATTTTATGAGTAGGCATATAGACACGTTTAGATAAAGTGGGAGGTGGAGAAGGGGTGTTGGGTGAGGTTCTTTTAACTCTTGCCATAGTAATCAACTTTGGAAGCAAAACAGAGATTGAACAAAAAACAGAGTGTTTGTGTGGATTGAAAGTAGAGGCACAACAGAGATTTGAGTGTGTTTGCAGAGAGTTTGAGTGTGAAATTGATTTTAGGGTATTAACACAAGTGGTTGGAATCGATTGCCACTGTTCCTTTTATAGAATCAGGTGCGTAAATCGATTGGTCCAATCGATTAGGTAACCGTTGTTGGGGAAGTTCAATCAACAGAGACGTTAGAGTCCGTAATGGCTAGTAAAAAATAACATAACGGTCATATTATCAATCGATTTCCCTAATCGATTTTCTTAGTTACTCAATCGATTTCCCTAATCGATTTCGTATCAGTTCAGAAACTTTCGTATCAGTTCAGAAACTTTCATATCAGTTCAGACATGTTCCTGTCTCAGCATCGATTTCCCAAATCGATTTATTTAACTGAATTCTCCAAATGAAATCAGACAATCGATTACCCTAATCGGACTTCGATTCTTTAAACTGTACCAAGTGGTCAATCGATCATCCAAATCGATTGGAAAAGGAAAAGTTAAAGCATTTAGCTTTTTGAGATCGCTAAATCGATTACCCTAATCGTTTGTCGTGATTCTATTTTCAAAAAATTGACACTGTTGGGTATAAATCGATTTCATAAAGCCATTTTTCTGTGTATCCACAGGATAATCGATTTACCAAATCGATTGGACACAGAAATCAGATCTCACAAGGATCTATAATGCCCAGCTTCTTCCTAATGTAGAGAAAACTTTCCTTTGGCAATGCTTTGGTAAATATGTCAGCCAACTGCTCAGTTGTGTTGACATACTCAAGCTTGATATTCCCACTTTGAAATTGGTCCCGAATGAAGTGATGCCTTACCTCAATGTGCTTGGTTCTAGAATGCATCACTGGGTTCTTGGTGATACAAATTGCACTTGTTTTGTCACACATAATAGGCACGGTTCCTAGATCAACACCGAAGTCCGATAAGTGTTGTTCCATCCAAAGGATCTGAGCACAACAACTTCCATCTGCAATGTACTCAGGCTCAGCTGTGGAAAATGCAATACTGGTTTGTTTCTTGCTAAACCAAGACACAAGAGAGTTCCCTAGCAAGTGACAAGTACTTGAGGTACTTTTCCTATCTAGTTTGCATCCTGCAAAGTCTGAATCTGAATAGCCAACTAAAGAACAGGTAGATCCCTTAGGATACCACAATCCTAGACTCCTAGTTCTAACTAGATACCTGAAAATCCTCTTAACTGCACTAAGGTGAGACTCTTTAGGATCAGATTGGTATCTCGCACACATGCAAACGTTGAACATGATGTCAGGCCTGCTTGCAGTGAGATAGAGCAATGATCCTATCATACCTCTATACCTTGTAACATCTACTGGTTTCCCTTTTTAATCTCTATCTAAAAGGTTCCCTTGACTCATGGGAGTATCAATGGACTTGAAATTTTCAAAACTGAATTTCTTTATCAAATCATTGCAATATTTTGTTTGACTAATGAAAATGCCTTGCTTGCTTTGGTTAATTTGAAATCCCAAGAAATACGACAGTTCACCCATCATTGACATTTCAAATTTACCTTTCATCAAATTTTCAAAATATTTGCAAAGCTTACTGTTTGTAGATCCAAAGATTATGTCATCAACATAAAATTGGACCAATAAGATGTCATTTTCATTAGTTTTAATGAAAAGTGTCTTGTCAAAATTTTCCTCTTAAAAAGTTTTGTTAAAGGAGGAAATTGCTGAGCTTCTCATACCAAGCTCTTGGAGCCTGTTTCAACCCATATAGGGCTTTTGTTAGCTTGTATACATGATTAGGAAAATCAGAATTCTCAAAACCAGGTGTTTGGCTAACAAAAACTTCCTTTTTCCTGATTGTATCCCTTGGCCACTAATCTAGCTTTGTTTCTAGTGATGACTCCATTCTCATCTAACTTGTTCCTAAACACCCACCTTGTTCCTATGATGTGCTTATTTTCTGGTTTAGGTACTAGATGCCAGACTTTGTTCCTCTCAAATTGGTTTAACTCCTCTTGCATAACAAGTATCCACTCACTATCTAGTAAGGCATCCTTAATGTTCTTAGGTTCAATCTGAGATACAAAGGCAGTAAGGTTACAAAAATGTCTAAGGTTCCTCCTAGTTGCCACTCCTTTAGAGATGTCATCTATTATGTTATCTATGGGATGGTTTCTACTAAACTTCCACTCTCTAGGTAACTCATCTACTCTAATGGGTTCAACACAGTCACTGTTGGTTGGAGGTGCAGCTTCCTTTGGTTCTAAAGGTTCAGATTCTACAACTTCATCCAATGAATCATTAACCATAGAAGGAATGTTGTTCAAGTTTTCTTTAAAAAGTTCATCAAACTTTACATGAACTAACTCTTCAAAGGTTTTTGTTCTCTTGTTGTAGATTCTATAGGCTTTTCTGGTTTGGGAATAACCTAGAAAGATACCCTCATCTGCCTTGGGATCAAACTTACCTAGGTGTTCCTTGCCATTGTTTAACACAAAGCACTTACAACCAAATACTCTAAAGTAAGAAATATTAGGCTTTCTACCCTTGTACAACTCATAAGGAGTTTTCCTAAGAATTGGCCTAATCAAAACTCTGTTGACAACATGTGTGGCAGTGTTAACTGCATCAGCCAAGAAATACTTAGGAATATTTGAGTCTTTAAGCATGGTCCTAGCTAGCTCCTCTAAAGACCTATTTTTCCTCTCCACTACACCATTTTGCTGTGGTGTCCTAGGGGCTGAGTACATGTGATGAATACCATTCTGTTCATAATAAGTATCAAAAGAATCATTTTGGAATTCACCTCCATGATCACTTTTGATTGACATTATTTTCTGATTAGTTTCGTTTTGTACCAAGTTTGCAAACTTTTTAAAAACAGAAAACGCGTCACTTTTATGAGTCAGAAAGAAAGTCCATGTGAATCTAGAATAGTTATCAATTAACACATATCCATGCATATTACCACCAAAACTTCTCACCTGAGATGGACCAAAGAGATCCATGTGAATCAGCTGCAAAACCCTATTGGTTTTGACCATGTCTATTGGGGGAAAAGAAGATTTGACAAGTTTGCTTCTCTCACAAGAATCGCACAATCTATCCTTAGCAAACTTTCTATTTGGAAGACCTATGACTAACTGCTTACTAACAAGTCTATTCAAATGATCTATATGAATGTGTGCAACACGTTTATGCCATAACCATGTTTCATCAGCATTTGATAATAAGCAACAAACAGAATCAGCAGGCATAGCATTTAAATCTAGCATGTAAATATTGTTAATCCTATTACCAACCAGTTTTATACTCTTATCATGTTTGTTCCAATAATGCAGGAAAGTGGTGAAAAGCTTACTTGACAGCCATTATCACACAGTTGACTTATACTTAGAAGATTGTGTTTCAATCCTTCCACGTATAAGACGTTTTTGATGATAACAGTTGATTCGCTGCCTATGTCACCAATTCCGCAGATCTTACCCTTATTGTTGTCACCGTATTTGACAAATCCATCTTCTTTTAGGCTTAAGGACAGGAACATAGATTTGTCCCCTTTCATATGCTTTGAGCACCCACTATCAAGGTACCATTGGTGCCTTGTGGATCTCAAGCATACCTGCAACAAAATCATAAATTCGTTTTAGGTACCCAATACAAATTTGGTCCTGAGGGGTCAGTTTTAGAATTTTGTGTCTTGAGCTTCCAAATCTGTTTACACCCTCTGTTGGCAAGCTTTTTAAATTTGCAATTGTAAACAACATGTCCTTTTCTACAACAGAAATGACAAGTGACAGCAGAGGATGCATACTGTTTTGGTTTGACAAAGACACTATGCATATGACTAGATTTACCATGCCTATGGTTATACTTAGCATTCCTATATCCAATGCCATGTCTGTTATGATTATGTTTAGCATGCATATGCGGTTTGTAGCCTATTCCAGATTTCTCATTCACATTTCTTTGATTAGCAAGAAGTAAGTCTAGCTGATTTTTACTACTGTTAAACTTATCTAAATCACTATGCAATGCATGATTTTCATTTTTCAGATTTTCATGTGTAACCTTAAGTGATTCATGCTCAAGTCTAATCTCATCATACAATATGCATTTCTATTCTAGTAACTTCTTAGTTATGGTATATGTAACCTCTATTTGATGAAAAATATGCGGAAGAATGCCTATTCTAACAGATATGCGCAGCAGTTTAACAAATTCTAAATTTATTAAACACAACATTAAACAAGGTCCCTAATATACAATTTTAATGAATGCAAAAATATATGGATCATGGTATATATGGAGAAATGCATCAGAAACAATTATTATCCAAGATATTAATTTTCATGCAATCATGTTAAGACAATCAATCATGTAAATTCACTTAACACAGAATCTTTATCATGCATTCAATCAATATCAAAAACGTAATAATTGCAGAAATTTAAACGAGATAAGGGAAATAAAAGTGTACGCATATATTTATACTAGTTCAGCCGTCCCGTGACGACTTACATCCAGTCCCAAGATCCAAAAGGATCTTAGCCTTTCTTATAGAACTTCTTAGAATCAGTTTACAGATTATACACAGCGCCTCGCACCAATCTTAAACTATTCTACCTGTTCTATCTTTCCCTCCCTGATTTCCCAAGTTTAAGTCCCATAAACTTGACCAAGAATTCAGTCAAGCATCTTCTTATTGACTACCCTCAACCTCGAAGAACACCACCAATAACAACTGGATTTTCTCAAAGTAATTTGGTTACAGAAAATGGTTTACAGAAATTGAAACATATCAATTTTACAAAGTTCTTGATCTTTCTTCTTCTCAAAGCAATCTTTCCCAATTCAGTCTTTTTCCATCCTTGTTGATCACAAAGTGTATATTGTTCATGGCTGAAAAGGATATTCAAAGTAATATCAGTTGAGAAAGAATTAGTGGTGTATGATTGCAATTGATATTATCAAGTTGTTATCTTATGAGAAGAAGTGAATGAAAGCAGTTTATATAGTTTCAGGAAAAACAACATATGAATCGATTTGCCCAATCGATTCATTAAAGTTATATAGCATGCTAATCGATTGCTCCAATCGATTTCGCGAATCTTGTTTTTCTTGAATCTTGAAACTGCACAAACTAATCGATTTACCTAATCGATTATTTTAAATGAGCTCTTCAGACTTTGATGAATGTATATGATTGAATCGATTGTCATAATCGACTTGAAGTGTTTTGTTCAAACAACGAGATCAAAACAATCGATGTACTTAATCGATTCAACCATTTCAGTCATATCTGTTTCTAAAACTTTTTGTACCAATCGATTTGGTCAATTGTGGACTTTAAGTCTGAAGCACATTTCATCAGTTGGTTCATTCAATCGATTTACCAAGTCGATTGATGCCAACATTTGTATCAAAAGAAGTATATAGGTCGATTGTGCTAATCGACTGTGTATGTTCCAGACCAAGGTTATTTTGAAACTTGTTTTAGTGAATCGATTTGCCTAATCGATTTAGTAAACATTGGATTGGCTCTGGGACATTCACAATCGATTGTGTCAATCAATTTAGACAAAACAAAATAAAGAAGTGATTGGTTTAATCGATTTTCCAAATCGATTGCTTGCAAAACATGCCATTGACTTGCACATTTTAATTTCAGTAAATGTACCAATCGATTTGTCTAATCGATGTAAACAATCAGTTCAGTCTTGGTGATTTAATCAATCGATTTTCCTAATCGATTTGTGGCAAACTGGCTCTCTGACTTGCACAATTTATTTTCTAATAGGTGTACCAATCGATTTGGCTAATCGATTGATAGCCTGTTTGATTTTTCAGAAGATGTGCAAATCGATTGCGCCAATCGATTGGTTAATCCCTGACTTCATAAAAACATTCAACCCTGTTACAGAATTGATTTTACTAATCGATTTGCTTATGGATCTTCAAGCTTTTGTTGATTTCTTGAGTTACTAGCAATTGTCTCAAGTTGGTAGGATTGAATTGTTGTTCCTGAAATTTTCTCAGTTTACAATGTTAGATTTATTTCAAGCTGTATATTTGTCAATAATATCAAAAACGAACATATGTCTAACAATCTCCCCCTTTTTGATTTAAGTGACAAACATGCAATTTTAACTTGAGAAACATTTCAAAAAAAACATTTGTAACAGTTTTAGTGAAGCTCCCCCTAAATTCAATATTCATGTAGTAAAATAAGGGTTAGAGCATCAGACAATAACAGAACGTATCATTGTAATTGTGCAGATAATATCAGAACTTACTACTGGTATATGAACTGTTAGAAGGTATCAAGAAATAAAACTGTTAAAATAAGGTTAGTAAAAGTTATAATTTCTCTCCCCCTTTGTCAATTAAGGCAAAAAGTGGTGAAAGAGAAACGTTTGCTCCCTCTGAGTTGGTAGCAACATCTATACAATGAAACTTGAAAAGATTAGTAACAAGAGCAGTAAATACAGTATGATTATAAACTTAGTTAAAAAACAATTTTGGATTAGATCAATAAATAGAAACAGATTATGGCGCGCACTAGACAATGTTTAAATGAAATGCAGCAGTTAATATGATCAAAAAGCTCAAATATTTCATTAATCAAAAGTCAATTACATTCAATTGATTCATTACAAAAAGAGCAAAACAGACAAAAAACAAAACAACTAAGAAAACTAAAGTCCTAAACGGCTAGAGTTGGTGGTCCTCATTATTAGCTGGGGATGAGGCTGAGACCGCTGTATTATCCTCAGCAGGTGTCTCCTCACCATGAGTTGCAGCAACATCTACGTGTGTTGGAGTAGGTTCTTCGGCCGCTTGTCTTCCGATTTCAGCAACATCGTTGAAGGACAACTTAATGCCCAGATGTTCCTGAATAGCCGCCACGTCTTGTGCAATCTGGTTCTGATCGGCTTGAATCTTCTAAATTGTAGCCTCCATCCTTTCATTCAATGCCTCCATCATGGCGTTGTGAGCCGCTTGAGCTGCCATAAATTCAAGCAGTGTGGTGAGCACCTCAGATTCTGCTGAAACAGACTCTACAGCAGGTGTTTCAACACTTTGCTGGGTTTGTTCAGTAATGGCTTGAGGTTGCTTCCAAACGCCGTTCACCTTTCCCTGCTGCATTTGGTTCACGATGGATTCACCAAATGTTAGAATGGTCTTGGACACTTCTTCACCCTTGAGAGATACCTTGAAGTGGGTGAGAATCTTTGTGACTAGCTGTGGATACGGAAGCACCAGCTTTCCTTGAGCTGCGTCCAGCATGTGCCGAAGAACGATCCATGCCTAGCTCATCTTGAGCTCTTTGCACAGACCCCACAGTAGTACAATGTCCAGCCGTTGGACAACCGTGTGAATTCCGGAATGCGGAACAAGCATCCGGGTGAGTGCGTACATCAGCGTGCGTTGCTGAACCTTCATCTGGCCTATTGGAAGTGAAACTGATTCCACGAACCCTTCGACCATGAGATCTTGCACGGCTGTTTGCCTATCCAGATACTCTTCCCATTCGTCGTCATCAGCGTCGGCTTTGGTACTGCCGTCTACAGAGTTTCCAAAGTAAGGGAGTCCCGACAGGTTCGAGAATTCTTCAAATGACATAGAAATCTTCTTCCCTTTTACCGTCGCTTTGAAACCTGTATCCGTCATCTTGAATGTAGCGTAGAATGCTCGAATGAGGTTCTGATACGCGTCAAGAGAGCAGGACAAGAAATCTTCTAATCCATGAAACTTGAGATGGTTTTGAAACGAAAAACCATCGTTGTCAAAATAGCTGAAATCCAATATACGAGCTTCATGAATCTTCCGTTTGACGAATGCCGGTGGAAGCTTGAATTCCTCAACTTGCTTGGGTTGAGAAGCAACAGTCTTCTTTTGTGGAGTAGTCTTCTTCTGTGGCGTTGAAGAAGTACCCTTTTTCTTCTTTTTATGCGATATCTCCTTCATCGCATCGGCTAACAACTTCTCAGTTGGAGCCTCTTTCCTTTTCTTAGGTTTTCCTTGATCTAGGGCAATACCTTTGCCTTTGTCTTGAGCAGCAATCTTATGTGTAGGTATTGGAACCCTTTTTGGAAGAGTGGGTGGTGGAGATGGAGTCCTCCCACTTGAAGAAGAAGAAGGAGAAAGAGAAGGAGTTTTGGGTTGAGATTGTTTTACACGTGCCATTTGTGAATATGTGATCGTGAAAAACAAAAACAAATCAAAGAAAGTTGTTTGTTTTGGTTGAAAGCAGAAAATCAGAGAAGATTTTAGTGATTTTGCAGAGAGTTTGAAGGTAATATCGATTTGAGGAAGTGATTGGAAGTGGTTGTAATCGATTGTCACTGTTCCTTTTATAGAAGCAGATGCAGAAATCGATTGGTCCAATCGATTTGATGACCGTTACTGGGGAAGTCCAATCATCAGAGCCGTTAGATCCTGCAACAGCTAGTACAAAACGTAACGGCTAGTACAAAACGTAACGGTAACAATGTCAATCGATTACCCAAATCGATTCCTTTAGTTACTCAATCGATTTCCCTAATCGATTTCGTATTAACTCAGCAGCTTTCATACCAGTTCATCTCAGAATCCATCTCATAATTGATTTCCCAAATTGATTCTTTTAAAAAGGAATACAAACCAAATTGATCAATCGATTTCCCAAATTGATTTCAAGCATGTTCAGAAAACTTTCATCTCAGTCTAGAAGTTACCTTGTCTCAGCATCGATTATCCAAATCGATTCTTTAAATAAAAATCCACACTTATTTAAGTCAATCGATTTCCCAAATTGATTTAACTAGGAGAATAAGAACATCTGAAACTTCCTGGGGATGGCCAATCGATTTCCCAAATCGATTTCGCGTGCAAACTTTGATAAAATAGACATATTATGGGTCAAGTCGATTAGGGCAATCGATTTTATAAAACATTTTCCTGTATATCCACAGGACAATCGATGTACCCAATCGATTAGACACATAAATCAGATATGACTAGGATCTATTATGCCCAATTTCATCCTAATGTGATGGAAGCTTTCCTTTGGCAATGCTTTGGTGAAGATGTCTGCTAGCTGTTCAATTGTGTTGACGTACTCTAACTTGATGTTCCCACACTGAAACTGATCTCGAATGAAATGATGCCGAATCTCGATGTGCTTGGTCCGGGAATGCATGACTGGGTTCTTAGTGATACTGATCGCACTTGTGTTGTCGCACAAGATAGAAACAGTTCCTAAGTTCACACCAAAATCTAACAGATGTTGTTTCATCCACATGATCTGAGCACAACAACTTCCAGCTGCAATGTACTCAGCTTCTACTGTTGACAAAGCAATACTGGTTTGCTTCTTGCTGAACCAAGATACAAGTGAATTACCTAGCAAATGACAAGTACCAGAGGTACTTTTCCTATCCAGTTTGCACCCTGCAAAGTCTAAATCCGAATACCCAACCAAAGAACAAGTTGATCCCTTAGGATACCATAATCCAAGGCTCCTAGTCCCAACTAAATACCTGAAAATCCTCTTGACTGCACTAAGGTGAGACTCTTTAGGATTTGATTGATACCTCGCACACAAACAAACACTGAACATAATGTCAGGCCTGCTTGCTGTGAGATAGAGCAATGATCCTATCATGCCTCTATACCTTGTAACATCCACTGGTTTACCCATTTCATCTCTATCTAAAAGGTTTCCTTGGCTCATTGGAGTATCAATGGGCTTGAAGCTATCAAAGGAGAATTTCTTTATCAAATCATTACAATATTTTGTTTGACTAATGAAGATACCTTGCTTGATTTGGTTAATTTGAAATCCCAAAAAGTATGATAGTTCACCCATCATTGACATTTCAAATTGACCTTTCATCAAGTTTTCAAAATTTTTGCACAACTTATCATTTATAGATCCAAAGATAATGTCATCAACATAAACTTGGACCAGCAAGATATCTTTGTCATTAGTTTGTATGAAAAGTGTCTTGTCCACATTTCCTCTCAAAAGGTTTTGTGAAATGAGGAAATTGCTAAGTTTCTCATACCAAGCTCTAGGAGCTTGTTTCAATCCATAGAGGGCTTTTGTTAGTTTGTACACATGATTTGGAAATTCTGGATTTTCAAAGCCAGGTGTTTGGCTAACAAAAACTTCCTCTTGGATCTCACCATTGAGAAAGGCACTTTTCACATCCATTTGATAAAGCTTAAAGTCCATTATACAAGCATAAGCAAGGAGTATTCTAATGGCTTCTAGTCTTGCTACAGGGGCATAGGTTTCATCAAAATCTATTCCCTCCTCTTGGTTGTAACCCTTGGCCACTAACCTAGCTTTGTTTCTAGTTATAACACCATTCTCATCTAGCTTGTTCCTAAACACCCACCTAGTTCCTATGATGTGCTGGTTTTCTGGTTTAGGTACTAGCTGCCACACCTTGTTTCTCTCAAACTGGGTTAACTCCTCTTGCATAGCAAGTATCCACTCACTATCTAGTAAGGCTTCTTTAATGTTCTTAGGCTCAATCTGAGATACAAAGGCTGTAAGGTTACAAAAGTGACTAAGGTTCCTTCTAGTTGCCACTCCTTTAGAGATGTCACCTATGATGTTGTCTATGGGATGGTTTCTATTGAACTTCCACTCCTTAGGTAACTCATCTATTCTAATGGGTTTAACACAGTCACTGTTTGTTGGAGGTGTAGGTTCCTTTGGTTCTAAAGGTTCAGATTCTCTAACTTCATCCAAAGTAGCATTAACAATAGAATGAGTATTGTTCAAGTTTTCTTTGAAAAGCTCATCAAATTTCACATGAACTAACTCTTCAATTGTTTTTGTTCTCTTGTTATAGATTCTATAGGCTTTGCTAGTTTGGGAATAACCTAGAAAGATACCCTCATCTGCCTTGGGATCAAACTTGCCTAGGTGTTCTTTACCATTATTCAAAACAAAGCACTTGCAACCAAACACTCTAAATTAGGAAATATTAGGCTTTCTACCCTTGAACAACTCATAAGGAGTTCTCTTAAGTATGGGCCTAATCAACACCCTGTTGATAACATGTGTGGTAGTGTTAATCGCATCAACCCAGAAATACTTAGGAGTATTTGAATCTTTCAGCATGGTCCTAGCCAACTCTTCTAAAGACCTATTCTTCCTCTCCACTACACCATTCTGCTGAGGTGTCCTAGGGGCTGAAAACATGTGATGTATGCCATTCTCTTCACAGTAAGTATCAAAAGAATCATTTTGGAATTCACCTCCATGATCACTTTTGATGGACATAATTTTATGACTTGTTTCATTTTGAACTAATTTTGCGAACTTTTTGAAAATAGAAAAAGTGTCACTTTTATGAGTCAGAAAGTAGGTCCAAGTGAATCTAGAATAGTCATCGATTAACACAAATCCATACAAGTTACCTCCAAAACTTCTCACTTGGGATGGTCCAAACAAATCCATGTGGATAAGTTGTAAAACCCTATTGGTTTTGACCATATATATTGGGGGAAAAGAAGACTTAACAAGCTTACTTTTCTCACAAGAATCACACAGCCTATCCTTAGAAAACTTTCTATTTGGAAGACCTATGACTAACTGCTTGCTAACAAGTCTATTCAAATGATCAATATGAATGTGTGCAATGCGTTTATGCCATAACCATGTTTCATCAGCATTTGATAATAAGCAACAAACAGAATTAACAGGCATAGCAGTTAAGTCCAACATGTAGATATTATTAACTCTATTACCTACCAGTGGAGAAAAAATAACTTGAAAGCCGTTATCACACAGTTGACTTATGCTTAGAAGATTGTGCTTCAATCCTTCTACGTATAAGACATTTTTGATGATAACAGTTGATTCGCTGCCTATGTCACCAATTCCGCAGATCTTACCCTTATTGTTGTCACCGTATTTGACAAATCCATCTTCTTTTAGGCTTAGGGACATGAACATAGATTTGTCCCCTGTCATGTGCTTTGAACATCCACTATCAAGATACCATTGGTTTTTGTGGATCTCAAGCATACCTGCAATAGGATTAGAATTTAAATTTAGGTCCCCAATACAAATTGGGTCCTGAGGGGTCAATTTTAACATCTTGTGACTTAATCTTCCAAATCTGTTTATATCCTCTATTGGCAAGTGTTTGAAATTTGCAATTGTAAACAAAATGTCCTTTTCTACAACAGAAATGACAAGTGACAGTAGAGGATGCAGACTGTTTTGGTTTGACAAAGACATTATGCATGTGACTAGACTTAGCAAATTTCTGGTGATGTTTAACATTACCATAACCTATGCCATGTTTAGTCAGATTCTGATTTGCATGCATTTTGCGATTAAAACCAAGTCCAGATTTTATATTGACATTTCTCTGGTTGCTAAGAATATCATTCAGTTTATCCTTGCTACTAGAGACTTTCAATAAATCAGACTTCAATAATGCAACAGAATTCTCAAGATCAATGCATTTGGCAGATTTATCATGTGAGTCCTTTTTCAATTGTTCACATAAGTCCTCAATCTTTTTATATTCAGTTTTCATTTGATCATGCAATTTACATTATTGTTCAAGCATTTTCTTAGTGCTAACTAACTGCTTAAAAGATTTAACATATTCAGCATGCAGTTCCTTAAATGCATCTAGTAACAAGCAGCCTTTATATGACCAGATTTAACATATTCAGCATGCAGTTCGTTAAAAGCATTTTCTGTTTTTCTGAGCTGGTTCCTTGCCTTTAGTTTTGGAATTTCTGTTTTTGTTCTGCAGCTTGTAACAATCAGCCTTTATATGACCAGGTTTGCCACATTCGTAGCATGTGACTGTTTTACCGTCATTGTTTTTCGAGCTGGATTGTTTTCTGAATTTACTGTCTTTCTTTTTCAGAAATTTCTTAAATCTCTTGACAAGTAGCCCAGTTCAGGTTCCTCATCATCCTCACTGCTTGATTCATCTGAGCTGGTCTCATGTTCAGATTTAGACTGATGTGTTTGGGCTTTTAACGACAATCCTTTACGTTTCCTGTCAACTTGCTCAGCTTCATTGAGTCGATGTAGTTCCATCTCATGCTTTCTCAGTTTTCCAAACAATGTAGCTATTGTCATGCTTCCTAGATCCTTAGATTCTGCAATGGCAGTGATTTTTGGCTGCCATTCCCTAGTCAAACACCTCATCACCTTGCTAATTTGCTGATCATTATCAATCTCTTTGTCTAAGGAATTTAGGTTGTTGACTATGTGCGTGAATCGGTTCTGCATGTCGTTTACTGATTCTTCTTTCTTCATGCTAAACAATTCGTACTCGTGCATGAGAGTATTTATCCGAGCTCTCTTTACGTCTGTGGTTCTTTCATGCGTTTGCTGAAGTGTATACCACATTTGTTTTGCTGTTTTGCAATTTGAGACTCTAAAGAATTCATCATGACTCAAGGCAGCAGTTATGATGTTCTTGGCTTTGGCGTTGTACCCAACTTTCTTTTTGTCATCCTCAAACCAGTCACTTTTTGGCTTTAGGATTGTTGATCCACCAGTACCTGCTATGGTTGGCACAAAAGGTCCATTTTCTATTTCATCTAAAATGTCAATACCACTAGCTTCAAGAAAAATTAACATGCGTTGTTTCCAATACATGTATGCGGCCCCGTTAAAGGCGGGAGGCCTAGCTAATGATGCACCCTCTCCTAGGAAATCAGAGGTCATGATTTTTTATGAGAGTTACTCTAACAAAAATAGGCTCTTGATGCCAATTGATGGTATATGTAACCTCTGTTTGATGAAAAATATGCGGAAGAATGCCTATTCTAATAGATATGCGCAGCAGTTTAACAAATTCTAAATTATTTAAACACAACATTAAACAAGGTCCCTAATATACAATTCTAATTAATGCAAAAATATATGGATCATGGTATATATGGAGAAATGCATCAGAAAAAATTATTATCCAACATATTGATTTTCATGCAATCATGTTAAGACAATCAATCATGTAAATTCACTTAACACAAAATCTTTATCATGCATTCAATCAATATCAAAAACGTAATAATTGTAGAAATTTAAACGAGATAAGGGAAAGAAAAGTGTACGCGGATATTTATACTAGTTCAACCGTCCCGTGACGACTTACATCCAGTCCCAAGATCCAAAAGGATCTTAGCCTTTCTTATAGAACTTCTTAGAATCAGTTTACAAATTATACACAGCGCCTCGCACCAATCTTAAACTATTCTACCTGTTCTATCTTTCCCTCCCTGAATTCCCAAGTTTAAGTCCCATAAACTTGACCAAGAATTCAGTCAAGCGTCTTCTTGTTGACTACCCTCAACCTCGAAGAACACCACCGGTAACAACTGGATTTTCTCAAAGTAATTTGGTTACAGAAAATGGTTTACAGAAATTGAAACATATCAATTTTACAAAGTTCTTGATCTTTCTTCTTCTCAAAGCAATCTTTCTCAATTCAGTCTTTTTCCATCCTTGTTGATCACAAAGTGTATATTGTTCATGCCTGAAAAGGATATTCAAAGTAATATCAGTTGAGAAAGAATTAGTGGTGTATGATTGCAATTGATATTATCAACTTGTTATCTTATGAGAAGAAGTGAATGAAAGCAGTTTATATAGTTTCAGGAAAAACAACATATGAATCGATTTGCCCAATCAATTCATTAAAGTTATATAGCATGCTAATCGATTGCTCCAATCGATTTCGCGAATCTTGTTTTTCTTGAATCTTGAAACTGCACAAACTAATCGATTTACCTAATCGATTATTTTAAATGAGCTCTTCAGACATTGATGAATATATATGATTGAATCGATTGTCATAATCGACTTGAAGTGTTTTGTTCAAACAATGAGATCAAAAAAATCGATGTACTTAATCAATTAAACCATTTCAGTCATCTCTGTTTCTAAAACTTTTTGTACCAATCGATTTGGTCAATCGATTGTGGACTTTAAGTCTGAAGCACATTTCATCAGTTGGTTCATTCAATCGATTTACCAAGTCGATTGATGCCAAAATTTGTATCAAAAGAAGTATATAGGTCGATTGTGCTAATCGACTGTGTATGTTCCAGACCAAGGTTATTTTGAAACTTGTTTTAGTGAATCGATTTGCCTAATCGATTTAGTAAACATTGGATTGGCTCTGGGACATTCACAATCGATTGTGTCAATTGATTTAGACAAAACAAAATAAAGAAGTGATTGGTTTAATCGATTTTACAAATCGATTGCTTGCAAAACATGCCACTGACTTGCACATTTTAATTTTAGTAAATGTACCAATCGATTTGTCTAATCGATGTAAACAATCAGTTCAGTCTTGGTGATTTAATCAATCGATTTGCCTAATCGATTTGTGGCAAACTGGCTCTCTGACTTGCACAATTTATTTTCTAATAGGTGTACCAATCGATTTGGCTAATCGATTGATAGCCTGTTTGATTTTTCAGAAGATGTGCAAATCGATTGTGCCAATCGATTGGTTAATCCCAGACTTCATAAAAACATTCAACCCTGTCACAAAATCGATTTGCTTATGGATCTTCAAGCTTTTGTTGATTTCTTGAGTTCCAAGCAATTGTCTCAAGTTGGTAGGATTGAATTGTTGTTCCTGAAATTTTCTCAGTTTACAATGTTAGATTTATTTCAAGCTGTATGTTTGTCAATAATATCAAAAACGAACATATGTCTAACACTTAGTACTAACTAACTGCTTAACAGATTTAACATATTCATCATGCAGTTCACTAAATGCATCTTGTAGCTCATCATATGAAGGATTAGATGAACTTATTTCGCTCGCCATGAGACACAGATTTGCTTGTTCTTCTTCAGACGATGAAGAGGATTCGATGTCATTGTCATTCCACACAACATATGCATTTCTGGATTTAGGGGCTAGATCCTTGCCTTTGTTCTTTGAAGTTTTGTTTTTGTTTTGCAGCTTGTAACACTTAGACTTTATGTATCCTATTTTTCCGTATTCATAGCAAGTTATAGTCTTGGTGTCATTTGCTTTTGAATTTGCTGGTTTTCTGAATTTACTGTCTTTCTTTTTCAGAAATTTCTTGAACTTCTTGACAAGTAATCCAAGCTCTTCATCATCCTCACTGCTTGATTCATCTGAGCAGGTCTCTTGTTCAACTTTTGATTGTTGTGCTTGAACTTTCAGAGACAACCCTTTCCTTTTCTTGTCAATCTGCTCAGATTCATTGGGTCTTTGCAGTTCCATCTCATGCTACCTCAATTTTCCAAACAGTGTAGCTATAGCCATACTTCCAAGATCTTTTGATTCTGCGATGGCAGTAATTTTTGGCTGCCATTCTCTAGTTAGACATCGCATGACTTTACTAATTTGTTGATCATTGTCTATTTCCTTTCCTAATGCGTTCAGGTTGTTGACAATGTGTGTGAATCTGGTTTGCATGTCATTAATTGATTCCTCTTTCTTCATACTAAACAGCTCGTATTCATGCATCAAGGTGTTTACATGAGCTCTTTTCACATCCGTGGTTCCTTCATGTGTTTGTTGAAGGGTGTCCCACATTTCTTTTGCTGTCTTGCAATTAGAGACCCTGAAAAACTCATCAACAGAAAGTGCAGAGGTTATTATATTCTTAGCTTTAGCGTTATAACCTACCTTCTTCTTGTCATCATCATTCCAGTCAGCCTTGGGCTTAGGAATAAAAGAATTATCAGTTCCTACAATTTTTGGCTCATAAGGTCCTACTAAAACAGCATCTAATATGTCTATGCTAGCAGCCTCTAGAAAATCAACATACGATGTTTCCAGTACATATATGCGGCACCGTTAAAGGCAGGGGGCCTAGCTAATGAGGCACCCTCTCCTAGAAATTCAGAGGTCATGATTTTTGATGAGAGTTACTCTAACAAAAATAGGCTCTTAATGGCAATTGATGTATGGTATGACCTCAGTTTGACAGAAATTATGCAGAATAATGCCTATTCTAACAATATGCGCAGCAATTTAATAAATTCGAAATTTACTAAACAAAATATTAAACAAGGTCCCAAAAAGATCAATCCTAACGTTATTCAACAATTATTGTTAAAATGAAGAGTGCAGCATATCCATTTATCATTCAAGATATTGATTCACATACAAGCATGCTAAGACAATCTTTCATGTAAAATCAAGATATGCAGAAATATGTTTAAGCATACAATCAATATCAATCAGATATACAATGCAGGAATTAAAAAGAGATAAGGGAAAGAAAAATGGTACACAGTGATTTTTATACTGGTTCAGCCGTTGTTGAACGGCCTACGTCCAGTCCTAAGATCAAATCCGATCTTAGCCTTTCAACTAGAATGTCTCAGAATCAGTTTACAGATGTTCCAACTCCTCGCCTATCAATCTTAAACTATTCTTTCTATTCTATTCTTATCTCCCTGAATCTTAGAGTCTATCTCCCATAAACTCTTCCAAGATTTCAGTCAAGTGTCTTCTTGATGAGATCCCTCAATCACAAAAGATCACCACCAGTAAAGACTGGATTTCTCAATGTTATTTGATTACAGAAATCGTTTACAGATGTTCTAAAAACATAAATACACATATTTTGTCAAGCAGGCTTCTTCTCTAAATGACTTTCTCTTTGCAATATTTTTCAGCCTTTTTTGATCATGAATGATTAATGTTCAAGTCTGAAAAAGCAGAGTTCAATGTTATCTTTGATGTGAGAAAGTAACTATTAGAAAATTCTATGAATGTCAAAGTGTATTGAATACTATTGTTGTTGTTGAGAAGAAAAGCTTGAAAAACAGTTTATATAGATTCAGAAAAAACAACACATAAATCGATTTACTCAATCGATTTATTAAAGTTATAAAACATACTAATCGATTTACCAAATTGATTTCGCGAGTCTTGTTTTTCTTGAATCTTGAAACTGCAGAAACTAATCGATTTACCTAATCGATTATTTTAAAGTATTCTTCAGATTTTAATAACAGTTCATGTTTGAATGGATTTGCATAATCGATTTGGTATGTTTCGTTCCAACAACGAGATCAAAACAATCGATTTACGCAATCGATTCAAACATTCACATAATCGATTTGGCCAGGACTAAGTCTTCTCTATTTGTTAAAACTTTTGTGCTAATCGATTTGGTCAATCGATATCACTAATTACACAGAGACCTTAAATCATTTAATCGATGTGCCTAATCGATTATGGACTTATGTCTGAAGAACAATGTATCAGTTTGTTTCATTCAATTGATTTACCAAATCGATTAATGTCAAACTTATTTCAAAAGAACTATATCAAAGGATTGTGCTAATCGATTGTGTATGTCCCAGACCAAGATCATTTTAAAACTTATTTTGTCAAATCGATTTGCCTAATCGATTTGTTAATTACTGGTTTGGCTCTGTGACTTTCACAATCGATTGTGTCAATCGATTTAAAAACAATCAGAATAAACTGTGATTGGAACAATCAATTTGCCTAATCGATTTAAGGTTAACTGGCTCTCTAACTTGCACAATTTAATTTCAGTCAGTGTGCCAATCGATTTGCCTAATCGATTTAAGCAATCAGTTAAGTCTCTGTGATTTACACAATCGATTTGCCTAATCGATTTAAGGCTAACTTTCTCTCTGACTTGCACAATTTATTTTCTAACGAATGTACCAATCGATTTGCCTAATCGATTGATAGCATACTTGATTTTCAGAAAATGTGCAAATCGATTTTGCCAATCGATTGATAATATCACAGACTACATATATTCCTACAACCCTTTTACAGAATCTATTTGTCTAATCGATTTTGTCAGTGATTCTTCAAACTTTGTTGATTCCTTGAGTTCCAAGTCATTGTCACAAGTTTGTAGGGTTGAGTTGTTGTTCCTGAAATTTTGCTCAGTTCAAAATGTTAGATTTATTACATTATGTATGTTTGTCAAAAATATCAAAAATGGACTTATGTCTAACACACACCACTATCTTAGATTAAGCTACTATAAGAAAGTATTACTTCCTATTACAAGTGATATAATATGATTTGGAATAGAGGTATAATGATTTCAATCCAATAATACTTGAAGTACTTTGAGAAATTTTCTGAATGATATGAAAATGAAATGCAAGTACTTTGTAAAAAATCAGAATTTTGTTCAAAGTTGTTCAAGGTTTGATTCAAGGATTGTGTGTTCATTGATCTGATGTTATGTGGTATTTATACTCCATAAAAATCTCTTCAGATTCGTGGCCAATGATCCAAGATGTTTGATGAACAAATACAATGATCTGGAGCCATTTCAGTTCTGAAAAATTATATTGCTTCTAGGTGTATTCGAACACAGGATTTGTGTATTCGAATACGCCTCTTTGTAACGTTCAGATTTATTCAAAATTTGCACCTTGTATTCGAATACACAGTCATGTAGTCGAATACATATTTTTCAATTTTGCCACCGATAACACTGTGTATTCGACTATAGCAGGTCGTAGTTGAATATAGATGTGAAGCTTTTGCTTCTAAATTAGCATCTGTACTTGAATACACTATGCTATATTTGAATACACCTTTTTATTTTCTCAAAAATATTAGTTTTAAGACTTTGTTAATGTAATTTGGACTTTTGAAAATACTTTAAATGCATATGTAAATATCAATGGTTCTCATGTATTTGAGCTTTTGGTTGTATCATTTACCTTTACATTTAAACCTCTAATATGTTTGAATTTTAAGTTTATCAAAGATATTTGAACTTCTTTTTGAGCTTGTTGCCTTGTTCGTAATTGTGGGTCCTTGTCTTCATCAAAATCATGTATTTTACAATCCCCCCTTTTTGATTATGACAAAACGTTATTGTTGTTGTTTTTGGAAAGATTGCATCATGCTAATCATTGCTCCTTGTAATTTATGTGTACTCCCCCGTTGATCTTGAATGTATGTGATCAATTAATGAAATTGTGTGAGGACCTACAATGTTTTTAAAGAAACAAGAATATTAAATTTTCGCCCCCTTTTCACATGATCAAAAAGAAGGAAAAATATAGAAACATACATATGCAAGCATATAAACATTAATAAAGGAAAAGCACCACACAAATCGATAACAAAGGAGGATTACAAAATGTAGAATAACTTCATGTGCAATTTAGTACATAATAATAGTCAACAAGTGTTTAATGATAACAAAGTACAACTTAGTACTTAAAACAGAACATAATACAAACTACAAATTAGGACATAAAGCAAACGCTAAGGCAGTACATAAAATCCTAGTATGGAACTACATGTCAACATCTGGTGGGAGGTGAAAATGATCAAGCTTATTAGAGAAACTACTAATGTCTCGAGATAAGGCTTCATGATTGTGAGAAATAGTAGTTTCAATTGTGTGAAAGCGGGTATCGATGAAGGTGGTCAGATTTTGGAATTGAGTTGTGATGAAGGTCGGTAAGGAGTCAAGTCTGTTCATGACCATGCGATTGGAAAATTGCTCATCATCGGAGCTTGTTTCCTCGCCATCGTCGTCAGCTTGGGCAAAAACATTGGAGGGGCCAACAGTGTCTTCTTGAGCGGCATCAGATGTTTGACCAATGTCACCTTTATGCACAAAAGACTGAAGCTGCTCATTCTAGACGATTCTCATACTAGGCAGTACGCTTAAATCCAACAAGTTTTCCTTTGTGGGTGTATACATGACTTTTTCAGAGAAGTCCACCCCAAAATGTTCCAAAATCCGAGAGACATCTTTAGCATATGGTAGACCAATCGCTTCTCTTGACCCAAACATGATAGATTTAACAAAGTATGTCCAATTTAGTGGACATCCTTCATACATAAAGTACATAATCTGTAATTCAAACTCTGAAATTTGGGAGTAATTGCCAGCCTTTGGAACCAAAATTTAACTCAGAAAATAATGCAGAAGGCGATAGTCAATAGTAATATTCCCAACTCCATACCTTTGCTGCGCATATTTGGAACCAACTTGAGTCCTTTTTTGTTCCATAATGCGTTTGTCATACCGACATAAGGCAACATAAGCATCATATTTAGAAATATCAGCCCATTCACAGAAGTTGTTGGGACAAATTATTTGTCCTTCAAAGGGAATGTTCAAGATTTCTCTAATGGTTTTGGTGGTTAACCGAAAGGTTTTACCCTTGACGCGAGACACTAATGCATTTCCATCTTGGGTGAGATTACAATAAAAAACCTTAACTAAATTAGGATAGACTGGACCTTTGTATCCAATAAATTCTTCAACATGTTGGGCTTTGAGCAATGCAGGGAATTTAAAAGCAAAGAAAGAATTCAAAGTACCAAATTTTGGAATGACAAGTCTCTTATCAGAGTAGAATGTGCGAAACTGTTCGATTTCTTCTGGTGTGTGTAGAAGCCGGGATAAATCAGTGATATTTGGATTCTTTGTTCGCTTTCTTGAGGGACCAACTGATGCATGCTTGGTGTTTGGTCCTCGTTTGCGTGCGTCCATGTTGAGAAGAGAGGTTTTGACAGTTTGGGGGAAAATGGGTTTGAGAGGAAATTTTTTACAGATTTGAGAAATCTGATTTTGAATGAAAGGAAATGAGTAGAGTTTGATCTTGTTTGCAAGGTTGGTTGAATCGGTAACTTGGTGGAAAGAGGTTTGGACGAAATTTTTTGGAAGGAATGAGGAAGTTTATGATTGTATTCGATTACCAAGTGTAAAAATAACCCTAAAAATTCGAAGCAGCTTTTATATTTGGGAAAAAACGCGAAGGTGTAGTCGACTACATTCCTGTCGTATTGGAATATACATTGTTCTGGGAATGTATATTCGACTACAGGTCAGTTGTATTTGAATACAAGAATTTCTGGATAAAGCATGTATTCGAATACAATCATTTTGTATTCGGCTACATTATCGAATTTTTGTTTAAACACTAATTTTTCCTCATAAATTGCAACATGTAAGGCATATATTCACATATTAAGAGAAGATAAAAATCAGGGAATAAATTCTTAACAATTTATCAAGAGGAAATTTTAGAACTTGAAGAGAGATGACAAAGTTATATGTACCTTGCAATTTTAGAGATCATTTTCATTTAAAATGCCAAGTTCTCTTTCTATCTTGTAAAATAAGTCTTTAGGTAAAGGTTTTGTAAAGATATCAGCTAATTGATTGTGTGTATCCACAAACGTTACCTCAACATTACCTTTGAGCACATTATCGCGCATAAAGTGATGACGTATATCAATGTGTTTAGTCCGAAAGTGCATGATTGGATTCTTTGAGATGTTTATTCCTCTGGTGTTGTCACGTCTTAGTGGAATGCATCCAAGATCAACTCCATAGTCATGTAATTGTTGTTTGAGCCAGAGAATTTGTGCACAACAACTTCCTGCTGCAATGTATTCAGTTTTAGAAGTGCTAAGGGCAACACAAGCTTGCTTTTTACATGACCATGGTACTAATGCATTTTCTAAGATATGGCAAGTGTCGCTTGTGCTTTTACGATCCATTTTGCATCCTGCATAATCTGAATCAGAATATCCAACTAGACTACATATACTACCCTTTGGATACCATAGGCCTACATTGGTTGTTCCTTTCAAATATTTCACAATTCTTTTTACTACTACAAGATCTGATTCTTTAGGTTCTACTTGAAATCTTGCACAAAAAAAGACACTAAACATAATATCTGGCTAGCTGGCCATTAGATATAATAAACATCCAATCATACCTCCATATTTTGATATGTCTATTGAAATATTTGATTCATCTTTATCAACATAGGTTTCGGAGCCCATTGGAGTCGCACTTTCCTTGCAACTTTCCATTTCAAATCTTTTGAGTAATTATTTGCAATACTTTGCCTCATTTATGAAGATGTCATGCTAGAGTTGCTTGATGTGAAGACCAAGAAAATAGTTTAATTTTTGCATCATGGACATTTCATATTCTCCTTGCATTATTGAATAGAATTCTTCACATATGTCATTGTTTGTTGATTCGAATATTAGATCATCAACGTAAATTTGGACCAATAAGGTGTGACCAATATCTCTTTTGACAAATAATGTCGTATCGACTTTCCCTTTTTCAAATCCCCGTTCACATAGGATGGTGCTTAATTTATCATACCAAGCTCTTGGAGCTTGTTTTAGACCATAGAGACCCTTTTTTTAATTTGAAAACTTGTGAGGAATTTTTGGAGTCTTCAAAGCTAGGTGGCTGTTTGACATATACTTCTTCCTAAATGTATCCATTGAGAAAGGCACACTTCACATCCATTTGAAATAGTTCAAAGTTCATAGAGCAAGCAGAAGCAAGTAATAAACGTATTGCTTTTAATCTTGCTACTAGAGAAAATGTTTCGTCAAAATCAATCCCTTTTTCTTGATTGTATCCTTGAGCGACCAATCTTGCTTTGTTGCGGACAACTATTCCATTTTCATCAAGTTATTTCTAAACACCCATTTTGTACCAATGATCTGTTTATTTCCTGGATTAGTAACAAGTTCCCATACTTTGCTTCTTTCGAATTGGGTGAGTTCTTCTTGCATGGCAAGTATCCATTGATCATCTTTAAGTGTTTCACCAATTTTGGAGGGTTCGATTTGAGAAACAAATGCCATGTTTAAGCAAGCATCTTGTAGTTTTAACCATGTTGTGACTCCTTTGTTGATATCACCTATGATGTTATCAATTGGGTGATATCTATGGGTTCTCCATTCTTTAGGAAGATCATCATTTTGCTTTTCAATGTTGATTTCACTTTCTTGACTTGGTTGATCAATTTGATGCTCTTTTCTTGTATCATTGCTTTCAAAATCATCATCATCACAAGAAATAATATTGTCCTCTTTTATGGGGTTAGTTTCATCAAAAGTTACATGCATTGATTCTTTGACTAATAAAGTTCTTTTATTTAATATTCTAAAAGCTTTACTAGATAAAGAGTAACCAATAAAGATACCTTCATCTGCTTTTTCATCGAATTTTCCAAGGTTGTCTTTACCATTGTTTAGCACAAAACAGTTACATCCAAAGATTTGGAAGTGAGAGATATTGGGCTTTCTTCCTTTGTAGAGTTCATATAGCATCTTTCAGCCGAATGATTACTCGATTGGAAACATGACATGATGTGTTTACAGCATCTGCCCAAAAATATTTTGGTAGGCTTGAGTCGCTTAGCATAGACCTTGCTAGCTCTACCAAGGATCTGTTCTTTCTCTCCACAACCCCATTTTGTTGTGGTGTTCTAGGTGCAGAAAAATTGTGGAAAACTCAATTTTCTTCAAAAAATTCATTAAATGAGGTATTTTGAAATTCTCCTCCATGATCACTTCTAATTGATATAATTTTGGCTGATTGTTCGTTTTGGACTAGCTTGGCATAGTTTTTAAATGCTTGCCAAAAATAAGGTCCAAGTGAACCTTGAGTAATCATCAACAATTACTAGTCCATATGAGTTTCCACCAAGACTTTTGGTTCTTGATGGACCAAACAAGTCCATATGTATCAATTGAAGTGGTCTAGAAGTTGAAATAACATTTTTAGGTTTGAAATAACTCTTTGTTTGCTTACCATTTTGACATGTGTCACACAATTTATCCTTTATAAATTTCATTTTTGGTAAGCCTACAACACGATCATGCTTGACCAATTTGTTTAAATGATCGAGGTGAATATGTGCAACTCTTTTATGCCATAGCCATGCATCATTATTGTCGCTTACCAAAAGACATTTCATTTTTAAGGATAAATCGTCAAGATTAAGTATAAAGATGTCTTTAAAATGCTTACTGATAAATTGAATTTCATTTGTAGCTTCATTTTGAATGATGCATTCATCTTTGTTGAAGGCTATCTTGTATCCTTTGTCGCAAAGTTGCCTAATGCTTATGAGATGGTGTTTTAGACCTTCAACATATAAGACATCTTCAATTGAGGGTGATAGGGTTGTATCGACTTTTCCAATGTCTAAAGTTTTTCCTTTGTTGTTGTCTCCATAGACTACATATCCCTTTGACTCAAGCATATCTAGGTACATCATCCGTCATACGTTTAGAGCATCCACTATCTAAGTACCACATATTTGAGGTACCTTGCGTCCAAACATATAAAATTAAAATCAAACTTTATTAGGTACCCAATGTGCTTTGGGTCCTTGATGGTTAGTACCTTTCTTTACCCACACGTAATTGCCTTTTGGAACACTTATGTTTCTAATGTGACAAGAATTAGGTATGTGACCATTAAGACCACAATAAGAACATGTAGGAGTAAATCTATTATTAGTAACATGTGTATGAGATTTATTTTGAATACTTCTTTCTTTATAATGATGATCCTTTTTCATAATTATAATATTTTCTTGATTGGATTGATTACTTCCTTTAACAAAAATGCTCATATTCAAGCTTGGTTTATCAAATTTTGAATATCCAAGAGCACTTTTGTCATTTGAGTAACTTTGCATATTTAAAACATTTTCCATTCCTATTTGTCCCTTTTCGTATTGTTCAATTACTCTATTTAGTTGAAAAATCTTGAAGGAGAGGGAATCACATTTATTGCATGTAAAATTCTGTTTTAGTTTTTCAGAATTGTTTTCCATAATGTCAACTTTTTCTTGAAGACTTGAGATTTGTTTCTTTTGTGATGATAGTATTTTGAACATATTTTTACATTCAATAAGCAGTTCCTTAATGGCGTTTTAAGCATCATTATATTCTATAATCAATTCACTATTAGTTTTATTATGATGAGGGGAGTTTATGTTACAAACCTCTTTTTCATCATCTGATTGATGTGATGCCATCAATGCAACATTAGCACATTCTTCACTTTCTGTTTCTGAAGATGAACTCACTTCGTTGTCTTCCCAAGCTATGTATGCCTTCTTGAAGTCTTTCTTTTTTATGGCATTTTTCTTAATAAGTTTTGGACAATCTGCCTTGATATGTCCTTGTATCCTGCATTCAAAGCAAGTGAAGTTTTGATTTGAAGTAGAACTATCTTTCTTTCTAAAACTTTTCTTTTTGAAAGTTATGTCATTTTTAAGAAACTTACCAAATTTCTTAACAAGGAATGTAATGTTTTCATCCTCATCTGGATTTTCGTCTTTGATTTGTTCTCTTGATTCAGTCTTTAGAGCAACGTTTTTTGTCTTCTTTTCTTGACTTTCATTTTGTTCTAACCTTCCAAGTTCAATTTCGTATTCTTAAAGTTTTACAAATAATGCAGAAAGAGACATTTTGCATAGGCTTTTCTTTTTGGAGATTGTTGTCACTTTTGGTTGCCAGGCCCTTGTTTATTTCTTCTTTGTTGTTGATGACTGCTTTTGGAATGTGAGGACCATTTTCAACTGCATCCCATATCTCGTCTCCTTGTGCTTCAAGATACGCTTGCATACGTATCTTCCAAAAATCATAGTGTTCTCCAACGAAGCATGGTGGTTTGTTACTACTACCACCGTCTCTTAAAACAGGTTGTGTGGAAGCCATGAGTAACGATAAAGGAGTAAGTTGCATGAACCTGTTGTGATGCCAATTGTAAGTACAGGGGTACGCCTAAGAGGGGGGGTGAATTAGGTGTTCGGAGATTTTCTTGTTTTCAGTGATGTGGTAGTTTAATTTTTTGTTTTAAGATAGTAACTAATAATAAGTAAATGGCAGAAATTAAATGAACACAAAAGAATTATCCTGGTTCCCCTTATAACCAAGGGTACATCCAGTCCTCTTGCACACCACAAGAGATTAATCCAGTTATTGTCAGAAAATGTACAACTCCCACCCTGGGATTTCTTCTACAAACTTCTAACAACACTTCTAACATAGCACACCACTATCTTATATTAAGCTACTTTAAGAAAGTACTACTTTCTTTTACAAGTGATATAATATGATTTGGAATAGAGGTATAATGATTTCAATCCAATAATACTTCAAGTACTTTGAGAACCTTTCTGAATGATATGAAAATGAAATACAAGTACTTCGTAAAAAATCAGAATTTTGTTCGAAGTTGTTCCAGGTTTGATTCAAGGATTTTGTGTTCATTAATCTGAAGTTATGGGGTATTTATACTCCATAAACATCTCTACAGATTCGTGGCCAATGATTTAATTGGTTTGATGAACAAATACAACGATCTGGAGCCGTTTCAGTTCTGAAAAACTGTATTACTTCCATTTGTTTTTGAATACAGGATGTGTATATTCTAATACAACTCTTTGTAACATTCAGATTTATTCAAAATTTGCAGCTTGTATTTGAATACATAGTCATGTAGTCGAATACAGATTTGTCATTTTTGCCACTAATTGCTCTGTGTATTCGACTACAGTAGATCGTAGTCGAATACAGATTTAAATGTTTAGCTACTAACTCGCTGTCTTTATTCAACTATAGAAGGTCGTAGTCGAATACAGATGTGGAGCTTTTGCTTCTAACTTAGCATTTATATTCGAATACACCTTTGTATTTTCTAAAAAATATTAGTTTTAAGACTTTGTTAATGTAATTTAGACTTTTGAAAATACTTTATATGCATTTGTAAATATGAATGGTTCTCATGTATTTGACCTATTGGTTGTATCATTTAACTATAAACTTAAACATCTAATATGTTTGAATTTAAACTTTATCAAAGATAATTGATTTTCTTTTTGAACTTGTTGCCTTGTTCATAATTGTGGGTCTTTGTCTTCAATAAAAACATGTATTTTACAGTTATAAACCCTAACTGGACTAGAATAAGCCTAGGGAGTACGAAAATGACCTAAATGTCAATCCAATGACACAAACACACGTATTGGATGAACAAGATTTGTTAAAAACCCTAATTGGACTAGTATAAGCCTAGGGATGACAAAAATGACCTAAATGTTAATCCAATGACACAAATGAACTAATTGGTTGCATAAGACTTGTAAAAAACCCTAATTGAACAAGAATATGCCTAGGGTGGACGAAAATGACTTAAATGTTAATCCAATGACACGAACACGCCTATTGGATGCAAAAGATTGATTAAACACCCTAATTGGACAAGAATAAGCTAAGGAAGTGTTGGTTAAATGGCCTCTATCCTTAGAAAGTTATACACAAGATTATTGACCAAATTATCCAATTTCTTTCTAAGTGATGAACTTAATATTAAAACCAACTTGTTTAATATTAATTCCAATTTAACATTGATAGGTTCAAAAGATTATTCACAATAGAGATTCAAAAACATTCAAGAACATAACAGTAATATATTCAGAACCTATTCAAAACAAACATTCAAGAACAAACATACAAGAACAAACATACAAGAACAAACATACAAGAACACATGCATTATCAATATAAAGAGTTTAGAGATAGAAAAGTGTGCACCAGGGATTTTTATACTGGTTCGACTATCGATTCGATAGTCTACATCCAGTCCTGAAATCACTCAAAGATTTCAGCCTTCACTAGTAATGATTTGAGTATTTTTACAGACTTTCCAGCACCTTACTGCCTATCCATCTAACTCAAACTCAAACTACTACAAATACCAACCTATCCTTAAGAGCTACTCGCCAAGCTCTAGCAAGATCAGGTTGAGGTTTCTTTTAGATGATCACATACCCTAAAAGATAACCACCAGTTTCACAACATTGGATTTTCACACTTTCTTTTACAAAGTTTGTTTCTTACAACAAGAACTAAGAACTAAGAACACTTTATTCAATCACACAAATCTCACACTCTAAGTATTTTGCCAATTGATATTTGTGAGTTATAATAGTTTCTCTCAAAGTGTAATTCTCGAGTAGCCAATGAAAACTTTAAGTTCTTTCAAAATGTATTAACTGTTATGAAAATGGTGATTGATAAAGTTTATATAGTTTCAGAAAAACTTCAGTCAAATCGATTTCCCAATCGATTTTATTAATATGTATTACCAGCTTAATCGATTTCCTAATCGATTATCGCGTTTCTTGTTTTTCTTTAATCTTGAAAATAGATGAACTAATCGATTTCCTAATCGATTCTTTTAATGCATATATCAGAAACTGATACTCAATTTGTATCAGAATTGATTGACTAATCGATTATACTTGTTTTGCTCAAACAACGAGATCAAAACAATCGATTACTCAGTCGATTCCTTTAATGCATATATCAGAAACTGATACTCAGTTTGTATCAGAATCGATTGACTAATCGGTTATACTTGTTTTGTTCAAACAACGAGATCAAAACAATCGATTACTTAGTCGATTCTTTTATTAACATAATCGATTTGGCAATGGGCTAAATTCTCCCTGTAACAAAGACATTTAGTCCAATTGATTTGCCAATCCACTTAACATGTCCCAGTAACTTGGATATTTATTCAAAATCGATGTGCCAATCGATTATGCAATATGTTTATGATAAATGATTAACTAGTTCATTCATGCAATCGATTTCCTAATCTATTAGTAAAAAACTTGTATCTTAAGAAAAATGTATCAATCGATTGCCCAATCGATTTTCCTTTAATCAAAGAATACAGACATGATTAAAAACATTTTAGTAATCGGTTTGCCAATCGATTGACTCAGTACAAGCTTTGTTCTGTGGGTTAGAAAATCGATTACCCAATTGATTTGCAAATCGATTGTCCAATTGATTTCTTTAATCACATAACACATACCTGATTCAAAACATTTAAGTAATCGATTTCCCAATCGATTAACTCAGTGAAAATTTGTTCTGTGAATTAGACAATCGATTACCTAGTTGATTTATCAATCGATTTACCAATTGATTGATTTACTTACTTATTTTATGATTTCATTTTTAATTTGGCAAATACATAGATATGAAACCATAATGATGAATCTACCTATTAAATACTATGACCACAAGACAAAATTGCATATAATCTTCAAGCTTTGTATACTATCATCAATCATTGCTTGATTGCTTAAGATCCAAGATTTGTCCAAGTGTTTGATTCTTTTTCACATAATCTTCAAGCCTTTTGATATGATTAATCTTTGTTTGATTGATTTCCTGATATGTATCTCAACTTACACTATTAGATTTATCAAATAATGCATATACATTGTATGTTTGAAAGTTATATCAAAATCAATATCAAGGAGGCATATTTCTTACAGGGAGGACTAAAATGACCTAAATATTAATCCAATGACACAAACGCACGTATTGGATGCACAACATAGGTTAAAAACCTTAATTAGACTAGCATAAACCTAGGGACGACGAAAAATGACCTAAATCTTAATTCTATGATACCAATGAATTTATTGGATGCACTAATTAAAATCCTTAATAGAACTAAAATATGACTAGGGAGGACGAAAATGACCTAAATATTAATCCAATGTCATAAACACACATATTGCATGCACAAGATTGGTTAAAACCCTACTAAACTAGAATAAACATACGGAGGACGAAAATGACAAAAATAACAATCCAATGACACAAATGAACTTATTGGATGGACAAGATTGGTTAAAAACCCTAAATGGACAAGAATAAGCTTAGGGAGGACGCAAATGACCTACATGTCAATCAAATGACACAAATGAGCTTATTGGATGCCCAAGATTGGTTAAAAACCCAAATTGGACTAGAATAAACCTACGGAGGATGAATATAACCTAAATGTTATTACAATGATATAAATGAACTTAATGGATGCACAACATTGGTTAACAACCCTAATTGGACTAGAATAAGCCTAAGGAGTACGAAACTGACCTAAATGTCAATCCAATGACAAAAATACATGTATTGGATGCACAAGATTAGTTAAAAACCCAATTTGTACTAGAATCAGCCTAGGGAGGTCGAAAATGACCTAAATGATAATCTAATGACACAAATACACGTATCACATGCACAAGATTGGTTAACATTCTACTTAGGCTACAATATGCCTTGGGAGGACATACATGACCTAAATGCCAATCCAATGACACAAGTGAACTTATTGGATGCACAAGTTTGGTTAAATACTCTAAATGGACTAGAATAAGCCTAAGGAGTAGAAAAATAACCTAAATATCTATCCAATTACACAAATGCATTTATTGGATGCACAAGATTGGTTAAAAACCTTATATGGACTAAAGTAAGCGTAGTGAGCATGAAAATTACCCAAATGTGAATCCAATGACACCTATTGGATGCACAAAATTGGTTTAAAACCATAATTGGACTAGAATAAACCTTTGTAGGACGAAAATGACCTAAATGTTAATCCAATTCACAAACACAACTAATGATTGAACAAGATTTGTTAAATATCCTAATTGGGAAAGAATAAGCCAGGGGAGGATGAAAATGACCAACATGTTAATCCAATGACAGAAACACACGTATTGAATGCTCCAGATTGGTTAAAAACCCTAACTAGACTAGTCTAAGCCTAGCGAGGCCGAAAAATTACAAAAATATTAATCAAAAGACACAAATGAACTTATTGGATGGACAAGATTGGTTAAAAATCCTAATTGGACTAGAATCATCCTAGGGAGGACGAAAATGACCTAAACAATAATCTAATGACACAAATACACTTATTGCATGCCAAAGATTGGTTAAAACCCAAATGGCCTAGAATAAGCCTACGAAGGGCTAAAATGACCTAAATGTCAATCCAATGGCACAAATAATGTTATTGGTTGCAAAAGATTGGTTAAAGAACCTAAATGAACTAGAATAAGCCTAAGGAGGATGCAAACGACCTAAATGTTAATCAAATGACATAAATGAGCTTATTGGATGCCCAAGATTGGTTAAAAACCCTAATTGGACTAGAATAAGCCTAGGTAGGATGAAAATTACCTAAATATGAATCTAATCACACAAATGAACATATTAGAAGCCTAAAAATTGTTTAAAACCCTAATTGGACTAGAATAGGCCTAAGGAGGACGAAAATGACCTAAATGTTAATGCAATGACACAAACACACCTATTGGATCCACAAGATTGGTTGAAAACCCTAATTGGACTAAAATAAGCCTAGGGAGGACGGAAATGACCTAAATGTTAATCCAATTACACAACTGAACTTATTAGATGCACAAGATTCGTCAAAAATCCTAATTGGATTAGAATAAGCATAAGGAGGACAAAATTACTTAAATGTTAATCCAATAAACAATTGAACTTATAAGATGCACAAGATTGGTTAAAAACCCTAATTGGACTAGAATAAGCCGAAGGAGGACAAAAAAGACCTAAATATTAATCTAATGACACAAAACCGCAATTGGATGCACAAGATTGGTTAAAAACCATGATTGGACTACATTAAGATTAACGAGGATGCACATGATCTAAATGTTAATCAAATGTCACCAATGAGCTAATTGAATGCCCAAGATTGATTAAAAATCCTAACTGGGTTAGAATAAGCATAGGGAGGACAAAAATGATCTTATTGTTAATCAAATAACCCAAATGAACTTATTAGATGCCTATGATTGGTTAAAAACCCTAATTGGACTAGAATAAGCCTAAGGAGGAGGAAAATGACCTAAATGTTAATCCAATGACACAATTGAACTTATTAGATGCACAAGATTGGTCAAAAATCCTAATTGGAATAGAATAAGCATAAGGAGGACAAAATGACTTAAATTTTTAATCCAATGAACAACTAAACTTATAAGATGCACAAGATTGGTTAAAAACCCTAATTGGACTAGAATAAGCCGAAGGAGGACAAAAAAGACCTAAATATCAATCTAATGACACAAAAATAGTAATTGGATGCACAAGATTGGTTAAAAACCCTAACTAGACTTTATTAATATTAAGGAGGATGCACATGATCTAAATGTTAATCAAATGTCACCAATGAGCTAATTGAATGTCCAAGATTGATTAAAAATCCTAACTCGGTTAGAATAACCATAGGGAGGACAAAAATAATCTTATTGTTAATCAAATGACCCAAATGAACTTATTAGATGCCTTTGATTTGTTAAAAACCCTAATTGGACTAGAATAAGCCTAAGGAGGACGAAAATGACCTAAATGTTAATCCAATGACACAACTGAACTTATTAGATGCACAAGATTGGTCAAAAATGCTAATTGGACTAGAATAAGCATAAGGAGGACAAAATGACTTAAATTTTTAATCCAATGAACAACTAAACTTATAAGATGCACAAGATTGGTTAAAAACCCTAATTGGACTAGAATAAGCCGAAGGAGGACAAAAAAGACCTAAATATTAATCGAATGACACAAAAATAGCAATTGGATGCACATGATTGGTTAAAAACCCTAATTCGACTTTATTAAGATTAAGGAGGATGCACATGATCTAAATGTTAATCAAATGTCACCAATGAGCTAATTGAATGCCCAAGATTGATTAAAAATCCTAACTGGGTTAGAATAAGCATAGGGAGGACAAAAATGATCTTATTGTTAATTAAATGACCCAAATGAACTTATTAGATGCCTATGATTGGTTAAAAACCCTAATTGGACTAGAATAAATCTAAGGAGGACGAAAATGACCTGAATGTTAATCCATTGAAACAAACACACATATTGGATGCACAAGATTGGTTAAAATCCCTAATTGGACTAGAATAAACCTAGGGAGGACGAAAATGACCTAAGTGTTATTCCAATGACAAAAACACACATATTGGATGCACAAGATTGGTTAAAAATCGTAATTGGACAACAATAAGCCTAGAGAAGATGAAAATGACCTAACTTTTAATCTAATGAAACAAACACACCTATTGGATGCACAAGATTGGTTAAAAACCCTAATTGGATTAGAATAAGCCTAGGGAGGTAGAAAATACCCTAAATGTTAATATAATGACATAAATAAACTTATTGGATGCACAAGATTGGATAAAAACCCTAATTGGACTAGATTAAGCTTAGGGAGGACGCAAAAGACCTAAATGTTAATCAAATGACCTAAATGAGGTTATTGATTTCCATGATTGGTTAAAATCCCTAATTGGAGTAGAATAATCCTTGGGAGGACATAAATGACCAAAATATTAATCAAATGCCCAAATGAACTTATTAGATGCACAAGATTGGTTAAAAACCCTAATTGGACTAGAATAAGCCTAATGAGGACAAAAATGACCTAAATGTTAATCCAATGACACAAACACACGTATTGGATGCACAAGATTGATTAAAAACCCTAATTGGAATAGAATAAGCCTAGAGAGGACGAAAATGACCTAAATGTTAAACAAAATACACAAATGAATTAATTGAATGCACAAGAATAGTTAAAAACCCATATTGGACTATAATAAACTTAAGGAGGACGAAAATGATATAAATTTTAATCCAATGACACAACTAAACTTGGTAGATTCCTAAGATTAGATAAAAACCCTAATTGGACTAGAATAATCCTAAGGAGGGCCAAAATGACCTAACTGTTAATCTAATGACACAAACACAACTATTGGATGCACAAGATTGGTTAAAAACCTTATATGGACTAAAGTAAGCGTAGTGAGCATGAAATTTACCCAAATGTGAATCCAATGACACCTATTGGATGCACAAAATTGGTTTCAAACAATAATTGGACTAGAATAAGCATATGTAGGACAAAAATTACCTAAATGTTAATCCAATTCACAAACACACCTAATGATTGAACAAGATTTGTTAAATATCCTAATTGGGAAAGAATAAGCCAAGGGAGGACGAAAATGACCAACATGTTAATCCAATGACACAAACACACGTATTGGATGCTCAAGATTGATTAAAAACCCTAATTGGACTAGTCTAAGCCTAGGGAGGCCGAAAAACTACAAAAATATTAATCAAAAGACACAAATGAACTTATTGGATGCACAAAATTGGTTAAAAACCCTAATTGGACTAGAATCAGCCTAGGGAGGACGAAAATGACCTAAACTATAATCTAATGACACAAATACACTTATTGCATGCCAAAGATTGGTTAAAACCCAAATGGCCTAGAATAAGCCTACGGAGGACTTAAATGACCTAAATGTCAATCGAATGGCACAAATGAACTTATTGGTTGCAAAATATTGGTTAAAGAACCTAAATGAACTAGAATAAGCCTAAGGAGGATGCAAACGACCTAAATGTTAATCAAATGACATAAATGAGCTTATTGGATGCCCAAGATTGGTTTAAAACCCTAATTGGACTAGAATAAGCCTAGGCAGGATGAAAATGACCTAAATGTGAATCTAATCATACAAATGAACATATTAGATGCCTAACAATTGTTTAAAAACCTAATTGGACTAGAATAAGCCTAAGAAGGACGAAAATGACCTAATTGTTAATGCAATGACACAAACACACCTACTGGATCCACAAGATTGGTTGAAAACCCTAATTGGACTAAAATAAGCCTAGGGAGGACGAAAATGACCTAAATGTTAATCCAATGACACAACTGAACTTATTAGATGCACAAGATTCAGCAAAAATCCTAATTGGACTAGAATAAGCATAAGGAGGACAAAATGACTTAAATGTTAATCCAATGAACAACTGAACTTATAAGATGCACAAGATTGGTTAAAAACCCTAATTCGACTAGAATAAGCCGAAGGAGGACAAAAAAGACCTAAATATTAATCTAATGACACAAAAACAACAATTGGATGCACAAGATTGGTTAAAAACCCTAATTGGACTACATTAAGATTAAGGAGGATGCACACGATCTAAATGTTAATCAAATGTCACCAATGAGCTAATTGAATGCCCAAGATTAATTAAAAATTCTAACTTGGTTAGAATAAGCATAGGGAGGACAAAAATGATCTTATTGTTAATCAAATGACCCAAATGAACTTATTAGATGCCTATGATTGGTCAAAAACCCTAATTGGACTAGAATAAGCCTAAGGAGGACGAAAATGACGTAAATGTTAATCCAATGACACAACTGAACTTATTAGATGCACAAGATTGGTCAAAAATGCAAATTGGACTAGAATAAGCATAAGGAGGACAAAATGACTTAAATGTAAATCCAATGAATAACTGAACTTATAAGATGCACAAGATTGGTTAAAAACCCTAATTGGACTAGAATAAGCTGAAGGAGGACAAAAAAGACCTAAATATTAATGTAACGACACAAAAACTGCAATTGGATGCACAAGATTGGTTAAAAACCCTAATTGGACTTTATTAAGATTAAGGAGGATGCACATGATCTAAATGTTAATCAAATGTCACCAATGAGCTAATTGAATGTCCATGATTGATTAAAAATCCTAACTGGGTTAGAAAAAGCATAGGGAGGACAAAAATGATCTTATTGTTAATCAAAATGAACTTATTAGATGCCTATGATTGGTCAAAAACCCTAATTGGACTAGAATAAGCCTAAGGACGACGAAAATGACCTAAATGTTAATCCAATGACACAACTGAACTTATTAGATGCACAAGATTAGTCAAAAATGCTAATTGCACTAGAATAAGCATAAGGAGGACAAAATGAATTAAATTTTAATCCAATGAACAACTAAACTTATAAGAGAAACAAGATTGGTTAAAAACCCTAATTGGACTTGAATAAGCCGAAGGAGGACAAAAAAGACCTAAATATTAATCTAATGACACAAAAATAGCAATTGGATGCACAAGATTGGTTAAAAACCCTAATTGGACTACATTAAGATTAAGGAGGATGCACATGATACAAATGTTAATCACATGTCACCAATGAGCTAATTGAATGCCCAAGATTGATTAAAAATCCTAACTAGGTTAGAATAAGCATCAGGAGGACAATAATGATCTTATTGTTAATCAAATGACCCAAATGAACTTATTAGATGCCTATGATTGGTTAAAAACCCTAATTGGACTAGAATAAGCCTAAGGAGGACAAAAATGAACTAAATGTTAATCCAATGACACAACTAAACTTATTAGATTCACAACATTGGTCAAAAATCCTAATTGGACTAGAATAAACATAAGGAGGTTAAAATGACTTAAATGTTAATCCAATGAATAACTGAACTCATAAGATGCACAAGATTGGTTAAAAACTTTAATTGGACTAGAATAAGCCGAAGGAGGACAAAAAAGACCTAAATATTAATCTAATGACATAAAATCTGCAATTGGATGCAAAAGATTGGTTAAAAACCCTAATTGGACTTTATTAAGATTAAGCAGGATGCACATGATCTAAATGTTAATCAAATGTCACCAGTGAACTAATTGAATGCCCAAGATTGATTAAAAATCCTAACTGGGTTAGAATAAGCATAGGGAGGACAAAAATGATCTTATTGTTAATCAAATGACCCAAATGAACTTATTAGATGCCTATGATTGGTTAAAAACCCTAATTGGACTAGAATAAGCCTAAGGAGGACGAAATGATCTCATTGTTAATCCTATAGAAACAAACACACGGATTGGATGCACAAGATTGGTTAAAATCCCTAATTGGACTAGATTAAACCTAGGGAGGACGAAAAAGACCTAAATGTTATTCCAATGATAGAAACACACATATTGGATGCACAAGATTGGTTAAAAATCGTAATTGGACAAGAATAAGCCTAGAGAAGATGAAAATGACCTCACTGTTAATCTAATGACACAAACACACCTATTGGATGCACAAGATTGGATAAAAACCCTAATTGGACTAGATTAAGCTTAGGGAGGATGCAAACGACCTAAATGTTAATCAAATGACCTAAATGAGGTTATTGATTTCCAAGATTGGTTAAAATCCCTAATTGGACTAGAATAATCCTTGGGAGGACAAAAATGACCAAAATATTAATCAAATGCCCAAATGAACTTATTAGATGCACAAGATTGGTTAAAAACCCTAATTGGACTAGTATAAGCCTAAGGAGGACGAAAATGACCTAAATGTTAATCCAATGACACAAACACACGTATTGGATGCACAAGATTGGTTAAAAACCCTAATTGGAATAGAATAAGCCTAGGGAGGAAGAAAATGACCTAAATGTTAATCAAAATACACAAATTAATTAATTGGATGCACAAGAATGGTTAAAAACCCATATTGGACTATAATAAACTTAAGGAGGACGAAAACCCATATTGGACACAACTAAACTTAGTAGATTCCTAAGATTGGTAAAAAACCCTAATTGGACTAGAATAATCCTAAGGAGGGCCAAAATGACCTAAATGTTAGTCTAATGACACAAACACAACTATTGGATGTACAAGATTGGTTAAAAACCTTATATGGACTAAAGTAAGTGTAGTGAGCATGAAAATTACCCAAATGTGAATCCAATGACACCTATTGGATGCACAAAATTGGTTTAAAACAATAATTGGACTAGAATAAGCCTATGTAGGACGAAAATGACCTAAATGTTAATCCAATTCACAAACACACCTAATGATTGAACAAGATTTGTTAAATATCCTAATTGGTAAAGAATAAGCCAGGGGAGGAAGAAAATGACCAACATGTTAATCCAATGACACAAACACACGTATTGGATGCTCAAGATTGGTTAAAAACCCTAATTGGACTAATGTAAGCCTAGGGAGGCCCAAAAATTACAAAAATATAAATGAAAAGACACAAATGAACTTATTGTATTCACAAGATTGGTTAAAAACCCTAATTGGACTAGAATCAGTCTAGGGAGGACGAAAATGACCTAAATGATAATCTAATGACACAAATACACTTATTGCATGCCAAATATTGGTTAAAACCCAAATGGCCTAGAATAAGCCTACGGAGGACTAAAATGACCTAAATGTCAATCCAATGGCACAAATGAACTTATTGGTTGCAAAAGATTGGTTAAAGAACCTAAGTGAACTAGAATAAGCCTAAGGAGGATGCAAACGGCCTAAATGTTAATCAAATGACATAAATGAGCTTATTGGATGCCCAAGATTGGTTAAAAACCCTAATTGGACTAGAATAAGCCTAGGCAGGATGAAAATGACCTAAATGTGAATCTAATCATACAAATGAACATATTAGATGCCTAACAATTGTTTAAAACCATAATTGGACTAGAATAAGCCTAAGGAGGACGAAAATGACATAAATGTTAATGCATGACACAAACACACCTATTGGATCCACAAGATTGGTTGAAAACCCTAATGGGACTAAAATAAGCCTAGGGAGGACGAAAATGACCTAAATGTTAATCCAGTGACACAACTGAACTTATTAGATGCACAAGATTCAGCAAAAATCCTAATTGGACTAGAATAAGCATAAGGAGCACAAAATGACTTAAATGTTAATCCAATGAACAACTGAACTTATAAGATGCACAAGATTGGTTAAAAACCCTAATTGGACTAGAATAAGCCGAAGGAGGACAAAAAAGACCTAAATATTAATCTAATGACACAAAAACAACAATTGGATGCACAAGATTGGTTAAAAACCCTAATTGGACTACATTAAGATTAAGGAGGATGCACACGATCTAAATGTTAATCAAATGTCACCAATGAGCTAATTGAATGCCCAAGATTGATTAAAAATCCTAACTGGGTTAGAATAAGCATAGGGAGGACAAAAATGATCTTATTGTTAATCAAATGACCCAAATGAACTTATTAGATGCCTATGATTGGTCAAAAACCCTAATTGGACTAGAATAAGCCTAAGGAGGACGAAAATGACCTAAATGTTAATCCAATGACACAACTGAACTTATTAGATGCACAAGATTGGTCAAAAATGCAAATTGGACTAGAATAAGCATAAGGAGGACAAAATGACTTAAATTTTAATCCAATGAACAACTAAACTTATAAGATGCACAAGATTAAGAAAAAGCATTGGGAGGACAAAAATGATCTTATTGTTAATCAAATGACCCAAATGAACTTATTAGATGCCTATGATTGGTCAAAAACCCTAACTGGACTAGAATAAGCCTAAGGACGACGAAAATGACCTAAATGTTAATCCAATGACACAACTGAACTTATTAGATGCACAAGATTGGTCAAAAATGCTAATTGCACTAGTTTAAGCATAACGAGGACAAAATGACTTAAATTTTAATCCAATGAACAACTAAACTTATAAGATACACAAGATTGGTTAAAAACCCAAATTGGACTAGAATAAGCCGAAGGAGGACAAAAAAGACCTAAATATTAATCTAACGACACAAAAACTGCAATTGGATGCACAAGATTGGTTAAAAACCCTAATTGGAATTTATTAAGATTAAGGACGATGCACATTATCTAAATGTTAATCAAATGTCACCAATGAGCTAATTGAATGTCCAAGATTGATTAAAAATCCTAACTGGGTTAGAATAACCATAGGGAGGACAAAAATGATCTTATTGTTAATCAAATGACCCAAATGAACTTATTAGATGCCTATGATTGGTCAAAAACCCTAATTGGACTAGAATAAGCCTAAGGAGGACGAAAATGACCTAAATGTTAATCCTATGACACAACTGAACTTATTAGATGCACAAGATTGGTCAAAAATGCTAATTGCACTAGAATAAGCATAAGGAGGACAAAATGACTTAAATTTTAATCCAATGAACAACTAAACTTATAAGTTGCACAAGATTGGTTTAAAACCCTAATTGGACTAGAATAAGCAGAAGGAGGACAAAAAAGACCTAAATATTAATCTAATGACACAAAAATAGCAATTGGATGCACAAGATTGGTTAAAAACCCTAATTGGACTACATTAAGATTAAGGAGGATGCTCATGATCTAAATGTTAATCAAATATCACCAATGAGCTAATTGAATGCCCAAGATTCATTAAAAATCCTAACTGGGTTAGAATAAGCATCGGGAGGACAAAAATGATCTTATTGTTATTCAAATGACCCAAATGAACTTATTAGATGCCTATGATTGGTTAAAAACACTAATTGGACTAGAATAAGCCTAAGGAGGACGAAAATGACCTAAATGTTAATCCAATGACACAACTAAACTTATTAGATGCACAACATTGGTCAAAAATCCTAATCGGACTAGAATAAACATAAGGAGGACAAAATGACTTAAATGCTAATCCAATGAATAACTGAACTTATAAGATGCACAAGATTGGTTAAAAACTCTAATTGGACTAGAATAAGCCGAAGGACGACAAAAAAGACCTAAATAGTAATCTAATGACACAAAAACTGCAATTTGATGTACAAGATTGGTTAAAAACCCTAATTGGACTACATTAAGATTAAGGAGGATGCACACGATCTAAATGTTAATCAAATGTCACCAATGAGCTAATTGAATGCCCAAGAGTGACTAAAAATCCTAACTGGGTTAGAATAAGCATCGGGAGGACAAAAATGATCTTATGGTTAATCAAATGACCCAAATGAACTTATTAGATGCCTATGATTGGTTTAAAACCCTAATTGGACTTGAATAAGCCAAAGGAGGACGAAAATGACCTAAATGTTAATCCAATGACACAACTGAATTTATTAGATGCACAAGATTGGTCAAAAAATGCTAATTGGACTAAAATAAGCATAAGGAGGACAAAATGACTTAAATTTTAATCCAATGAACAACTAAACTTATAAAATGCACAAGATTGGTTAAAAACCCTAATTGGACTAGATTAAGCCGAAGGAGGACAAAAAAGACCTAAATATTAATCTAACGACACAAAAACTGCAATTGGATGCACAAGATTGGTTAAAAACCCTAATTGGACTTTATTAAGATTAAGGAGGATGCACATGATCTAATCAAATGTCACCAATGAGCTAATTGAATGCCCAAGATTGATTAAAAATCCTAATTGGGTTAGAATAAGCATAGGGAGGACAAAAATGATCTTATTGTTAATCAAATGACCCAAATGAACTTATTAGATGCCTATTATTGGTTAAAAACCCTAATTGGACTAGAATAAGCCTAAGGACGACGAAAATGATCTCAATGTTAATCCATTGAAACAAACACACGGATTGGATGCACAAGATTGGTTAAAATCCCTAATTGGACAAGAATAAACCTAGGGAGGACGAAAATGGCCTAAATGTTATTCCAATGATAGAAACACACATATTGGATGCACAAGATTGGTTAAAAATCGTAATTGGACAAGAATAAGCCTAGAGAAGATGAAAATGACCTCACTGTTAATCTAATGACACAAACACACCTATTGGATGCACAAGATTGGATAAAAACCCTAATTGGATTAGAATAAGCCTAGAGAGGTAGAAAATACCCTAAATGTTAATATAATGACATAAATAAACTTATTGGATGCACAAGAATGGATAAAAACCCTAATTGGACTAGATTAAGCTTAGGGAGGATGCAAACGACCTAAATGTTAATCAAATGACCTAAATGATGTTATTGATTTCCAAGATTGGCTAAAATCCCTAATTGGACTAGAATAATCCTTGGGAGGACAAAAATGACCAAAATATTAATCAAATGCCCAAATGAACTTATTTGATGCACAAGATTGGTTAAAAACCCTAATTGGACTAGTATAAGCCTAAGGAGGACGAAAATGACCTAAATGTTAATCCAATGACACAAATACACGTATTGGATGCACTAGATTAGTTAAAAACCCTAATTGGAATAGAATAAGCCCAGGGAGGACGAAAATGACCTAAATGTTAATCAAAATACACAAATGAATTAATTGGATGCACAAGAATGGTTAAAAACCCATATGGATGAAAATGACATAAATTTTAATCCAATGACACAACTAAAGTTAGTAGATTCCTAAGATTGGTTAAAAACCCTAATGGGACTAGAATAATCCTAAGGAGGGCCAAAATGACCTAAATGTTAGTCTAATGACACAAACACAACTATGGGATGCACAAGATTGGTTAAAAACCTTATATGGACTAAAGTAAGCGTAGTGAGCATGAAAATTACCCAAATGTGAATCCAATGACACCTATTGGATGCACAAAATTGGTTTAAAACAATAATTGGACTTGAATAAGCCTATGTAGGACGAAAATGACCTAAATGTTAATCCAATTCACAAACACACCTAATGATTGAACAAGATTTGTTAAATATCCTAATTGGGAAAGAATAAGCTAGGGGAGGACGAAAATGACCAACGTGTTAATCCATTGACACAAACACACGTATTGGATGCTCAAGATTGGTTAAAAACCCTAATTGGACTAGTCTAAGCCTTGGGATGCCAAAAAATTACAAAAATATTAATCAAAAGACACAAATGAACTTATTCGATGCACAAGATTGGTTAAAAACCCTAATTGGACTAGAATCAGCCTAGGGAGGACGAAGATGACCTAAACGATAATCTAATGACACAAATACACTTATTGTATGCCAAAGATTGGTAAAAACCCAAATGACCTAGAATAAGCCTACGGAGGACTAAAATGACCTAAATGTCAAACCAATGGCACAAATGAACTTATTGGTTGCAAAAGATTGGTTAAAGAACCTAAATAAACAAGAATAAGCCTAAGGAGGATGCAAACGACCTAAATGTTAATCAAATGACATAAATGAGCTTATTGGATGCCCAAGATTGGATAAAAACCCTAATTGGACTAGAATAAGCCTAGGTAGGATGAAAATGACCTAAATGTGAATCTAATCATACAAATGAACATATTAGATGCCTAACAATTGTTTAAAACCCTAATTGGACTAGAATAAGCCTAAGGAGGACGAAAATGACCTAAATGTTAATGCAATGACACAAACACACCTACTGGACCACAAGATTGGTTCAAAACCCTAATTGGACTAAAATAAGCCTAGGGAGGACGAAAATGACCTAAATGTTAGTCCAATGACACAACTGAACTTATTACATGCACAAGATTCGTCAAAAATCCTAATTGGACTAGAATAAGCATAAAGAGGACAAAATGACTTAAATGTTAATCCAATGAACAACTGAACTTATAAGATGCACAAGATTGGTTAAAAACCATAATTGGACTAGAATAAGCCGAAGGAGAACAAAAAAGACCTAAATATTAATCTAATGACACAAAAACAGCAATTGGATCCACAAGATTGGTTAAAAGCCCTAATTGGACTACATTAAGATTAAGGAGGATGCATACGATCTAAATGTTAATCAAATGTCACCAATGAGCTAATTGAATGCCCAAGATTGATTAAAAATCCTAACTGGGTTAGAATAAGCATAGGGAGGACAAAAATGATCATATTGTTAATCAAATGACCCAAATGAACTTAGTAAATGCCTATGATTGGTCAAAAACCCTAATTGGACTAGAATAAGCCTAAGGAGAACGAAAATGACCTAAATGTTAATCCAATGACACAACTGAACTTATTAGATGCACAAGATTGGTCAAAAATGCTAATTGGACTAGAATAAGCATAAGGAGGACAAAATGACTTAAATTTTAATCCAATGAACAACTAAACTTATAAGATGCACAAGATTGGTTAAAAACCCTAATTGGACTAGAATAAGCCGAAGGAGGACAAAAAAGACCTAAATATTAATCTAACGACACAAAAATAGCAATTGGATTCACAAGACTGGTTATAAACCCTAATTGGACTACATTAAGATTAAGGAGTATGCACATGATCTAAATGTTAATCAAATGTTACCAATGAGCTAATTGAACACCCAAGATTGATTAAAAATCCAAACTGGGTTAGAATAAGCATCGGGAGGACAAAAATGAACTTATTGTTAATCAAATGACACAAATGAACTTATTAGATGCCTATGATTGGTTAAAAACCCTAATTGGACTAGAATAAGCCGAAGGAGGACGAAAATGACCTAAATGTTAATCCAATGACACAACTGAACTTATTAGATGCACAACATTGGTCAAAAATCCTAATTGGACTAGAATAAGCATAAGGAGGACAAAATGACTTAAATGTTAATCCAATGAATAACTGAACTTATAAGATGCACAAGATTGGTTAAAAACCCTAATTGGACTAGATTAAGCCAAAGGAGGACAAAAAAGACCTAAATATTAATCTAATGACACAAAAATAGCAATTGGATGCATAAGATTGGTTAAAAACCCTAATTGGACTACATTAAGACTAAGGAGGATGCACATTATCTAAATGTTAATCAAATGTCACCAATGAGCTAATTGAATGCCCAAGATTGATTAAAAATCCTAACTGGGTTAGAATAAGCATCGGGAGGACAAAAATGATCTTATTGTTAATCAAATGACCCAAATGAACTTATTAGATGCCTATGATTGGTTAAAACCCTAATTGGACTAGAATAAGCCGAAGGAGGACGAAATGACCTAAATGTTAATCCAATGACACAACTGAACTTATTAGATGCACAACATTGGTCAAAAATCCTAATTGGACTAGAATAAGCATAAGGAGGACAAAATGACTTAAATGTTAATCCAATGAATAACTGAACTTATAAGATGCACAAGATTGGTTAAAAACCCTAATTGGACTAGAATAAGCCGAAGCAGGACAAAAAAGACCTAAATATTAATCTAATGACACAAAATTTGCAATTGGATGCACAAGATTGGTTTAAAACCCTAATTTGACTTTATTAAGATTAAGGAGGATGCACATGATCTAAATGTTAATCAAATGTCACCAATGAGCTAATTGAATGTCCAAGATTGATTAAAAATCCAAACTGGGTTAGAATAAGCATAGGGTGGACAAAAATGATCTTATTGTTAATCAAATGACCCAAATGAACTTATTAGATGGCTATGATTGGTTAAAAACCCTAATTGGACTAGAATAAGCCTAAGGAGGACGAAAATGACCTAAATGTTAATCCAATGACACAACTGAACTTATTAGATGCACAAGATTGGTCAAAAATGCTAATTGCACTAGAATAAGCATAAGGAGGACAAAATGACTTAAATTTTAATCCAATGAAGAACTAAACTTATAAGATGCACAAGATTGGTTAAAAACCATAATTGGACTAGAATATGCCGAAGGAGGAAAAAAAAGACCTAAATATTAATCTAGTGACACAAAAATAGCAATTATATGCACAAGATTGGTTATAAATCCTAATTGGACTACATTAAGATTAAGGAGTATGCACATGATCTAAATGTTAATCAAATGTCACCAATGAGCTAATTGAATGCCCAAGATTGATTAAAAATCCTAACTGGGTTAGAATAAGCATCGGGAGGACAAAAATGATCTTATTGTTAATCAAATGAACCAAATGAACTTATTAGATGCATATGATTGGTTAAAAACTCTAATTGGACTAGAATAAGCCGAAGGAGGACGAAAATGACCTAAATGTTAATCCAATGACACAACTGAATTTATTAGATGCACAACATTGGTCAAAAATCCTAATTGGACTAGAATAAGCATAAGGAGGACAAAATGACTTAAATGTTAATCCAATGAATAACTGAACTTATAAGATGCACAAGATAGGTTAAAAATCCTAATTGGACTAGAATAAGCTGAAGGAGGACAAAAAAGACCTAAATATTAATCTAATGACACAAAAACTACAATTTTATGCACTAGATTGGTTAAAAACCCTAATTGGACTTTATTATGATTAAGGAGGATGCACATGAACAAAATGTTAATCAAATGTCACCAATGAGCTAGTTGAATGTCCAAGATTGATTAAAAATCCAAACTTTGTTAGAATAAGCATAGGGAGGACAAAAATGATCTTATTGTTAATCAAATGACCCAAATGAACTTATTAGATGCCTATTATTGGTTAAAAACCCCAATTGGACTAGAATAAGTCTAAGGAGGATAAAAATGTCCTAAATGTTAATCCAATGACACAACTGAACTTATTAGATGCACAACATTGGTCAAAAACTGCTAATTGGACAAGAATAAGCATAAGGAGGACAAAATGACTTAAATTTTAATCCAATGAACAACTAAACTTATAAGATGTAAAAGATTGGTTAAAAACCCTAATTGGACTTGATTAAGCCAAAGGAGGACAAAAAAGACCTAAATATTAATCTAATGACACAAAAATAGCAATTGGATGCACAAGATTGGTTAAAAACCCTAATTGGACTACATTAAGACTAAGGAGGATGCACATGATCTAAATGTTAATCAAATGTCACCAATGAGCTAGTTGAATGTCCAAGATTGATTAAAAATCCTAACTGGGTTAGAATAACCATAGGGAGGACAAAAATTATCTTATTGTTAATCAAATGACCCAAATGAACTAATTAGATGCCGTTGATTGGTTAAAAACCCTAATTGGACTAGAATAAGCCTAAGGAGGACAAAAAAGACGTAAATGTTAATCCAATGACACAACTGAACTTATTAGATGCACAACATTGGTCAAAAAATGCTAATTGGAATAGAATAAGCATAAGGAGGACAAAATGACTTAAATTTTAATCCAATGAACAACTAAACTTATAAGATGCACAAGATTGGTTAAAAACCCTAATTGGACTAGATTAAGCCAAAGGAGGACAAAAAAGACCTAAATATTAATCTAATGACACAAAAATAGCAATTGGATGCACAAGATTGGTTAAAAACACTAATTGGACTACATTAAGACTAAGGACGATGCACATGATCTATATGTTAATCAAATGTCACCAATGAGCTAATTGAATGCCCTAGATTGAATAAAAATCCTAACTGGGTTAGAATAAGCATCGGGAGGACAAAAATGATCTTATTGTTAATCAAATGACCCAAATGAACTTATCAGATGCCTATGACTGGTTAAAACCCTAATTAGACTAGAATAAGCCGAAGGAGGACGAAAATGACCTAAATGTTAATCCAATGACACAACTGAACTTATTAGATGCACAACATTGGTCAAAAATCCTAATTGGACTAGAATAAGCATAAGGAGGACAAAATGACTTAAATGTTAATCCAATGAATAACTGAACTTATAAGATGCACAAGATTGGTTAAAAACCCTAATTGGACTAGAATAAGCCGAAGGAGGATAAAAAAGACCTAAATATTAATCTAATGACACAAAAACTGCAGTTGGATGCACAAGATTGGTTTAAAACCCTAATTGGACTTTATTAAAATTAAGGAGGATGCACATGATCTAAATGTTAATCAAATGTCACCAATGAGCTAATTGAATGTCCAAGATTGATTAAAAATCCTAACTCGGTTAGAATAACCATAGGGAGGACAAAAATTATCTTATTGTTAGTCAAATGACCCAAATGAACTTATTAGATGCCTTTGATTGGTTAAAAACCCTAATTGGACTAGATTAAGCCTATGGAGGACAAAAATGACCTAAATGTTAATCCAATGACACAACCGAACTTATTAGATGCACAACATTGGTCAAAAAATGCTAATTGGAATAAAATAAGCATAAGGAGGACAAAATGACTTAAATTTTAATCCAATGAACAACTAAACTTATAAGATGCACTAGATTGGTTAAAAACCCTAATAGGACTAGAATAAGCCGAAGGAGGACAAAAAAGACCTAAATATTAATCGAATGACACAAAAACTGCAATTGGATGCACAAGATTGGTTAAAAACCCTAATTGGACTTTATTAAGATTAAGGAGGATGCACATGATCTAAATGTTAATCAAATGTCACCAATGAGCTAATTGAATGTCCAAGATTGATTAAAAATCCAAACTGGGTTAGAATAAGCATAGGGTGGACAAAAATGATCTTATTGTTAATCAAATGACCCAAATGAACTTATTAGATGGCTATGATTGGTTAAAAACCCTAATTGGACTAGAATAAGCCTAAGGAGGACGAAAATGACCTAAATGTTAATCCAATGACACAACTGAACTTATTAGATGCACAAGATTGGTCAAAAATGCTAATTGCACTAGAATAAGCGTAAGGAGGACAAAATGACTTAAATTTTAATCCAATGAAGAACTAAACTTATAAGATGCACAAGATTGGTTAAAAACCATAATTGGACTAGAATATGCCGAAGGAGGAAAAAAATGACCTAAATATTAATCTAGTGACACAAAAATAGCAATTATATGCACAAGATTGGTTATAAATCCTAATTGGACTATATTAAGATTAACGAGTATGCACATGATCTAAATGTTAATCAAATGTCACCAATGAGCTAATTGAATGCCCAAGATTGATTAAAAATCCTAACTGGGTTAGAATAAGCATCGGGAGGACAAAAATGATCTTATTGTTAATCAAATGAACCAAATGAACTTATTAGATGCATATGATTGGTTAAAAACTCTAATTGGACTAGAATAAGCCGAAGGAGGACGAAAATGACCTAAATGTTAATCCAATGACACAACTGAATTTATTAGATGCACAGCATTGGTCAAAAATCCTAATTGGACTAGAATAAGCATATGGAGGACAAAATGACTTAAATGTTAATCCAATGAATAACTGAACTTATAAGATGCACAAGATTGGTTAAAAACCCTAATTGGACTAGAATAAGCCGAAGCAGGACAAAAAAGACCTAAATATTAATCTAATGACACAAAATTTGCAATTGGATGCACAAGATTGGTTTAAAACCCTAATTTGACTTTATTAAGATTAAGGAGGATGCACATGATCTAAATGTTAATCAAATGTCACCAATGAGCTAATTGAATGTCCAAGATTGATTAAAAATCCAAACTGGGTTAGAATAAGCATAGGGTGGACAAAAATGATCTTATTGTTAATCAAATGACCCAAATGAACTTATTAGATGGCTATGATTGGTTAAAAACCCTAATTGGACTAGAATAAGCCTAAGGAGGACGAAAATGACCTAAATGTTAATCCAATGACACAACTGAACTTATTAGATGCACAAGATTGGTCAAAAATGCTAATTGCACTAGAATAAGCATAAGGAGGACAAAATGACTTAAATTTTAATCCAATGAAGAACTAAACTTATAAGATGCACAAGATTGGTTAAAAACCATAATTGGACTAGAATATGCCGAAGGAGGAAAAAAAAGACCTAAATATTAATCTAGTGACACAAAAATAGCAATTATATGCACAAGATTGGTTATAAATCCTAATTGGACTA
>JBBPBR010000001.1:33949059-34000615 GCA_037974775.1 Cicer pinnatifidum | reverse complement strand
GACGAAAATGACCTAAATGTTAATCCAATGACACAACTGAACTTATTAGATGCACAAGATTGGTCAAAAATGCTAATTGCACTAGAATAAGCATAAGGAGGACAAAATGACTTAAATTTTAATCCAATGAAGAACTAAACTTATAAGATGCACAAGATTGGTTAAAAACCATAATTGGACTAGAATATGCCGAAGGAGGAAAAAAAAGACCTAAATATTAATCTAGTGACACAAAAATAGCAATTATATGCACAAGATTGGTTATAAATCCTAATTGGACTATATTAAGATTAACGAGTATGCACATGATCTAAATGTTAATCAAATGTCACCAATGAGCTAATTGAATGCCCAAGATTGATTAAAAATCCTAACTGGGTTAGAATAAGCATCGGGAGGACAAAAATGATCTTATTGTTAATCAAATGAACCAAATGAACTTATTAGATGCATATGATTGGTTAAAAACTCTAATTGGACTAGAATAAGCCGAAGGAGGACGAAAATGACCTAAATGTTAATCCAATGACACAACTGAACTTATTAGATGCACAACATTGGTCAAAAATCCTAATTGGACTAGAATAAGCATAAGGAGGACAAAATGACTTAAATGTTAATCCAATGAATAACTGAACTTATAAGATGCACAAGATTGGTTAAAAACCCTAATTGGACTAGATTAAGCCAAAGGAGGACAAAAAAGACCTAAATATTAATCTAATGACACAAAAATAGCAATTGGATGCACAAGATTGGTTAAAAACCCTAATTGGACTACATTAAGACTAAGGAGGATGCACATTATCTAAATGTTAATCAAATGTCACCAATGAGCTAATTGAATGCCCAAGATTGATTAAAAATCCTAACTGGGTTAGAATAAGCATCGGGAGGACAAAAATGATCTTATTGTTAATCAAATGACCCAAATGAACTTATTAGATGCCTATGATTGGTTAAAACCCTAATTGGACTAGAATAAGCCGAAGGAGGACGAAAATGACCTAAATGTTAATCCAATGACACAACTGAACTTATTAGATGCACAACATTGGTCAAAAATCCTAATTGGACTAGAATAAGCATAAGGAGGACAAAATGACTTAAATGTTAATCCAATGAATAACTGAACTTATAAGATGCACAAGATTGGTTAAAAACCCTAATTGGACTAGAATAAGCCGAAGCAGGACAAAAAAGACCTAAATATTAATCTAATGACACAAAATTTGCAATTGGATGCACAAGATTGGTTTAAAACCCTAATTTGACTTTATTAAGATTAAGAAGGATGCACATGATCTAAATGTTAATCAAATGTCACCAATGAGCTAATTGAATGTCCAAGATTGATTAAAAATCCAAACTGGGTTAGAATAAGCATAGGGTGGACAAAAATGATCTTATTGTTAATCAAATGACCCAAATGAACTTATTAGATGGCTATGATTGGTTAAAAACCCTAATTGGACTAGAATAAGCCTAAGGAGGACGAAAATGACCTAAATGTTAATCCAATGACACAACTGAACTTATTAGATGCACAAGATTGGTCAAAAATGCTAATTGCACTAGAATAAGCGTAAGGAGGACAAAATGACTTAAATTTTAATCCAATGAAGAACTAAACTTATAAGATGCACAAGATTGGTTAAAAACCATAATTGGACTAGAATATGCCGAAGGAGGAAAAAAATGACCTAAATATTAATCTAGTGACACAAAAATAGCAATTATATGCACAAGATTGGTTATAAATCCTAATTGGACTATATTAAGATTAACGAGTATGCACATGATCTAAATGTTAATCAAATGTCACCAATGAGCTAATTGAATGCCCAAGATTGATTAAAAATCCTAACTGGGTTAGAATAAGCATCGGGAGGACAAAAATGATCTTATTGTTAATCAAATGAACCAAATGAACTTATTAGATGCATATGATTGGTTAAAAACTCTAATTGGACTAGAATAAGCCGAAGGAGGACGAAAATGACCTAAATGTTAATCCAATGACACAACTGAATTTATTAGATGCACAACATTGGTCAAAAATCCTAATTGGACTAGAATAAGCATATGGAGGACAAAATGACTTAAATGTTAATCCAATGAATAACTGAACTTATAAGATGCACAAGATAGGTTAAAAATCCTAATTGGACTAGAATAAGCTGAAGGAGGACAAAAAAGACCTAAATATTAATCTAATGACACAAAAACACAATTTTATGCACTAGATTGGTTAAAAACCCTAATTGGACTTTATTATGATTAAGGAGGATGCACATGAACAAAATGTTAATCAAATGTCACCAATGAGCTAGTTGAATGTCCAAGATTGATTAAAAATCCAAACTTTGTTAGAATAAGCATAGGGAGGACAAAAATGATCTTATTGTTAATCAAATGACCCAAATGAACTTATTAGATGCCTATTATTGGTTAAAAACCCTAATTGGACTAGAATAAGTCTAAGGAGGATAAAAATGTCCTAAATGTTAATCCAATGACACAACTGAACTTATTAGATGCACAACATTGGTCAGAAAATGCTAATTGGACAAGAATAAGCATAAGGAGGACAAAATGACTTAAATTTTAATCCAATGAACAACTAAACTTATAAGATGTAAAAGATTGGTTAAAAACCCTAATTGGACTTGATTAAGCCAAAGGAGGACAAAAAAGACCTAAATATTAATCTAATGACACAAAAATAGCAATTGGATGCACAAGATTGGTTAAAAACCCTAATTGGACTACATTAAGACTAAGGAGGATGCACATGATCTAAATGTTAATCAAATGTCACCAATGAGCTAATTGAATGCCCTAGATTGAATAAAAATCCTAACTGGGTTAGAATAAGCATCGGGAGGACAAAAATGATCTTATTGTTAATCAAATGACCCAAATGAACTTATCAGATGCCTATGACTGGTTAAAACCCTAATTAGACTAGAATAAGCCGAAGGAGGACGAAAATGACCTAAATGTTAATCCAATGACACAACTGAACTTATTAGATGCACAACATTGGTCAAAAATCCTAATTGGACTAGAATAAGCATAAGGAGGACAAAATGACTTAAATGTTAATCCAATGAATAACTGAACTTATAAGATGCACAAGATTGGTTAAAAACCCTAATTGGACTAGAATAAGCCGAAGGAGGATAAAAAAGACCTAAATATTAATCTAATGACACAAAAACTGCAGTTGGATGCACAAGATTGGTTTAAAACCCTAATTGGACTTTATTAAAATTAAGGAGGATGCACATGATCTAAATGTTAATCAAATGTCACCAATGAGCTAATTGAATGTCCAAGATTGATTAAAAATCCTAACTCGGTTAGAATAACCATAGGGAGGACAAAAATTATCTTATTGTTAGTCAAATGACCCAAATGAACTTATTAGATGCCTTTGATTGGTTAAAAACCCTAATTGGACTATATTAAGCCTATGGAGGACAAAAATGACCTAAATGTTAATCCAATGACACAACCGAACTTATTAGATGCACAACATTGGTCAAAAATCCTAATTGGACTAGAATAAGCATATGGAGGACAAAATGACTTAAATGTTAATCCAATGAATAACTGAACTTATAAGATGCACAAGATAGGTTGAAAATCCTAATTGGACTAGAATAAGCTGAAGGAGGACAAAAAAGACCTAAATATTAATCTAATGACACAAAAACTACAATTTTATGCACTAGATTGGTTAAAAACCCTAATTGGACTTTATTATGATTAAGGAGGATGCACATGAACAAAATGTTAATCAAATGTCACCAATGAGCTAGTTGAATGTCCAAGATTGATTAAAAATCCAAACTTTGTTAGAATAAGCATAGGGAGGACAAAAATGATCTTATTGTTAATCAAATGACCCAAATGAACTTATTAGATGCCTATTATTGGTTAAAAACCCTAATTGGACTAGAATAAGTCTAAGGAGGATAAAAATGTCCTAAATGTTAATCCAATGACACAACTGAACTTATTAGATGCACAACATTGGTCAGAAAATGCTAATTGGACAAGAATAAGCATAAGGAGGACAAAATGACTTAAATTTTAATCCAATGAACAACTAAACTTATAAGATGTTTAAAGATTGGTTAAAAACCCTAATTGGACTTGATTAAGCCAAAGGAGGACAAAAAAGACCTAAATATTAATCTAATGACACAAAAATAGCAATTGGATGCACAAGATTGGTTAAAAACCCTAATTGGACTACATTAAGACTAAGGAGGATGCACATGATCTAAATGTTAATCAAATGTCACCAATGAGCTAGTTGAATGTCCAAGATTGATTAAAAATCCTAACTGGGTTAGAATAACCATAGGGAGGACAAAAATTATCTTATTGTTAATCAAATGACCCAAATGAACTAATTAGATGCCGTTGATTGGTTAAAAACCCTAATTGGACTAGAATAAGCCTAAGGAGGACAAAAAAGACGTAAATGTTAATCCAATGACACAACTGAACTTATTAGATGCACAACATTGGTCAAAAAATGCTAATTGGAATAGAATAAGCATAAGGAGGACAAAATGACTTAAATTTTAATCCAATGAACAACTAAACTTATAAGATGCACAAGATTGGTTAAAAACCCTAATTGGACTAGATTAAGCCAAAGGAGGACAAAAAAGACCTAAATATTAATCTAATGACACAAAAATAGCAATTGGATGCACAAGATTGGTTAAAAACACTAATTGGACTACATTAAGACTAAGGAGGATGCACATGATCTAAATGTTAATCAAATGTCACCAATGAGCTAATTGAATGCCCTAGATTGAATAAAAATCCTAACTGGGTTAGAATAAGCATCGGGAGGACAAAAATGATCTTATTGTTAATCAAATGACCCAAATGAACTTATCAGATGCCTATGACTGGTTAAAACCCTAATTAGACTAGAATAAGCCGAAGGAGGACGAAAATGACCTAAATGTTAATCCAATGACACAACTGAACTTATTAGATGCACAACATTGGTCAAAAATCCTAATTGGACTAGAATAAGCATAAGGAGGACAAAATGACTTAAATGTTAATCCAATGAATAACTGAACTTATAAGATGCACAAGATTGGTTAAAAACCCTAATTGGACTAGAATAAGCCGAAGGAGGATAAAAAAGACCTAAATATTAATCTAATGACACAAAAACTGCAGTTGGATGCACAAGATTGGTTTAAAACCCTAATTGGACTTTATTAAAATTAAGGAGGATGCACATGATCTAAATGTTAATCAAATGTCACCAATGAGCTAATTGAATGTCCAAGATTGATTAAAAATCCTAACTCGGTTAGAATAACCATAGGGAGGACAAAAATTATCTTATTGTTAGTCAAATGACCCAAATGAACTTATTAGATGCCTTTGATTGGTTAAAAACCCTAATTGGACTAGATTAAGCCTATGGAGGACAAAAATGACCTAAATGTTAATCCAATGACACAACCGAACTTATTAGATGCACAACATTGGTCAAAAAATGCTAATTGGAATAAAATAAGCATAAGGAGGACAAAATGACTTAAATTTTAATCCAATGAACAACTAAACTTATAAGATGCACTAGATTGGTTAAAAACCCTAATAGGACTAGAATAAGCCGAAGGAGGACAAAAAAGACCTAAATATTAATCGAATGACACAAAAACTGCAATTGGATGCACAAGATTGGTTAAAAACCCTAATTGGACTTTATTAAGATTAAGGAGGATGCACATGATCTAAATGTTAATCAAATGTCACCAATGAGCTAATTGAATGTCCAAGATTGATTAAAAATCCAAACTGGGTTAGAATAAGCATAGGGTGGACAAAAATGATCTTATTGTTAATCAAATGACCCAAATGAACTTATTAGATGGCTATGATTGGTTAAAAACCCTAATTGGACTAGACAAAGCCTAAGGAAGACGAAAATGACCTAAATGTTAATCCAATGACACAACTGAACTTATTAGATGCACAAGATTGGTCAAAAATGCTAATTGCACTAGAATAAGCATAAGGAGGACAAAATGACTTAAATTTTAATCCAATGAACAACTAAACTTATAAGATGCACTAGATTGGTTAAAAACCCTAATAGGACTAGAATAAGCCGAAGGAGGACAAAAAAGAACTAAATATTAATCGAATGACACAAAAACTGCAATTGGATGCACAAGATTGGTTAAAAACCCTAATTGGACTTTATTAAGATTAAGGAGGATGCACATGATCTAAATGTTAATCAAATGTCACCAATGAGCTAATTGAATGTCCAAGATTGATTAAAAATCCAAACTGGGTTAGAATAAGCATAGGGTGGACAAAAATGATCTTATTGTTAATCAAATGACCCAAATGAACTTATTAGATGGCTATGATTGGTTAAAAACCCTAATTGGACTAGAATAAGCCTAAGGAAGACGAAAATGACCTAAATGTTAATCCAATGACACAACTGAACTTATTAGATGCACAAGATTGGTCAAAAATGCTAATTGCACTAGAATAAGCATAAGGAGGACAAAATGACTTAAATTTTAATCCAATGAAGAACTAAACTTATAAGATGCACAAGATTGGTTAAAAACCATAATTGGACTAGAATATGCCGAAGGAGGAAAAAAAAGACCTAAATATTAATCTAGTGACACAAAAATAGCAATTATATGCACAAGATTGGTTATAAATCCTAATTGGACTACATTAAGATTAAGGAGTATGCACATGATCTAAATGTTAATCAAATGTCACCAATGAGCTAATTGAATGCCCAAGATTGATTAAAAATCCTAACTGGGTTAGAATAAGCATCGGGAGGACAAAAATGATCTTATTGTTAATCAAATGAACCAAATGAACTTATTAGATGCATATGATTGGTTAAAAACTCTAATTGGACTAGAATAAGCCGAAGGAGGACGAAAATGACCTAAATGTTAATCCAATGACACAACTGAATTTATTAGATGCACAACATTGGTCAAAAATCCTAATTGGACTAGAATAAGCATAAGGAGGACAAAATGACTTAAATGTTAATCCAATGAATAACTGAACTTATAAGATGCACAAGATAGGTTAAAAATCCTAATTGGACTAGAATAAGCTGAAGGAGGACAAAAAAGACCTAAATATTAATCTAATGACACAAAAACTACAATTTTATGCACTAGATTGGTTAAAAACCCTAATTGGACTTTATTATGATTAAGGAGGATGCACATGAACAAAATGTTAATCAAATGTCACCAATGAGCTAGTTGAATGTCCAAGATTGATTAAAAATCCAAACTTTGTTAGAATAAGCATAGGGAGGACAAAAATGATCTTATTGTTAATCAAATGACCCAAATGAACTTATTAGATGCCTATTATTGGTTAAAAACCCCAATTGGACTAGAATAAGTCTAAGGAGGATAAAAATGTCCTAAATGTTAATCCAATGACACAACTGAACTTATTAGATGCACAACATTGGTCAAAAACTGCTAATTGGACAAGAATAAGCATAAGGAGGACAAAATGACTTAAATTTTAATCCAATGAACAACTAAACTTATAAGATGTAAAAGATTGGTTAAAAACCCTAATTGGACTTGATTAAGCCAAAGGAGGACAAAAAAGACCTAAATATTAATCTAATGACACAAAAATAGCAATTGGATGCACAAGATTGGTTAAAAACCCTAATTGGACTACATTAAGACTAAGGAGGATGCACATGATCTAAATGTTAATCAAATGTCACCAATGAGCTAGTTGAATGTCCAAGATTGATTAAAAATCCTAACTGGGTTAGAATAACCATAGGGAGGACAAAAATTATCTTATTGTTAATCAAATGACCCAAATGAACTAATTAGATGCCGTTGATTGGTTAAAAACCCTAATTGGACTAGAATAAGCCTAAGGAGGACAAAAAAGACGTAAATGTTAATCCAATGACACAACTGAACTTATTAGATGCACAACATTGGTCAAAAAATGCTAATTGGAATAGAATAAGCATAAGGAGGACAAAATGACTTAAATTTTAATCCAATGAACAACTAAACTTATAAGATGCACAAGATTGGTTAAAAACCCTAATTGGACTAGATTAAGCCAAAGGAGGACAAAAAAGACCTAAATATTAATCTAATGACACAAAAATAGCAATTGGATGCACAAGATTGGTTAAAAACACTAATTGGACTACATTAAGACTAAGGACGATGCACATGATCTATATGTTAATCAAATGTCACCAATGAGCTAATTGAATGCCCTAGATTGAATAAAAATCCTAACTGGGTTAGAATAAGCATCGGGAGGACAAAAATGATCTTATTGTTAATCAAATGACCCAAATGAACTTATCAGATGCCTATGACTGGTTAAAACCCTAATTAGACTAGAATAAGCCGAAGGAGGACGAAAATGACCTAAATGTTAATCCAATGACACAACTGAACTTATTAGATGCACAACATTGGTCAAAAATCCTAATTGGACTAGAATAAGCATAAGGAGGACAAAATGACTTAAATGTTAATCCAATGAATAACTGAACTTATAAGATGCACAAGATTGGTTAAAAACCCTAATTGGACTAGAATAAGCCGAAGGAGGATAAAAAAGACCTAAATATTAATCTAATGACACAAAAACTGCAGTTGGATGCACAAGATTGGTTTAAAACCCTAATTGGACTTTATTAAAATTAAGGAGGATGCACATGATCTAAATGTTAATCAAATGTCACCAATGAGCTAATTGAATGTCCAAGATTGATTAAAAATCCTAACTCGGTTAGAATAACCATAGGGAGGACAAAAATTATCTTATTGTTAGTCAAATGACCCAAATGAACTTATTAGATGCCTTTGATTGGTTAAAAACCCTAATTGGACTATATTAAGCCTATGGAGGACAAAAATGACCTAAATGTTAATCCAATGACACAACCGAACTTATTAGATGCACAACATTGGTCAAAAATCCTAATTGGACTAGAATAAGCATATGGAGGACAAAATGACTTAAATGTTAATCCAATGAATAACTGAACTTATAAGATGCACAAGATAGGTTGAAAATCCTAATTGGACTAGAATAAGCTGAAGGAGGACAAAAAAGACCTAAATATTAATCTAATGACACAAAAACTACAATTTTATGCACTAGATTGGTTAAAAACCCTAATTGGACTTTATTATGATTAAGGAGGATGCACATGAACAAAATGTTAATCAAATGTCACCAATGAGCTAGTTGAATGTCCAAGATTGATTAAAAATCCAAACTTTGTTAGAATAAGCATAGGGAGGACAAAAATGATCTTATTGTTAATCAAATGACCCAAATGAACTTATTAGATGCCTATTATTGGTTAAAAACCCTAATTGGACTAGAATAAGTCTAAGGAGGATAAAAATGTCCTAAATGTTAATCCAATGACACAACTGAACTTATTAGATGCACAACATTGGTCAGAAAATGCTAATTGGACAAGAATAAGCATAAGGAGGACAAAATGACTTAAATTTTAATCCAATGAACAACTAAACTTATAAGATGTAAAAGATTGGTTAAAAACCCTAATTGGACTTGATTAAGCCAAAGGAGGACAAAAAAGACCTAAATATTAATCTAATGACACAAAAATAGCAATTGGATGCACAAGATTGGTTAAAAACCCTAATTGGACTACATTAAGACTAAGGAGGATGCACATGATCTAAATGTTAATCAAATGTCACCAATGAGCTAGTTGAATGTCCAAGATTGATTAAAAATCCTAACTGGGTTAGAATAACCATAGGGAGGACAAAAATTATCTTATTGTTAATCAAATGACCCAAATGAACTAATTAGATGCCGTTGATTGGTTAAAAACCCTAATTGGACTAGAATAAGCCTAAGGAGGACAAAAAAGACGTAAATGTTAATCCAATGACACAACTGAACTTATTAGATGCACAACATTGGTCAAAAAATGCTAATTGGAATAGAATAAGCATAAGGAGGACAAAATGACTTAAATTTTAATCCAATGAACAACAAAACTTATAAGATGCACAAGATTGGTTAAAAACCCTAATTGGACTAGATTAAGCCAAAGGAGGACAAAAAAGACCTAAATATTAATCTAATGACACAAAAATAGCAATTGGATGCACAAGATTGGTTAAAAACACTAATTGGACTACATTAAGACTAAGGACGATGCACATGATCTATATGTTAATCAAATGTCACCAATGAGCTAATTGAATGCCCTAGATTGAATAAAAATCCTAACTGGGTTAGAATAAGCATCGGGAGGACAAAAATGATCTTATTGTTAATCAAATGACCCAAATGAACTTATCAGATGCCTATGACTGGTTAAAACCCTAATTAGACTAGAATAAGCCGAAGGAGGACGAAAATGACCTAAATGTTAATCCAATGACACAACTGAACTTATTAGATGCACAACATTGGTCAAAAATCCTAATTGGACTAGAATAAGCATAAGGAGGACAAAATGACTTAAATGTTAATCCAATGAATAACTGAACTTATAAGATGCACAAGATTGGTTAAAAACCCTAATTGGACTAGAATAAGCCGAAGGAGGATAAAAAAGACCTAAATATTAATCTAATGACACAAAAACTGCAGTTGGATGCACAAGATTGGTTTAAAACCCTAATTGGACTTTATTAAAATTAAGGAGGATGCACATGATCTAAATGTTAATCAAATGTCACCAATGAGCTAATTGAATGTCCAAGATTGATTAAAAATCCTAACTCGGTTAGAATAACCATAGGGAGGACAAAAATTATCTTATTGTTAGTCAAATGACCCAAATGAACTTATTAGATGCCTTTGATTGGTTAAAAACCCTAATTGGACTAGATTAAGCCTATGGAGGACAAAAATGACCTAAATGTTAATCCAATGACACAACCGAACTTATTAGATGCACAACATTGGTCAAAAAATGCTAATTGGAATAAAATAAGCATAAGGAGGACAAAATGACTTAAATTTTAATCCAATGAACAACTAAACTTATAAGATGCACTAGATTGGTTAAAAACCCTAATAGGACTAGAATAAGCCGAAGGAGGACAAAAAAGACCTAAATATTAATCGAATGACACAAAAACTGCAATTGGATGCACAAGATTGGTTAAAAACCCTAATTGGACTTTATTAAGATTAAGGAGGATGCACATGATCTAAATGTTAATCAAATGTCACCAATGAGCTAATTGAATGTCCAAGATTGATTAAAAATCCAAACTGGGTTAGAATAAGCATAGGGTGGACAAAAATGATCTTATTGTTAATCAAATGACCCAAATGAACTTATTAGATGGCTATGATTGGTTAAAAACCCTAATTGGACTAGAATAAGCCTAAGGAAGACGAAAATGACCTAAATGTTAATCCAATGACACAACTGAACTTATTAGATGCACAAGATTGGTCAAAAATGCTAATTGCACTAGAATAAGCATAAGGAGGACAAAATGACTTAAATTTTAATCCAATGAAGAACTAAACTTATAAGATGCACAAGATTGGTTAAAAACCATAATTGGACTAGAATATGCCGAAGGAGGAAAAAAAAGACCTAAATATTAATCTAGTGACACAAAAATAGCAATTATATGCACAAGATTGGTTATAAATCCTAATTGGACTACATTAAGATTAAGGAGTATGCACATGATCTAAATGTTAATCAAATGTCACCAATGAGCTAATTGAATGCCCAAGATTGATTAAAAATCCTAACTGGGTTAGAATAAGCATCGGGAGGACAAAAATGATCTTATTGTTAATCAAATGAACCAAATGAACTTATTAGATGCATATGATTGGTTAAAAACTCTAATTGGACTAGAATAAGCCGAAGGAGGACGAAAATGACCTAAATGTTAATCCAATGACACAACTGAATTTATTAGATGCACAACATTGGTCAAAAATCCTAATTGGACTAGAATAAGCATAAGGAGGACAAAATGACTTAAATGTTAATCCAATGAATAACTGAACTTATAAGATGCACAAGATAGGTTAAAAATCCTAATTGGACTAGAATAAGCTGAAGGAGGACAAAAAAGACCTAAATATTAATCTAATGACACAAAAACTACAATTTTATGCACTAGATTGGTTAAAAACCCTAATTGGACTTTATTATGATTAAGGAGGATGCACATGAACAAAATGTTAATCAAATGTCACCAATGAGCTAGTTGAATGTCCAAGATTGATTAAAAATCCAAACTTTGTTAGAATAAGCATAGGGAGGACAAAAATGATCTTATTGTTAATCAAATGACCCAAATGAACTTATTAGATGCCTATTATTGGTTAAAAACCCCAATTGGACTAGAATAAGTCTAAGGAGGATAAAAATGTCCTAAATGTTAATCCAATGACACAACTGAACTTATTAGATGCACAACATTGGTCAAAAACTGCTAATTGGACAAGAATAAGCATAAGGAGGACAAAATGACTTAAATTTTAATCCAATGAACAACTAAACTTATAAGATGTAAAAGATTGGTTAAAAACCCTAATTGGACTTGATTAAGCCAAAGGAGGACAAAAAAGACCTAAATATTAATCTAATGACACAAAAATAGCAATTGGATGCACAAGATTGGTTAAAAACCCTAATTGGACTACATTAAGACTAAGGAGGATGCACATGATCTAAATGTTAATCAAATGTCACCAATGAGCTAGTTGAATGTCCAAGATTGATTAAAAATCCTAACTGGGTTAGAATAACCATAGGGAGGACAAAAATTATCTTATTGTTAATCAAATGACCCAAATGAACTAATTAGATGCCGTTGATTGGTTAAAAACCCTAATTGGACTAGAATAAGCCTAAGGAGGACAAAAAAGACGTAAATGTTAATCCAATGACACAACTGAACTTATTAGATGCACAACATTGGTCAAAAAATGCTAATTGGAATAGAATAAGCATAAGGAGGACAAAATGACTTAAATTTTAATCCAATGAACAACAAAACTTATAAGATGCACAAGATTGGTTAAAAACCCTAATTGGACTAGATTAAGCCAAAGGAGGACAAAAAAGACCTAAATATTAATCTAATGACACAAAAATAGCAATTGGATGCACAAGATTGGTTAAAAACACTAATTGGACTACATTAAGACTAAGGACGATGCACATGATCTATATGTTAATCAAATGTCACCAATGAGCTAATTGAATGCCCTAGATTGAATAAAAATCCTAACTGGGTTAGAATAAGCATCGGGAGGACAAAAATGATCTTATTGTTAATCAAATGACCCAAATGAACTTATCAGATGCCTATGACTGGTTAAAACCCTAATTAGACTAGAATAAGCCGAAGGAGGACGAAAATGACCTAAATGTTAATCCAATGACACAACTGAACTTATTAGATGCACAACATTGGTCAAAAATCCTAATTGGACTAGAATAAGCATAAGGAGGACAAAATGACTTAAATGTTAATCCAATGAATAACTGAACTTATAAGATGCACAAGATTGGTTAAAAACCCTAATTGGACTAGAATAAGCCGAAGGAGGATAAAAAAGACCTAAATATTAATCTAATGACACAAAAACTGCAATTGGATGCACAAGATTGGTTTAAAACCCTAATTGGACTTTATTAAGATTAAGGAGGATGCACATGATCTAAATGTTAATCAAATGTCACCAATGAGCTAATTGAATGTCCAAGATTGATTAAAAATCCTAACTCGGTTAGAATAACCATAGGGAGGACAAAAATAATCTTATTGTTAATCAAATGACCCAAATGAACTTATTAGATGCCTTTGATTTGTTAAAAACCCTAATTGGACTAGATTAAGCCTAAGGAGGACAAAAATGACCTAAATGTTAATCCAATGACACAACTGAACTTATTAGATGCACAACATTGGTCAAAAAATGCTAATTGGAATAAAATAAGCATAAGGAGGACAAAATGACTTAAATTTTAATCCAATGAACAACTAAACTTATAAGATGCACTAGATTGGTTAAAAACCCTAATTGGACTAGATTAAGCCAAAGGAGGACAAAAAAGACCTAAATATTAATCTAATGACACAAAAATAGCAATTGGATGCACAAGATTGGTAAAAAAACCCTAATTGGACTACATTAAGACTAAGGAGGATGCACATGATCTAAATGTTAATCAAATGTTACCAATGAGCTAATTGAATGCCCAAGATTGATTAAAAATCCTAACTAGGCTAGAATAAGCATCGGGAGGACAAAAATGATCTTATTGTTAATCAAATGACCCAAATGAACTTATCAGATGCCTAGGACTGGTTAAAACCCTAATTAGACTAGAATAAGCCGAAGGAGGACGAAAATGACCTAAATGTTAATCCAATGACACAACTGAACTTATTATATGCACAACATTGGTCAAAAATCCTAATTGGACTAGAATAAGCATAAGGAGCACAAAATGACTTAAATGTTAATCCAATTAATAACTGAACTTATAAGATGCCCAAGATTGGTTAAAAACCCTAATTGGACTAGAATAAGCCGAAGGAGGATAAAAAAGACCTAAATATTAATCTAATGATACAAAAACAGCAATTGGATGTACAAGATTGGTTAAAAACCCTAATTGGACTACATTAAGATTAAGGAGGATGCACATGATCTAAATGTTAATCAAATGTCCCCAATGAGCTAATTGAATGCCCAAGATTGATTAAAAATCCTAACTGGGTTAGAATAAGCATCGGGAGGACAAAAATGATCTTATTGTTAATCAAATGACCCAAATGAAGTTATTAGATGCCTATGATTGGTTAAAAACCCTAATTGGACTAGAATAAGCCGAAGGAGGACAAAAATGACCTAAATGTTAATCCAATGACACAACTGAACTTAGTAGATGCACAACATTGGTCAAAAAACCTAATTAGACTAGAATAGGCATAAGGAGGACAAAATGACTTAAATGTTAATCCAATGAATAACTGAACTTATAAGATGCACAAGATTGGTTAAAAACCCTAATAGGACTAGAATAAGCCGAAGGAGGACAAAAAAGACCTAAATATTAATCGAATGACACAAAAACTGCAATTGGATGCACAAGATTGGTTAAAAACCCTAATTGGACTTTACTAAGATTAACGAGGATGCACATGATCTAAATATTAATCAAATGTCACTAATGAGCTAACTGAATGCCCAAGATTGATTAAAAATCCTAATTGGGTTAGATTAAGCATAGGGAGGACAAAAATGATCTTATTGTTAATCAAATGACCCAAATGAACTTATTAGAGGCCTATGATTTGTTAAAAACCCTAATTGGACTAGAATAAGTCTAAGGAGGACGAAAATTACCTCAATGTTATTCCAATGACAAAAACACACATATTGGATGCACAAGATTAGTTAAAAATCGTAATTGGACTAGATTAAGCTTAGGGAGGATGCAAACGACCTAAATGTTAATCTAATGACCTAAATGAGGTTATTGATTTCCAAGATTGGTTAAAATCCCTAATTGGACTAGAATAATCCTTTGGAGGACAAAAATGACCAAAATATTAATCAAATGCCCAAATGAACTTATTAGATGCACAAGATTGGTTGAAAACCCTAATTGGACTAGTATAAGCCTAAGGAGGACGAAAATGACCTAAATGTTAATCAAACGACACAAACACACGTATTGGATGCACAAGATTGGTTAAAAACCCTAATTGGAATAGAATAAGCCTAGGGAGGACGAAAATGACCTAAATGTTAATCAAAAGACACAAATGAATTAATTGGATGCACAAGAATGGTTAAAAACCAACATTGGACTATAATAAACTTAAGGAGGACGAAAATGACATAAATTTTAATCCAATGACACAACTGAACTTAGTAGATTCCTAAGATTGGTTAAAAACCTTAATTGGACTAGATTAATCCTAAGGAGGAAGAAAATGACCTAAATGTTAGTCTAATGACACAAAGACAACTGTTGGATGCACAAGATTGGTTAAAAACCTTATATGGACTAAAGTAAGCGTAGTGAGCATGAAAATTACCCAAATGTGAATCCAATGACACCTATTGGATGCACAAAATTGGTTTAAAACCATAATTGGACTAGAATAAGCCTATGTAGGACGAAAATGACCTAAATGTTAATCCAATTCACAAACACACCTAATGATTGAACAAGATTTGTTAAATATCATAATTGGGAAAGAATAAGCCAGGGGTGGACGAAAATGACCAACATGTTAATCAATGACACAAACACACGTATTGGATGCTCAAGATTGGTTAAAAACCCTAATTGGACTAGTCTAAGCCTAGGGAGGCCGAAAAATTAAAAAAATATTAATCAAAAGACACAAATGAACTTATTGGATGCACAAGATTGGTTAAAAACCATCAATGGACTAGAATCAGCCTAGGGAGGACGAAAATGACCTAAACGATAATCAAATGACACAAATACACTTATTGCATGCCAAAGATTGGTTAAAACCCAAATGGCCTAGAATAAGCCTACGGAGGACTAAAATGCCTAAATGAACTAGAATAAGCCTAAGGAGGATGCAAACGACCTAAATGTTAATCAAATGACATAAATGAGCTTATTGGATGCCCAAGATTGGTTAAAAACCCTAATTGTACTAGAATAAGCCTAGGTAGGATGAAAATGACCTAAATGTGAATCTAAGCACAAAAGTGAACATATTAGATGCCTAACAATTGTTTAAAACCGTAATTGGACTAGAATAAGCCTAAGGAGGACGAAAATGACCTAAATGTTAATGCAATGACACAAACACGCCTAAATGGTAGAAAACCCTAATTGGACTAAAATAAGCCTAGGGAGGAGGAAAATGACCTAAATGTTAATCCAATGACACAACTGAACTTATTAGATGCACAAGATTGGTCAAAAATCCTAATTGGACTGGAATAAGCAGAAGGAGGACAAAATGACTTAAATTTTAATCCAACGAACAACTAAACTTATAAGATGCACAAGATTGTTTAAAAACCCAAATTGGACTAGAATAAGCCGAAGGAGGACAAAAAATACCTAAACATTAATCTAATGACACAAAAACTGCAATTGGATGCACAAGATTGGTTAAAAACCCTAATTTGACTTTATTAAGATTAAGGAGGATGCACATGATCTAAATGTTAATCAAATGTCACTAATGAGCTAATTGAATGCCCAAGATTGATTAAAAGTCCTAACTGGGTTAGAATAAGCATAGGGAGGACAAAAATGATCTTATTATTAATCAAATGACCCAAATGAACTTATTAGATGCCTATGATTGGTTAAAAACCCTAATTGGACTAGAATAAGCCTAAGGAGGACGTAAATGACCTCAATGGTAATCCATTGAAACAAACACATGGAATGGATGCACAAGATTGGTTAAAATCCCTAATTGGACTAGAATAAACCTAGGGAGGACGAAAATGACCTAAATGTTAATCTAGTTAAACAATTGAATTAATTTGATGCATAAGATTGGTTAAAAACCCTTATTGGACTAGAATAAACTTAAAGAGGACGTAAATGACCTAAATGTTATTCCAATGTCAAAAACACACATATTGGATGCACAAGATTGGTTTTCGTAATTGGACAAGAATAAGCCTAAAGAAGATGAAAATGACCTAACTGTTAATCTAATGACACAAACACACCTATTGGATGCACAAGATTGGTTAAAAACCCTAATTGGATTAGAATAGGCCTAGGGAGGTAGAAAATACCCTAAATGTAAATATAATGACATAAATAAACTTATTGGATGCACAACATTGGATAAAAACCCTAATTGGACTAGATTAAGCTTAGGGAGGATGCAAACAACCTAAATGTTAATCAAATGACATAAATGAGGTTATTGATTTCCAAGATTGGTTAAAATCGCTAATTGGACTAAAATAATCCTTGGAAGGACAAAAATGACCAAAATATTAATCAAATGCCCAAATGAACTTATTAGATGCACAAGATTGGGTAAAAACCCTAATTGGACTAGAATAAGCCTAAGGAGGACGAAAATGACCTAAATGTTATTCCAATGACACAAACACACGTATTGGATGCACAAGATTTGTTAAAAACCCCAATTGGAATATAATAAGCCTAGGGAGGACGAAAATGACCTAAAAGTTAATCAAAATACACAAGTGAATTAATTGGATGCACAAGAATGGTTAAAAACCCATATTGGACTATAATGAACTTAAGGAGGACGGAAATGACATAAATTTTAATCCAATGACACAACTAAACTTAGTAGATTCCTAAGATCGGTTAAAAACCCTAATTGGAATAGAATAATCCTAAGGAGGGCGAAAATGACCTAAATGTTAGTCTAATGACACAAACACAACTATTGGATGCACAAGATTCGTTAAAAACATTATATGGACTAAAGTAAGCGTAGTGAGCATGAAAATTACCCAAATGTGAATCAATTGACACCTATTGGATGCACAAAATTGGTTTAAAACCATAATTGGACTAGAATAAGCCTATGTAGGACGAAAATGACCTAAACGTTAATCCAATTCACAAACACACCTAATGATTGAACAAGATTTGTTAAATATCTTAATTGGGAAAGAATAAGCCAGGGGAGGACGAAAATGACCAACATGTTAATCAATGACACAAACACACGTATTGGATGCTCAAGATTGGTTAAAAACCCTAATTGGACTAGTCTAAGCCTAGGGAGGCCGCAAAATTACAAAAATATTAATCAAAAGACACAAATGAACTTATTGGATGCACAAGATTGGTTAAAAACCCTAATTGGACTAGAATCAGCCTAGGGAGGACGAAAATGACCTAAACGATAATCTAATGACACATATACACTTATTGCATGCCAAAGATTAGTTAAAACCCAAATGGCCTAGAATAAGCCTACAAAGGGCTAAAATGACCTAAATGTCAATCCAATGGCACAAAAGAACTTATTGGTTGCAAAAGATTGGTTAAAGAACCTAAATGAACTCGAATAAGCCTAAGGAGGGTGCAAATGACCTAAATGTTAATCAAATGACATAAATGAGCTTATTGGATGCCCAAGATTGGTTAAAAACCCTAATTGGACTAGAATAAGCCTAGGCATGATGAAAATGACCTAAATGTGAATCTAATCACACAAATGAACATATTAGATGCCTAACAATTGCTTAAAACCCTAATTGGACTAGAAAAAGCCTAAGGAGGACGAAAATGACCTAAATGTCAATGCAATGACACAAACACACCTACTGGATCCACACTATTGGTTGAAAACCCTAATTGGACTAAAATAAGACTAGGGAGGACGAAAAGGACCTAAATGTTAATCGAATGACACAACAGAACTTATTAGATGCACAAGATTAGTCAAAAATACTAATTGGACTAGAATAAGCATAAGGAGGACAAAATGACTTAAATATTAATCCAATGAACAAATGAACTTATAAGATGCACAAGATTTGTTAAAAACCCTGATTGGACTAGAATAAGCCGAAGGAGGACAAAAAGACCTAAATATTAATCTAATGAAACAAAAACAGCAATTGGATGCACAAGATTGGTTAAAAACCCTAATTGGACTACATTAAGATTAAGGAGGATGCACATGATCTAAATGTTAATCAAATGTCGCCAATGAGCTAATTGAATGCCTAAGATTGATTAAAAATCCTAACTAGGTTAGAATAAGCATCGGGAGGACAAAAATGATCTTATTGTTAATCAAATGACCTAAATGAACTTATTAGATGCCTATGATTGGTTAAAAACCCTAATTGGACTAGAATAAGCCTAATGAAGACGAAAATGACCTGAATGTTAATCCAATGACACAACTGAACTTATTAGATGCACAACATTGGTAAAAAATCCTAATTGGACTAGAATAAGCATAAGGAGGACAAAATGACTTAAATGTTAATCCAATGAATAACTGAACTTATAAGATGCACAAGATTGGTTAAAAACCTTAATTGGACTAGAATAAGCCGAAGGAGGACAAAAAAGACCTAAATATTAATCTAATGACACAAAAACTGCAATTGGATGCACAAGATTGGTTAAAAACCCTAATTTGACTTTATTAAGATTAAGGGGGATGCACATGATCTAAATGTTAATCAAATGTCACTAATGAGCTAATTGAATACCCAAGATTGATTAAAAGTCCTAACTGGGTTAGAATAAGCATATGGAGGACAAAAATGATCTTATTATTAATCAAATGACCCAAATGAACTTATTAGATGCCTATGATTGGTTAAAAACCCTAATTGGACTAGAATAAGCCTAAGGAGGACGTAAATGACCTCAATGGTAATCCATTGAAACAAACACATGGATTGGATGCACAAGATTGGTTAAAATCCCTAATTGGACTAGAATAAACCTAGGGAGGACGAAAATGACCTAAATGTTAATCCAATTAAACAATTGAATTAATTTGATGCATAAGATTGGTTAAAAACCCTTATTGGACTAGAATAAACTTAAAGAGGACGTAAATGACCTAAATGTTATTCCAATGTCAAAAACACACATATCGGATGCACAAGATTGGTTTTCGTAATTGGACAAGAATAAGCCTAGAGAAGATGAAAATGACCTAACTGTTAATCTAATGACACAAACACACCTATTGGATGCACAAGATTGGTTAAAAACCCTAATTGGATTAGAATAAGCCGAGGGAGGTAGAAAATACCCTAAATGTAAATATAATGACATAAATAAACTTATTGGATGCACAACATTGGATAAAAACCCTAATTGGACTAGATTGAGCTTAGGGAGGATGCAAACAACCTAAATGTTAATCAAATGACATAAATGAGGTTATTGATTTCCAAGATTGGTTAAAATCCCTAATTGGACTAAAATAATCCTTGGGAAGACAAAAATGACCAAAATATTAATCAAATGCCCAAATGAACTTATTAGATGCACAAGATTGGTTAAAAACCCTAATTGGACTAGAATAAGCCTAAGGAGGACGAAAATGACCTAAATGTTATTCCAACGACACAAACACACGTATTGGATGCACAAGATTTGTTAAAAACCCTAATTGGAATATAATAAGCCTAGGGAGGACGAAAATGACCTAAATGTTAATCAAAATACACAAGTGAATGAATTGGATGCACAAGAATGGTTAAAAACCCATATTGGACTATAATAAACTTAAGGAGGACGAAAATGGCATAAATTTTAATCCAATGACACAACTAAACTTAGTAGATTCCTAAGATCGGTTAAAAACCCTCATTGGAATAGAATAATCCTAAGGAGGGCGAAAATGACATAAATGTTAGTCTAATGACACAAACACAACTATTGGATGCACAAGATTGGTTAAAAACATTATATGGACTAAAGTAAGCGTAGTGAGCATGAAAATTACCTAAACGTTAATCCAATTCACAAACACACCTAATGATTGAACAAGATTTGTTAAATATCTTAATTGGGAAAGAATAAGCCAGGGGAGGACGAAAATGACCAACTTGTTAATCAATGACACAAACACACGCATTGGATGCTCAAGATTGGTTAAAAACCCTAATTGGACTAGTCTAAGCCTAGGGAGGCCGAAAAATTACAAAAATATTAATCAAAAGACACAAATTAACTTATTGGATGCACAAGATTGGTTAAAAACCCTAATTGGACTAGAATCAGCCTAGGGAGGACGAAAATGACCTAAACGATAATCTAATGACACAAATACACTTATTGCATGCCAAAGATTAGTTAAAACCCAAATGGCCTATAATAAGCCTACAAAAGGCTAAAATGACCTAAATGTCAATCCAATGGCACAAAAGAACTTATTGGTTGCAAAAGATTGGTTAAAGAACCTAAATGAACTAGAATAAGCCTAAGGAGGGTGCAAATGACCTAAATGTGAATCTAATGAAACAAAGGAGGATGAAAATGACCTAAATGTGAATCTAATCAATCTTATTGGATGCCTAAGATTAGTTTTAACCAATCTTATTGGATGCCGAAGATTGGTTAAAAACCCTAATTGGACTAGAATAAGCCTAGGCAGGATGAAAATGACCTAAATGTGAATCTAATCACACAAATGAACATATTAGATGCCTAACAATTGCTTAAAACCCTAATTGGACTAGAAAAAGCCTAAGGAGGACGAAAATGACTTAAATGTCAATGCAATGACACAAACACACCTATTGGATCCACAAGATTGGTTGAAAACCCTAATTGGACTAAAATAAGTCTAGGGAGGACGAAAATGACCTCAATGTTAATACAATGACACAACAGAACTTATTAGATGCACAAGATTGGTCAAAAATCCTAATTGGACTAGAATAAGCATAAGGAGTACAAAATGACTTAAATGTTAATCCAATGAACAACTGAACTTATAAGATGCACAAGATTGGTTAAAAACCCTAATTGGACTAGAATAAGCTGAAGGAGGACAAAAAGACCTAAATATGAATCTAATGAAACAAAAACAGCAATTAGATGCACAAGATTGGTTAAAAACCCTAATTTGACTACATTAAGATTAAGGAGGATGCACATGATCTAAATGTTAATCAATTGTCACCAATGAGCTAATTGAATGCCCAAGATTGATTAAAAATCCTAACTGAGTTAGAATAAACATAGGGAGGACAAAAATGATCTTATTGTTAATCAAATGACCCAAATAAACATATTAGATGCCTATGATTGGTTAAAAACCCTAATTGGACTAGAATAAGCCTAAGGAGGACAAAAATGACCTCAATGTTAATCCATTGAAACAAACACATGGATTAGATGCACAAGATTGGTTAAAATCCTTAATTGGACTAGGATAAACCTAGGGAGGACGAAAATGACCTAAATGTTAATCCAATTATACAAATGAATTAATTTAATGCACAAGATTGGTTAAATATCGTAATTTGACAAGAATAAGCCTAGAGAAGATGAAAATGACCTAACTGTTAATCTAATGACACAAACACACCTATTGGATGCACAAGATTGGTTAAAAACCCTAATTGGATTAGAATAAGCCTAGGGAGGTAGAAAATACCCTAAATGTTAATATAATGACATAAATAAACTTATTGGATGCACAAGATTGGATAAAAACCCTAATTGGACTAGATTAAGCTTAGGGAGGATGCAAACAACCTAAATGTTAATCAAATGACATAAATGAGGTTATTGATTTCCAAGATTGGTTAAAATCCCTAATTGGACTAGAATAATCCTTCGGTGGACAAAAATGACCAAAATATTAATCAAATGCCCAAATGAACTTATTAGATGCACAAGATTGGTTAAAAACCCTAATTTGACTAGAATAAGCCTAAGGAGGACGAAAATGACCTAAATGTTAATGCAACGACACAAACACACCTATTGGATCCACAAGATTGGTTGAAAACCCTAATTGGACTAAAATAAGCCTAGGGAGGACGAAAATGAACTAAATGATAATCCAATGACACAACAGAACTTATTAGACGCACAAGATTGGTCAAAAATCCTAATTGGACTAGAATAAGCATAAGGAGGACAAAATGACTAAAATGTTAATCCAATGAATAACTGAACTTATAAGATGCACAAGATTGGTTAAAAACCCTAATTGGACTAGAATAAGCCGAAGGAGGACAAAAAAGACCTAAATATTAATCTAATGACCCAAAAAATGCAATTGGATGCACAAGATTGGTTAAAAACCCTAATTGGACTTTATTAAGATTAATGAGGATGCACATGATCTAAATGTTAATCAAATGTCACCAATGAGCTAATTGAATGCCCAAGATTGATTAAAAGTCCTAACTGGGTTAGAATAAGCATAGCGAGGACAAAAATGATCTTATGGTTAATCAAATGACCCAAATGAACTTATTAGATGCCAATGATTGGTTAAAAACCCTAATTGGACTAGAATAAGCCTAAGGAGGACGAAAATGACCTCAATGTTAATCCATTGAAACAAACACACGGTTTGGATGCACAAGATTGGTTAAAATCCCTAATTGGACTAGAATAAACCTAGGGAGGACGAAAATGACCTAAATGTTAATCCAATTAAACAAATGAATTAATTTGATGAACAAGATTGGTTAAAAACCCTTATTGGACTAGAATAAACTTAAAGAGGAAGTAAATGACCTAAATGTTATTCCAATGACAAAAACACACATATTTGATGCACAAGATTGGTTAAAAATCGTAATTGGACAAGAATAAGCCTAGAGAGGTAGAAAATGACCTAAATGTTAATCCAATGACACAAACACACGTATTGGATGCACAAGATTGGTTAAAAACCCTAATTGGAATAGAATAAGCCTAGGGAGGATGAAAATGACCTAAATGTTAATCAAAATACACAAATGAATTAATTGGATGCACAAGAATGGTTAAAAACCCATATTGGACTAGAATTACTAAACTTAGTAGATTCCTAAGATTTGTTAAAAACCCTAATTGGACTAGAATAATCCTAAGGAGGGCGAAAATGACCTAAATGTTAGTCTAATGACACAAACACAACTATTGGATGCACAAGATTGGTTAAAAACCTTATATGGACTAAAGTAAGCGTAGTGAGCATGAAAATTACCCAAATGTGAATCCAATGACACCTATTGGATGCACAAAATTGGTTTAAAACCATAATTGGACTAGAATAAGCCTATGTAGGAAGAAAATGACCTAAACGTTAATCCAATTCACAAACACACATAATGATTGAACAAGATTTGTTAAATATCTTAATTGGGAAAGAATAAGCCAGGGGAGGACGAAAATGACCAACATGTTAATCAATGACACAAACACACGTATTGGATGCTCAAGATTGGTTAAAAACCCTAATTGGACTAGTCTAAGCCTAGGGAGGCCGAAAAATTACAAAAATATTAATCAAAAGACACAAATGAACTAATTGGATGCACAAGATTGGTTAAAAACCCTAAGTGGACTAGAATCAGCCTAGGGAGGACGAAAATGACCTAAACGATAATCTAATGACACAAATACACTTATTGCATGCCAAAGTTTATGTAAAACCCAAATGGCCTAGAATAAGCCTACAGAGGGCTAAAATGACCTAAATGTCAATCCAATGGCACAAATGAACTTATTGGTTGCAAAAGATTGATTAAACTACCTAAATGAACTAGAATAAGCCTAAGGAGGATGCAAACGACCTAAATGTTAATAAAATGACATAAATGAGCTTATTGGATGCCCAAGATTGGTTAAAAACCCTAATTGGACTAGAATTAGCTTAGGCAGGATGAAAACGACCTAAATGTGAATCTAATCACACAAATGAACATATTAGATGCCTAACAATTGTTTAAAACCCTAATTGGACTAGAATAAGCCTAAGGAGGACGAAAATGACCTAAATGTTAATGCAATGACTCAAACACACGTACTGGATCCACAAGATTGGTTGAAAACCCTAATTGGACTAAAATAAGCTTAGGGAGGACGAAAATGACCTAAATGTTAATCCAATGACACAACAGAACTTATTAGATGCACAAGATTGGTCAAAATTCCTAATTCGACTAGAATAAGCATAAGGAGGACAAAATGACTTAAATGTTAATCCAATGAACAACTGAACTTATAAGATGCACGAGATTGGTTAAAAACCCTTATTGGACTAGAATAAACTTAAAGAGGACGTAAATGACCTAAATGTTATTCCAATTACAAAAACACACATATTGGATGCAGAAGATTGGTTAAAAATCGTAATTGGACAAGAATAAGCCTAGAGAAGATGAAAATGACCTAACTGTTAATCTAATGACACAAACACACCTATTGGATGCACAAGATTGGTTAAAAACCCTAATTGGATTATAATAAGCCTAGGGAGGTAGAAAATACCCTAAATGTTAATATAATGACATAAATAAACTTGTTGGATGCACAACATTGGATAAAAACCCTAACTGGACTAGATTATGCTTACGGAGGATGCAAACAACCTAAATGTTAATCAAATGACATAATTGAGGTTATTGATTTCCAAGATTGGTTAATATCCCTAATTGGACTAGAATAATCCTTGGGAGGACAAAAATGACCAAAATATTAATCAAATGCCCAAATGAACTTATTAGATGCACAAGATTGGTTAAAAACCCTAATTGGACTAGAATAAGCCTAAGGAGGACGAAAATGGCCTTAATGTTAATCCAATGACACAAACACACATATTGGATGCACAAGATGGGTTAAAAACCCTAATTGGAATAGAATAAGCCTAGGGAGGACGAAAATGACCTAAATGTTAATCAAAATACACAAATGAATTAATTGGATGCACAAGAATGGTTAAAAACCCATATTGGACTATTATAAACTTAAGGATGACGAAAATGACATAAATTTTAATCCAATGACACAACTAAACTTAGTAGATTCCTAAGATTGGTTAAAAACTCTAATTGGACTAGAATAATCCTAAGGAGGGAGAAATTTACCTAAATGTTAGTCTAATGACACAAACACAACTATTGGATACACAAGATTGGTTAAAAACCTTACATGGACTAAAGTAAGCGTATTGAGCATGAAAATTACCAAAATGTGAATCCACTGACACCTATTGGATGCACAAAATTGGTTTAAAACCATAATTGGACTAGAATAAGCCTATGTAGGACGAAAATGACCTAAATGTTAATCCAATTCACAATCACACAAATGAATAAGCCTATTGGATACACCTATTGATTAAACAAATGAATTAATTTGATGCACAAGATTGGTTAAAAACCCTTATTGGACTAGAATAAACTTAAAGAGGACGTAAATGACCTAAATGTTATTCCAATGACAAAAACACACATATTGGATGCACAAGATTGGTTAAAAATCGTAATTGGACAAGAATAAGCCTAAAGAAGATGAAAATGACCAAACTGTAAATCTAATGACACCAACACACCTATTGGATGCACAAGATTGGTTAAAAACCCTAATTGGATTAGAATAAGCCTAGGGAGGTAGAAAATACCCAAAATGTTAATATAATGACATAAATGAGCTTATTGGGTCCCCAAGATTGGTTAAAAACCCTAATTGGACTAGAATAAGCTTAGGCAGGATGAAAATGACCTAAATGTGAATCTAATCACACAAATGAACATATTAGATGCCTAACAATTGTTTAAAACCCTAATTGGACTAGAAAAAGCCTAAGGAGGACGAAAATGACCTAAATGTTAATGCAATGACACAAACACAACTACTGGATCCACAAGATTGGTTGAAAACCCTAATTGGACTAAAATAAACCTAGGGAGGACGAAAATGACCTAAATGTTAATCCAATGACACAATAGAACTTATTAGATGCACAAGATTGGTCAAAAATCATAATTGGACTAGAATAAGCATAAGGAGGACAAAATGACTTAAATATTAATCCGATGAACAACTGAACTTATAAGATGCACAAGATTGGTTAAAAACCATAATTGGACTAGAATAAGCCGAAGGAGGACAAAAAAGACCTAAATATTAATCTAATGACACAAAAACAGCAATTGGATGCACAAGATTGGTTAAAAACCTAACTAGACTACATTAAGATTAAGGAGGATGCACATGATCTAAATGTTAATCAAATGTCACCAATGAGCTAATTGAATGCCCAAGATTGATTAGAAATCCTAACTGAGTAAGAATAAACATAGGGGGGACAAAAATGATCTTATTGTTAATCAAATGACCCAAATGAACTTATTAAATGCCTATGATTGGTTAAAAACCCTAATTGGACAAGAAGAAGCCTAATGAGGACGAAAATGACCTAAGTGTTAATCCAATGACACAACTGAACTTATTAGATGCACAAGATTGGTCAAAAATCCTAATTGGACTAGAATAAGCATAAGGAGGACAAAATGACTTAAATGTTAATCCAATGAATAACTGAACTTATAAGATGCACAAGATTGGTTAAAAACCCTAATTGGACTAGAATAAGCCGAAGGAGGACAAAAAAGACCTAAATATTAATCTAATGACACAATAACAGCAATTGGATGCATAATATTGGTTAAAAACCCTAATTGGACTACATTAAGATTAAGGAGGATGCACATGATCTAAATGTTAATCAAATGTCACCAATAAACTAATTGAATGCCCAAGATTGATTAAAAATCCTAACTGGGTTAGAATAAGCATAGGGAGGACAAAAATGATCTTATTGTTAATCGAATGACCCAAATGAACTTATTAGATGCCTATGATTGGTTAAAAACCCTAATTGGACTAGAATAAGCCTAAGGAGGACGAAAATGACTTAAATGTTAATCCAATGACACAACTGAACTTATTAGATGCACAAGATTGGTCAAAAATCCTAATTGGACTAGAATAAGTATAAGGAGGACAAAATGACTTAAATTTTAATCCAATGAAAAACTAAACTTATAAGATGCTCAAGATTGGTTAAAAACCCTAATTGGACTAGAATAAGCCGAAGGAGGACAAAAAAGACCTAAATATTAATCTAATGACACAAAAATAGCAATTGGATGCATAAGATTGGTTAAACACCCTAATTGGACTACATTAAGATTAAGGAGGATGCACATGATCTAAATGTTAATCAAATGTCACCATTGAATGCCCAAGATTGATTAAAAATCCTAACTGGGTTAGAATAAGCATCGGGATGACAAAAATGATCTTATTGTTAATCAAATGACCCAAATGAACTTATTAGATGCCTATGATTGTTTAAAAACCATAATTGGACTAGAATAAGCCGAAGGAGGACAAAAATGACCTAAATGTTGTAAGCCATATGCTTCCCTGATCTAGTTTTTGATTTATGTCCCAAACATACAAGTGCACATTAAATAGTTGCTTTATCTAATGTTTTGAATCAAGAAACATTTCAGGCATACATGAAGACACCACAACACTTGGAACAATAGTTTGCAACTCAAGGAATCAACCACAGTCGGAGAATGCACTTGAGGAAGATGCAATTTGTGTATAGTTGTATTAGGTGTCTAGGTATCAAGTTAAGTAAACAATCACTAAAGCCTCACACAAGACATGCCAATAAGTTTTGTCATTCATTCATGTGTTATGATTCTTAAATTTGAAAAACACTCGATTGAACAATCGATTGAATGAGTCATAAATCGAATGGCACATAAACTGTTTTAAACAACTGAGGTCTGTAACAAGATCAATCGATTGTCCAGTCGATTGCACAATAGACTGACAAATCGATTGATGCTGAAATTCAAGTTACATAAAGCACTCAGTCTTTGCCCACTCGATTGACCACTCGATTGAGCACTCGATTGGAAACTTGATTGTCTGCAGTATCTGAGTCAATGTGACCACGATACTCGATTGACCAATCGATTGATGCCATATTTCATATCATAGTGAGCATCCTGTTTTAAACAAATCGACTGCTCACTCGATTGAAAGGAAATTATGGCATCAGGTCTGAATCACTTGATCACGACAATCGATTGTCCAGTCGATTGCACAATAGACTGACAACTCGATTGATGCTATATTTCATATCACAGTGAGCACCCAGTTTTGAACAAATCGATTGCTCACTCTATTGAAAGGTTTTCATAGCATCAGGTCTGATTCAGTCACTTGATCAATCGATTGACCAATCAAGTGAAGCCTATATAATTCAAGATTCCAGAAACACAGAATATACGACATTCGATGCAGCAATCGATTGTATTCTTACAAACTCGATTGGGCAATCGATTGTCCTGGTGTTTGCCTTGATTATATATATGGTGCCTCAAATATTTTTACACACACAACCAAAAACAAGAAAGAACTCTTGCACAAAAACTTTTCACTTTTTTCAGAACCTTTTGCTCTCAATCTTGCATATCTCTAAAAACACTTTGAAAGAAAAGTTTTTCTAACACACAAAAATATCCATTGGCAAATCAAATTTCTTTGTGTGATGCTAGAGTGATTGAACACATCTCTTGATACTATTTTTCTTTGTTCGTGAAAAAGACAATTCTTTGTAATTGATGCTGTAACAAAATCCAGTTTAGAAACTGGTGGCTATCCTTGTTGTTGTGTCATCATCAAGAGGAAGTCTACTTTGATCTTGTGTGAGTTTGGGGATAAACTACAAGGATCAAAGGGGTGACAACATTGAAGTGAAGGGAGTTAGATTGATAGGTCGTGTAGAAGACTGGAAAATCTGTAAAAGTACTCGAATTCATTCTATAGTGAAAAAGGCTGGAATCATGATTATGATTACAGGACTGGATGTAGGTCGTTGGATCAACGGCTGAACCATGATAAATCTTGCTGCAATCTTTCTTATCCCTTCTCTTTAATTTTTCCAGTATTATATACTTGCTTATTCTTGTATGCTCCTTGTCATAATTTCATGTGTCTTTTAATTTCCGCTGTGTATGAGTTGTATGAACATCGCATGATTAATTTGGGAATTATGTCGAACTAGTTGGATTTGATCTTAATTCTCTCTATGTTAATCAAAAGAAGTCATAATTTTCCAATGACCTAAATGTTAATCCAATGACACAACTGAACTTATTAGATGCACAACATTGGTCAAAAATCCTAATTAAACTAGAATAAGCATATGGAGGACAAAATGACTTAAATGTTAATATAATGAATAACTGAACTTATAAGATGCACAAGATTGGTGAAAAACCCTAATTGGACTAGAATAAGCCGAAGGAGGACAAAAAAGACCTAAATATTAATCTAATGACACAAAAACTGCAATGGGATGCAAATGATTGGTTAAAAACCCTAATTGGACTTTATTAGATTAAGGAGGATGCACATGATCAAAATGTTAATCAAATGTCACCAATGAGCTAATGGAATGCCCAAGATTGATTAAAATCCTAACTGGGTTAGAATAAGCATAGGGAGGACAAAAATGATCTTATTGTTAATCAAATGACCCAAATGAACTTATTAGATGCCTATGATTGGTTAAAAATCCTAATTGGACTAGAATAAGCCTGAGGAGGATGAAAATGATCTCAATGTTAATCCATTGAAACAAACACACGGATTGGATGCACAAGATTGGTTAAATCCCTAATTGGACTAGAATAAACCTAGGGAGGACGAAAATGGCCTAAATGTTAATCCAATTAAACAAATGAATTAATTTGATGCACAAGATTGGTTAAAAACCCATATTGGACTAGAATAAACTTAAAGAGGACGTAAATGACCTAAATGTTATTCCAATGACAAAAACACACATATTGGATGCACATGATTGGTTAAAAATCGTAATGGGACAAGAATAAGCCTAGAGAAGATGAAAATGACCTAACTGTTAATCTAATGACACAAACACACCTATTGGATGCACAAGATTGGTTAAAAACCCTAATTGGATTAGAATAAGCCTAGGGAGGTAGAAAATACCCTAAATGTTAATATAATGACATAAATAAACTTATTGGATGCACAAGATTGGATAAAAACCCTAATTGGACTAGATTAAGCTTATGGAGGATGCAAACGACCTAAATCTTAATCAAATGACATAAATGAGGTTATTGATTTCCAAGATTGGTTAAAATCCCTAATTGGACTAGAATAATCCTTGGGAGGACAAAAATGACAAAAATAATAATCAAATGCCCAAATGAACTTATTAGATGCACAAGATTGGTTAAAAACCCTAATTGGACTAGAATAAGCCTAAGGAGGACGAAAATAACCTAAATGTTAATCCAATGACACAAACACACGTATTGGATGCACAAGATTGGTTAAAAACCCTAATTGGAATAGAATAAGCCTAGGGAGGACGAAAAATGACCTAAATGTTAATCAAAATACACAAATGAATTAATTGGATGCACAAGAATGTTTAAAAACCCATATTGGACTATAATAAACTTAAGGAGGACGAAAATGACATAAATTTTAATACAATGACACAACTAAAATTAGTAGATTCCTAAGATTGGTTAAAAACCCTAATTGGACTAGAATAATCCTAAGGAGGGCGAAAATGACCTAAATGTTAGTCTAATGACACAAACACAACTATTGGATGCACAAGATGGGTTAAAAACCTTACATGGACTAAAGTAAGCGTATTGAGCATGAAAATTACCCAAATGTGAATCCAATGACACTTATTGGATGCACAAAATTGGTTTAAAACCATAATTGGACTAGAATAAGCCAATGTAGGACGAAAATGACCAAAATGTTAATCCAATTCACAATCACACGTATTGGATGCTCAAGATTGGTAAAAAACCCTAATTAGAATAGTCTAAGCCTAGGGAGGCCGAAAAATTACAAAAATATTAATCAAAAGACACAAATGAACTTATTGGATGCACAAGATTGGTTAAAAACCCTAATTGGACTAGAATCATCCTAGGGAGGACGAAAATGACCTAAAAGATAATCTAATGACACAAATACACTTATTGCATGCCAAAGATTAGTTAAAACCCAAATGGCCTAGAATAAGCCTACGCAGGGCTAAAATGACCTAAATGTCAATCCAATGGCACAAATGAACTTATTGGTTGCAAAAGAACGGTTAAAGAACCTAAATGAACTAGAATAAGCCTAAGGAGGATGCAAACGACCTAAATGTTAATCAAATGAGCTTATTGGATGCCCAAGATTAGTTAAAAACCCAAATTGGACTAGAATAAGCCTAGGCAGGATGAAAATGACCTAAATGTGAATCTAATCACACAAATGAACATATTAGATGCCTAACAATTGTTTCAAACCCTAATTGGACTAGAATAAGCCTAAGGAGGACGAAAATGACCTAAATGTTAATGCAATGACACAAACACACCTACTAGATCCACAAGATTGGTTGAAAACCCTAATTGGACTAAAAAAAGCCTAGGGAGAACGAAAATGACCTAAATGTTAATCCAATGACACAACTGAACTTATTAGATGAACAAGATTGGTCAAAAATCCTAATTGGACTAGAATAAGCATAAGGAGGACAAAATGACTTAAATGTTAATCCAATGAACAACTGAACTTATAAGATGCACAAGATTGGTTAAAAACCCTAATTGGACTAGAATAAGCTGAAGGAGGACAAAAAAGACCTAAATATTAATCTAATGACACAAAAACAGCAATTGGATGCACAAGATTGATTAAAAACCCTAATTGGACTACATTAAGATTAAGGAGGATGCACATGATCTAAATGTTAATCAAATGTCACCAATGAGCTAATTGAATGCCCAAGATTGATTAAAAATCCTAACTGGGTTAGAATAAGCATAGGGAGGACAAAAATGATCTTATTGTTAATCAAATGACCCAAATGAACTTATTAGATGCCTATGATTGGTTAAAAGCCCTAATTGGACAAGAATAAGCCTAAGGAGGACGAAAATGACCTAAATGTTAATCCATTGAAACAAACACACGGATTGGATGCACAAGATTGGTTAAAAACCCTAATTGGAATAGAATAATCCTAGGGAGGACGAAAATGACCTAAATGTTAATCAAAATACACAAATGAATTAATTGGATACACAAGAATGGTTAAAAACCCATATTGGACTATAATAAACTTAAGGAGGACGAAAATGACATAAATTTTAATCCAATGACACAAATAAACTTAGTAGATTCCTAAGTTTGGTTAAAAACCCTAATTGGACTAGAATAATCCTAAGGAGGGCGAAAATGACCTAAATGTTAGTCTAATGACACAAACACAACTATTGGATGCACAAGATTGGTTAAAAACCTTATATGGACTAAAGTAAGCGTAGTGAGCATGAAAATTACCCAAATGTGAATCCAATGACACCTATTAGATGCACAAAATTGGTTTAAAACAATAATTGGACTAGAATAAGCCTATGTAGGAAGAAAATGACCTAAATGTTAATCCAATTCACAAACACACCTAATGATTGAACAAGATTTGTTAAATATCCTAATTGGGAAAGAATAAGCCAGGGGATGACGAAAATGACCAACATGTTAATCCAATGACAAAAACACACGTATTGGATGCTCAAGATTGGTTAAAAACCCTAATTGGACTAGTCTAAGCCTAGGGAGGCCGAAAAATTACAAAAATATTAATCAAAAGACACAAATGAACTTATTGGATGAACAAGATTGGTTAAAAACCCTAATTGGATTAGAATCAGCCAAGGGAGGACGGAAATGACCTAAACGATAATCTAATGACACAAATACACTTATTGCATGCCAAAGATTGGTTAAAACCCAAATGGCCTAGACTAAGCCTATGGAGGGCTAAAATGACCTAAATGTCAATCCAATAGCACAAATGAACTTATTGGTTGCAAAAGATTGGTTATAGAACCTAAGTGAACTAGAATAAGCCTAAGGAGGATGCAAACGACCTAAATGTTAATCAAATGACATAAATGAGCTTATTGGATGCCCAAGATTGGTTAAAAACCCTAATTGGACTACAATAAGCTTAGGCAGGATGAAAATGACCTAAATGTGAATCTAATCACACAAATGAACATATTAGATGCCTAACAATTGTTTAAAACCCTAATTGGACTAGAATAAGCATAAGGAGGACGAAAATGACGTAAATGTTAATGCAATGACACAAACACACCTACTGGATCCAAATGATTGGTTGAAAACCCTAATTTGACTAAAATAAGCCTAGGGAGGACGAAAATGACCAAAATGTCAATCCAATGACACAACTGAACTTATTAGATGCACAAGATTGGTCAAAAATCGTAATTGGACTAGAATAAGCATAAGGAGGACAAAATGACTTAAATTTTAATCCAATGAACAACTAAACTTAGTAGATTCCTAAGATTGGTTAAAAACCCTAATTGGACTAGAATAAGCCGACTGAGGACAAAAAAGACCTAAATATTAATCTAATGACACAAAAATAGCAATTGGATGCACAAGATTTGTTAAAAACCCTAATTGGACAACATTAAGATTAAGGAGGATGCACATGATCTAAATGTAAATCAAATGTCACCAATGAGCTAATTGAATGCCCAAGATTGATTAAAAATCCTAACTGGGTTAGAATAAGCATAGGGAGGACAAAAATGATCTTATTGTTAATCAAATGAACCAAATGAACTTATTAGATGCCTATGATTGGTTAAAAACCCTAATTGGACTAGAATAAGCCTAAGGAGGACGAAAATGACCTCAATGTTAATCCATTGAAACAAACACACGGATTGGATGGACAAGATTGGTTAAAATCGCTAATTGGAGTAGAATAAATCTAGGAAGGACGAAAATGACCTAAATGTTAATCCAATTAGACAAATGAATTAATTTGATGCACGAGATTGGTTGAAAACCCTTATTGGACTAGAATAAACTTAAAGAGGACGTAAATGACCTAAATGTTATTCCAATGACAAAAACACACATATTGGATGCAAAAGATTGGTTAAAAATTGTAATTGGACAAGAATAAGCCTAGAGAAGACGAAAAATACCTAACTGTTAATCAAATGACACAAACACACCTATTGGATGCACAAGATTGGTTAAAAACCCTAATTGCATTAGAATAAGCCTAGGGAGGTAGAAAATACCCTAAATGTTAATATAATGACATAAATAAACTTATTGGATGCACAAGATTGGACAAAAACACTAATTGGACTAGATTAAGCTTAGGGAGGATGCAAACGACCTAAATGTTAATCAAATGACATAAATGAGGTTATTGATTTCCAAGATTGGTTAAACTCCCTAATTGGACTAGAATAATCCTTGGGAGGATAAAAATGACCAAAATATTAATCAAATGCCCATATGAACTTATTAGATGCACAAGATTGGTTAAAAACCCTAATTGGATTAGAATAAGCCTAAGGAGGACGAAAATGACCTAAATGTTAATCCAATGACACAAACACACGTATTGGATGCACAAGATTGGTTAAAAACCCTAATTGGGATAGAATAATCCTAGGGAGGACGAAAATGACCTAAATGTTAATCACAATACACAAATGAATTAATTGGATACACAAGAATGGTTAAAAACCCATATTGGACTATAATAAACTTAAGGAGGTCGAAAATGACATAAATTTTAATCCAATTACACAACTAAACTTAGTAGATTCCTAAGATTGGTTAAAAACCCTAATTGGACTAGAATAATCCTAAGGAGGGCGAAAATGACCTAAATGTTAGTCTAATGACACAAACACAACTATTGGATGCACAAGATTGGTTAAAAACCTTATATGGACTAAAGTAAGCGTAGTGAGCATGAAAATTACCCAAATGTGAATCCAATGACACCTATTTGATGCACAAAACTGGTTTAAAACCAAAATTGGACTAGATTAAGCCTATGTAGGACGAAAATGGCCTAAATGTTAATCCAATTCACAAACACACCTAATGATTGAACAAGATTTGTTAAATATCCTAATTGGGAAAGAATAAGCTAGGGGAGGACGAAAATGACGAACATGTTAATCCAATGACACAAACACACGTATTGGATGCTCAAGATTGGTTAACAACCCTAATTGGACTAGTCTAAGCCTAGGGAGGCCGAAAAATTACAAAAATATTAATCAAAAGGCACAAATGAACTTATTGGATGCACAAGATTGGTTAAAAACCCTAATTGGACTAGAATCAGCCTAGGGAGGACGAAAATGACCTAAACGATAAACTAATGACACAAATACACTTATTGCATGCCAAAGATTAGTTAAACCCCAAATGGCCTAGAATAAGCCTACGGAGGGCTAAAATGACCTAAATGTCAATCCAATGGCACAAATGAACTTATTGGTTGCAAAAGATTGGTTATAAAAACCTAAGTGAACTAGAATAAGCCTAAGGAGGATGCAAACGACCTAAATGTTAATCAAATGACATAAATGAGCTTATTGGATGCCCAAGATTGGTTAAAAACCCTAATTGGACTAGAATAAGCCTAGGCAGGATGAAAATGACCTCAATGTTAATCACACAAATGAACATATAAGATGCCTAACAATTGTTTAAAACCCTAATTGGACTAGAATAAGCCTAAGGAGGACGAAAATGACCTAAATGTTAATGCAATGACACAAACACACTTACTGGATCCACATGATTGGTTGAAAACCCTAATTTGACTAAAATAAGCCTAGGGAGGACGAAAATGACCAAAATGTCAATCCCATGACAGAACTGAACTTATTAGATGCACAAGATTGGTTAAAAACCCTAATTGGACTAGAATAAGCCGAAGGAGGACAAAAAAGACCTAAATATTAATCTAATGACCCAAAAAATGCAATTGGACGCACAAGATTGGTTAAAAACCCTAATTGGACATTATTAAGGTTAAGGAGGATGCACATGATCTAAATGTTAATCAAATGTCACCAATGAGCTAATTGAATGCCCAAGATTGATTAAAAGTCCTAACTGGGTTAGAATAAGCATAGGGAGGACAAAAATGATCTTATTGTTAATCAAATGACCCAAATGAACTTATTAGATGCCAATGATTGGTTAAAAACCATAATTGGACTAGAATAAGCCTAAGGAGGACGAAAATGACCTCAATGTTAATCCATTTAAGCAAACACACGGATTGGATGCACAAGATTGGTTAAAATCCCTAATTGGACTAGAATAAACCTAGGGAGGACGAAAATGACCTAAATGTTAATCCAATTAAACAAATGAATTAATTTGATGCACAAGATTGGTTAAAAACCCTTATTGGACTAGAATAAACTTAAAGAGGAAGTAAATGACCTGAATGTTATTCCAATGACAAAAACACACATATTGGATGCACAAGATTGGTTAAAAGTCGTAATTGGACAAGAATAAGCCTAGAGAAGATGAAAATGACCTAACTGTTAATCTAATGACACAAACACACCTATTGGATCCACAAGATTGGTTAAAAACCCTAATTGGATTAGAATAAGCCTAGGGAGGTAGAAAATGACCTAAATGTTAATCCAATGACACAAACACACGTATTGGATGCACAAGATTGGTTAAAAACCCTAATTGGAATAGAATAAGCCTAGGGAGGACGAAAATGACCTAAATGTTAATCAAAATACACAAATGAATTAATTGGATGCACAAGAATGGTTAAAAACCCATATTGGACTATAATAAACTTAAGGAGGACGAAAATGACATAAATTTTAATACAATGACACAACTAAACTTAGTAGATTCCTAAGATTGGTTAAAAACGCTAATTGGACTAGAATAATCCTAAGGAGGGCGAAAATGACCTAAATGTTAGTCTAATGACACAAACACAACTATTGGATGCACAAGATTGGTTAAAAACCTTATATGGACTAATGTAAGCGTAGTGAGCATGAAAATTACCCAAATGTGAATCCAATGACACCTATTGGATGCACAAAATTGGTTTAAAACCATAATTGGACTAGAATAAGCCTATGTAGGACGAAAATGACCTAAACGTTAATCCAATTCACAAACACACCGAATGATTGAACAAGATTTGTTAAATATCTTAATTGGGAAAGAATAAGCCAGGGGAGGACGAAAATGAGCAACATGTTAATCAATGACACAAACACACGTATTGGATGCACAAGATTTGTTAAAAACCCTAATTGGACAACATTAAGATTAAGGAGGATGCACATGATCTAAATGTTAATCAAATGTCACCAATGAGCTAATTGAATGCCCAAGATTGATTAAAAATCCTAACTGGGTTAGAATAAGCATAGGGAGGACAAAAATGATCTTTTTGTTAATCCAATTAAACAAATTAATTAATTTGATGCACAAGATTGGTTAAAAACCCCTATTGGACTAGAATATGCTTAAAGATGACGAAAATGACATAATGTTATTCCAATGACAAAAACACACATATTGGATGCACAAGATTAGTTAAAAATCGTAATTGGACTACAATAAGCCTAGAGAAGATGAAAATGACCTAACTATTAATCTAATGCAACAAACACACCTATTGGATGCATAAGATTGGTTAAAAACCCTAATTGGATTAGAATAAGCCTAGGGAGGTAGAAAATACCCTAAATGTTAATATAATGACATAAATAAACTTATTGGATGCACAAGATTAGATAAAAACCCTAATTGGACTAGATTAAGCTTAGGGAGGATGCAAACGACCTAAATGTTAATCAAATGATAGAAATAAGGTTATTGATTTCCAAGATTGGTTAAAATCCGTAATTGGACTAGAATAAACCTTGGGAGGACAAAAATGACCAAAATATTAATCAAATGCCCAAATGAACTTATTAGATGCACAAGATTGGTTAAAAACCCTAATTGGACTAGAATAAGCCTAAGGAGGACGAAAATGATCTAAATGTTAATCCAGTGACGCAAACACACGTATTGGATGCACAAGATTGGTTAAAAACCTTAATTGGAATAGAATAAGCCTAGAGAGGACGAAAATGACCTAAATGTTAATCAAAATACACTAATAAATTAATTGGATGCACAAGATTGGTGAAAATCCCATATTGGACTAGAATAAGCTTAAGGAGGACGAAAATGACATAAATTTTAATCCAATAACACAACTGATCTTAGTAGATAGCTAAGATTGGTTAAAAACCCTAATTGGACTAGAATAATCTTAAGGAGGGCGAAAATGACCTAAATGTTAGTCTAATGACAAAAACACAGCTATTGGATGCACAAGATTGGTTAAAAACCCTAATTGGACTAGAATAAGCCTAGGGAGGATGAAAATGACCTAAATGTTAATCAAATGACACAAATGAATTAATTGGATGCACAATATTGGTTAAAAACCCTAATTGGACTAGAATAAGCCTTGCGAGTACGAAAATTACTTAAATGTTAATCCAATGACTCAAATACACGTATTAGATGCACAAGATTTGTTAAAAACCCTAAATGGACTAGAATATGCATAGGGATGACAAAAATGACTTAAAGGTTAATCAAATGATACAAACAAACATATTGGAAGCCCACGATTTGTTAAAAACCTTAATTGGAGTAGACTGGTTAAGACGCGCAAGACTGGTTAAAAACCCTTATTGGAGTAGAATAAGCCTAAGGATGACGTAAATGACCAAAATGACCTAAATGTTAGTCCAATGACAAAAACACACCTATTAGATGCACATGATTGGACAAGAATAAGCCTAGGGAAGACGGAAATGACCTCACTGTTAATCCAGTGACACAAGCACGACTATTGGACACACAAGATTGGTTAAAAGCCCTTATTTGTCTAGAATAAGCTTTGGGAGGACGAAAATAACCTAAATGTTAATCTAATAACAGAACTGAACTTATTAGATGCACAATATTGGTTAAAAACCCTAATTGGACTAGAATAAGCCTAAGGAGGACGAAAATGACATAAATGTTAATCTAATGACATAAACACACCTATTGGATGCACAAGATTTGTTAAAAACCCTAATTGGACTAGAATAAGCCTAGGGAGGACGAAAATAACCTAAATGTTAATACAATGATAAAAATGAACTTATTGGATGCACAAGATTGGATAAAAAATCAAATTGGACTAGATTAAGCCTAAGGAGGATGAAAATTACCTAAATGTTAATCCAAGGACACAAACACACGTATTGGATGCAAATGATTGGTTAAAATCCCTACTTGGACTAGAATGAACCTAGGGAGGACGAAAATGATCAAAATGTTAATCCAATGATACAAATGAACTTATTGGATGCATTAGATTGATTGAAAACCCTAATTGGACTAGAATAAGCCTAGGGAGGACGAAAATGACCTAAATATTAATCCAATGACACAAACAAACCTATTGGATTCACAAGGTTGGTTAAAAACCATCATTGGACTAGAATAAGCCTAGGGTGGATGAAAATAACCTAAATGTTAATCCAATGACACAAATGAACTTATTGGATGCACAAGAATCGTTAAAAAACCTAATTGGACTAGAATTTGCCTAGGGAGGACGAGAATGACAAAAATGATAAGATAATGACACAAACACAGGTATTGAATGCACAAGATTAGTTACGACCCTAATTACGCTAGAATAAGCCTAGGGAGGACAACAATAGCCTAATTGTTAATCCAATGACAAAAATAAATTTATGTGATGTACAAGTATGGTTAAAAACCTGATATGGACTAGAATAAGCCTAAGGAGGAGGAAATTGACCTAAATGTGAATCCAATGAAACAAACACACCTATTGGATGCACAAGATTGGTTACAAACCCTAGTTTGACAAGAATAAGTCGATGGAGGATGAAAATGACCTAAATGTTCATCTAAAGATACCTACACACCTATTGGATGTACAAGACTGGTCAGAAACCCTAATAAGCATAGGGAGGACGAAAATGACCTAAATGTTAATCCAATGACACAAATGAATTAATTGGATGCACAAGATTTGTTAAAAACCCAAATTAGACTAGAAAAAGCCTAGGGAGGACGAAAATCACCTAAATGTCAGTCAAATGACCGAAATGGAGTTATTAGATGCCTAAGATTGGATAAAAATCGTAATTGGACTAGAATAAGCCTAAGGAGGACGAAAATGACCTAAATGTATTTCCAATGACACAAATGAAATTATTGGATGTACAAGATTGGTTAAAAAAACCTAATTGGACTAGAATGCGCCTAGGAAGTACGAAAATGACCAAGATTGGTTAAAACCCGAATGGACTAGAATAATCCTACGGAGGACGAAAATGACCTAAATGTCAATCAAATGAGGCACATGAACTTATTCGATGTACAAGACTGGATAAAAACTCTAAATGGACTAGAATAAGCCGAGGGAAGAATAAATGACCTAAACGTTAATCAAATGACCCAAATGAACATACTAGATGCCGAAGATTGGTTAAAAATTGTAAAAGGACAAGAATAAGCCTAGAGAGGAAAAAAAACCTAAATGTTAATCCAATGATACAAATGAATTTATTGGATGAACAAGATTGGTTAAAAACCCTTATAGGACTTGAATAAGCCTAAGAAGGAAGAAAATGACCTAAATGTTAATCCTAATGGACTAGAAAAGACGAAAATGACTTAAATGAACAAGACTGGTTAAGCATAGAAGGGATGAAAATGACCTAATGGACAAGATAGGTTAAGCCTAGAGAGAACGAAAATGAACAAAATGTCAATCAAATGTCCCAAATAGACTTATTAGTTGCCAAAGATTGGATAAAAATCGTAATTGGACTGGAATAAGCCTAAGGAGGACGTAAATGACCTAACTGTTAATACAATGACACAAACACACGTATTGGATGCACAAGATTTGTTAAAAACCCTAATTGGACTAGCGTAAGCCTAGGGAGGACGAAAATTACAAAAATCTAAATCGAAAGACACAAATGAACTTATTGGATGCACAAGATTTGTTGAAAACCCAAATTGGACTAGAATAAGCCTAGGAAGTACGAAAATGACCTAACTGTTTATCCAATGACACAAATACACGTATTGCATGCACAAGATTAATTAAAACCCTAATGGACTAGAATAAGCCAACAGAGGACATAGGTGATCTAAACGTCAATCCAATAACACAAATGAAATTATTGGATGCACAACATTGGTTAAAAACCTGAAATGGAATAGAATAAGCCTAGGAAGGATACAAAAAAACTAAATGTTAATCAAATGACACAAATGAGCTTATTGGATACCTAAGATTGGTTAAAAACCCTAATTGGACTAGAATAAGCATAGGGAGGACGAAAATGACCTAAATGTTAATCTAATTATGCAAACACACCTATCGGATGCACTAAATTGGATAAAAACCCTAATTGGACTAGAATAAGTTTAGGGAGGACGAAAATAACCTAAATGTTAATACAATGACATAAATGAACTTATTGGATGCACCATATTGGATAAAAACTGTAATTGGAATAAATTAAGCCTAGGGAGGATGCAAAGGAACTAAATGATAATCAAATAACACAAACACAATATTGGTTGCCCAAGATTGGTTAAAAACCCTAATTCGACTAGAATAACGCTAGGGAGGACGAAAATGACATAAATGTTCATCGAATGACCCCAATGAACTTATTAGATGCCTAAGATTGGTTAAAAATTCTTATTGGACTTGAATAAGCTTAAGGAGGACGAAAATGACCTAAATGTTAATCCAATGACACAAACCAACGTATTAGATGCACAAGATAGGTTTAAAACCCTAATTGGATTAGAATAAGCCTAAGGAGGACGTAAATGACCTAAATGTTAATCGAATGACACAAACACACCTATTGGATGCACAATATTGGTTATAAAACGTAATTGGAGAAGACTAAGCCTAGAGAAGACGAAAATGACCTAATTGTTAATCAAATGACACAAACACACCTTATGGACGCATAAGATTGGTTAAAAGCCCTGATTGGTCTGGAATAAGCATAGGAGGACGAAAATAACCTAACTGTTAATACAATGACAAAAATTAACTTATTGGATGCTCAAGATTGCATAAAAAACCTAATTGGACTTGATTAAGCCTCGGGGGGACGAAAATGGCCTACATGTTAATTCAATGACACAAATGAACTTATTGGGTGCCCAAGATTGGTTAAATATCGTAATTGGACAAGAATAAGCTGAAGGAGGACGAAAATGACCTATATGTTAATCTAATGACACAAACACACCTATCGGATGCACAAGATTGGTTAAAAACCCTAATTCGACAAGAATAAGTTTAGGGAGGGCGAAAATAACCTAAATGTAAATACAATGACATAAAAACCCTAATTGGACTACAATAAGGCTAGCGAGGATGAAAATGAACTAAATGTTAATCCAATGACACAAACAAACATTAGATGCACATGATTGGTTAAAAACCCTAATTGGATTAGAATAAGCCTAAGGAGGACATAAATGACCTAAATGTTATTCCAATGACACAAACACATATATTGGGCGCACAGGATTCGTTAAAAGCCTAATTGGCCTAGAATAAGCCTAGGGAGGACGAAAATGACTTAAATGTTAATCTGATGATAAAACTTAACTTATAAGAGGCACAAGATTGGTTAAAAACCCTAATTGGACTAGAAGAGGCCTACGGAGGATGAAAATGACCTAAATGTGAATCTAATGACACAAGCACACCTATTGGATGCACAAGATTGTTTAAAAACCCTAATTGGACCAGAAAAAGCCTAGGGAGGACAAAAATAACTTAATTGTTAATGCAACGACAAAAATGAACCTATTGGATGCCCAAGATTGGATAACAACCCTTATTGGACTAGAATATGCCTAGGGAGGATGAAAATGACATAAATTTTAACTCAATGACACAAATGAACTAAATGGATGATCATGAAAGGTTAAAAACCCTTTTTGGACTAGAACAAGCTTAACGAGGATGAAAATGAACTAAATGTAAATATAATGATACAAACACACCTATTAAATGCACAAGATTGGTAAAAAAGTCATAATTGGACCAAAATAAGCCTATGGAAGAAGAAGATGACCTAATTGATAATCCAATGACACAAACGAACTTATTAGATGCACAAGATGGTCAAAAACCCTAATCGGACTAGAATTGCCTAAGGAGGATGAAAATGACCTAAATGTTAATCAAAGGACACAAACCCACATATTGGACGCACAAGATTGTTTAAAAACCATAATTGGACTAGAATAATTCCAAGGAGGAAAAACATAAATCAAATTTTACTTTAATGACATAATTGAACTTATTGGATTGGATTAAATCCCTAGGGAGGATGCCAACGACCTAAATGTTAATCAAATGACACAAACACACGTATTCGATTCGCCATATTGGTTAAAAACCCTAATTGGACTAGAACAAGCCTAGGGAGGATGAAAATAATCTAAATCTTAGACATATGATCCAAATGAACTTATTAGATGCCTAAGATTGGTTAAAAACCCTAATTAAACTAGAATAAGCCTAAGTAGGACGAAAATGACCTAAATGTTAATCCAATGACACAAACACACGTACGGGATGCATAAGATTGGTTAAAAATCCTAATTGGACTAGAATAAGCCTAGGGAGGACAAAAATGACCGAAATCTTAATCCAATGACACAAATGAATTAACTTGGATGCACAAGGCTTGTTAAAAACCCTAATTGGACTAGAATAAGCTTAGGGAGGACCAAAATTACCTAAATTTTAATCGAATGACCCCAATGAACTTATTAGATGCCTAAGATCGGTTAAAACCCTTATAGGAGTTGAATAAGCCTTAGGAGGACGAAAATGACCTAAATGTTAATCCAACGAGACAAAAACACGTATTAGATGCACAAGATTGGGTAAAAACCCTAATTTGACTAGAAGAATCCTGTAGAGGACGAAAATGACCTAAATGTAAATCCAGTGACTCAAATGAATTAATTGGATGCACAAGATTTGTTAAAAACCCTAATTGGACTAGAATAAGTTCAAGGAGGACAGCAATGAACTGAATTTTAATCCAATGACACAAACACACCTATTGGATCCATAAGATTGGTTAAAAACTCTAATTGGACTAAAATAAGCCTAGGGAGTACGAAAACGACCAAAATGTTAATCCAATGACACAAACACACGTATTGGATGCACAAGATTGGTTAATAACCCTAATTGGACTATAATAAGCCTAGCGAGTACGAAAATGACCAAAATGTTAATCCAACGACACAAAGGAAGTTATTGGATGCAAAAGATTGGTCAAAAACCCTAATTGGACTAGAATGAGCCTAGGGAGTATGAAAATGACTGAAATGTTAATCCAATGACACATATACACGTATTGCATGCACAAGATTTGATAAGCCTAGGCAAGGCAAAAATGACCTAAATGTTAATCAAATGAACCAAATGAACTTATTAGATGCCTAAGATTGGTTAAAACCTTAATCGGACTAGAATAAGCTTAAGGAGGATGAAAATGACGTAAATGTTTGTCCAATGACACAAACACACCTATTGGATGCACAATATTGCATAAAAACCCTAATTGGACAAGAATAAGACTAGGGAGGACGAAAATGACCTAAATGTTTATCCAATGAGACAAACACACCTGTTGGATGCACAAGATTGGTTAAAAACCCTAATTGGACAAGAATAAACCTAGGGAGGACGAAAATGACCTAAATGTTCATCCAATGACACAAACACACCTATTGGATACACATGATTGGTTTAAAACCCTAATTGGTCTAGAATAAGCCTATGGAGGACGAAAATGACCAAAATGATAATCAAATGGCCCAAATGAACTTATTAGATTCCTAAGATTGGTTAAAAACCCTTATTCGACTTGAATAAGCCTAAGGAGGACGAAAATAACCTAAATGTTAATCCAATGACCAAAACACACGTATTGGATGCACAAGATTGGTTAAAAACCCTAATTTGACTAGAAGAAGCCTAGGGAGGAGGAAAATGACCTAAATGTTAATCCAGTGACTGCAATGAATTAATTGGTTGGACATGACTTATTAAAAACCCTAATAGGACTAAAATGGTCCTAAGGAAGACGAAAATGACCTAAATGTTAATCCAATAACACAAATGAACTTATTAGATGCACAAGATTGGATAAAAACCTTAATTGGACTAGAATATGACTAGAAAGGTCATAAAATAACCTAAATGTTAATCCAATAATACAAATGAATTTATTGGATGCACAAGATTGGTTAAAAACCTTATTTGAACAAGAATAAGCCTTGGGAGGATGAAAATGACCTAAATTTTAATCCAATGACACAAATAAATTAATTAGATGCACATGAATGGTTAAAAACCCTAATTGGACTAGAATAATCTTAAGGAGGAGGAAAATGACGTAAATGTTAATCCAATGACACAAATACATATTTTGGACGCACAGGATTCGTTAAAAGCCTAATTGGCATAGAATAAGCCTAGGTAGGACGAAAATGACTTAAAAGTTAATCTGATCATAAAACTGAACTTATGAGAGGCACAAGATTGGTTAAAAACCCTAATTGGACTAGAATAGGCCTACGAAGGATGAAAATGACCTAAATGTGAATCTAATGACACAAACACACCTATTGGATGCACAAGATTGTTTAAAAACCCTAATTGGACTAGAACAAGCCTAGGGAGGACAAAAATAACTTAAATGTTAATACAACAACAAAAATGAACTTATTGGATGCCCAAGATTGGATAACAACCCTTACTGGGCTTGAATATGCCTTGGGAGGATGAAAATGACCTAAATTATAACCCAATGACACAAATGAACTAAATGGATGATCATGAAAGGTTAAAAACCTTTTTTGGACTAGAACAAGCTTAACGAGGATGAAAATGAACTAAATGTAAATATAATGATACAAACACACCTATTAAATGCACAAGATTGGTTAAAAAATCGTAATTGGACCAAAATAAGCCTATGGAAGAAGAAGATGACCTAGTTGTTAATCCAATGACACAACCAAACTTATTAGATGCACAAGATGGTTAAAAACCCTAATCGAACTAGAATAAGCCTAAGGTGGATGAAAATGACCTAAATGTTAATCAAAGAACACAAACCCACATATTGGATGCACAAGATTGGTTAAAAACCATAATTGGACTTGAATAATTCTAGGGAGGACAAACATAAACAAAATTTTACTTTAATGACATAATTGAACTTTTTGGATTGGATTAAATCCCTCGGGAGGATGGGAACGACCTAAATGTTAATCAAATGACTTAAAAACACGTATTCGATTCGCCATATTGGTTAAAAACCCTAATTACACTAGAACAAGCCTAGGGAGGACGAAAATAATCTAAATCTTAGACATATGATCCAAATGAACTTATTAGATGCCTAAGATTGGTTAAAAACCCTAGTTAAACTAGAATAAGCCTAATTAGGACGAAAATGACCTAAATGTTAATCCAATGACACAAACACACGTACGAGATGCACAAGATTGGTTAAAAATCCTAATTGGACTAGAATAAGCCTAGGGAGGACAAAAATGACATAAATCTTAATCCAATGACACAAATGAAATAATTTGGATGCACAAGGCTGGTTAAAAACCCTAATTGGACTAGAATAAGCTCAGGGAGGACGAAAATTACCTAAATTTTAATCGAATGACCCAAATGAACTTATTAGATGCCTAAGATCGGTTAAAACTCTTATAGGAATAGAATAAGCCTAAGGAGGAAGAAAATGACCTAAATGTTAATCCAATGAGACAAACACACGTATTAGATGCACAAGATTGGGTAAAAACCCTAATTTGACTAGAAGAATCCTGTAGAGGACGAAAATGACCTAAATGTTAATCCAGTGACTCAAATGAATTAATTGGATGCACAAGATTTGTTAAAAACCCTAATTGGACTAGAATAAGTTCAAGGAGGACAAAAATGAACTGAATGTTAATCCAATGACACAAACACACCTATTGGATCCATAAGATTGGTTAAAAACTCTAATTGGACTAAAATAAGCCTAGGGATGACAAAAAAGACGTAAATATTTATCCAATGCACAAACACAACTATTAGATGCACAAGATTGGTTAAAAATCCTAATTAGACAATAATAAGCCTAGGGAGGACGAAAATAACCTAAATGTTAATCCAATGACACAAACACACGTATTGGATGCACAAGATTGGTTAATAACCCAAATTGGACTAGAATAAGCCTATCGAGTACGAAAATGACCAAAATGTTAGTCCAACGACACAAATGAACTTATTGGATGCAAAAGATTGGTTAAAAACCCTAATTGAACTAGAATGAGCCTAGGGAGTATGAAAAGGACTGAAATGTTAATCCAATGACACATATACACGTATTGCATTCACAAGATTGGTTAAAACCCTAATGGACTAGAATAAGCCAACGGAGGACGAAAATGACCTTAATGTCAATCCAATGACAAAAATGAACTTATTGGATGCGAAAGATAGGCTAAAAACCCTAAATGGACTAGAATAAGCCTAGGCAAGACAAAAATGACCTAAATGTTAATCAAATGACCCAAATGAACTTATTAGATGCCTAAGATTGGTTAAAACCTTAACTGGACTAGAATTAGCTTAAGGAGGACGAAAATGACGTAAATGTTAATCCAATGAGACAATCACACCTATTTGATGCACAAGATTGGTTAAAAATTTTAATTGGACTAGAATAAGCCTAGGGAAGAAGAAAATGACCTAAATATCTATCCAATGACACAAACACACCTATTGGACACACATGATTGGTTTAAAACCCTAATTGGTCTAGAATAAGCCTATGGAGGACGACCAGAATAATAATCAAATGACCAAAATGAACTTATTAGATTGCTAAGATTGGTTAAAAACCCTTATTTGACTTGAATAAGCATAAGGAGGACGAAATTAACCTAAATGTTAATCCAATGACACAAACACACGTATTGGATGCACAAGATTGGTTAAAAACCCTAAAATGACTAAAAGAAGCCTAGGGAGGAGGAAAATGACCTAAATGTTAATCCAGTGACTGCAATGAATTAATTGGTTGCACATGACTTATTAAAAACCCTAATTGGACTAAAATCATCCTAAGGAAGACAAAAATGACCTAAATGTTAATCCAATAACACAAATGCACTTATTAGATGCACAAGATTGGATAAAAACCCTAATTGGACAAGAATAAGCCTAGGGAGGACGAAAATGACCTAAATGTTCATCCATTGACACAAACACACATATTGGATGCACAAGATTGCTTAAAACACTAATTGGACAAGAATAAGACTAGGGAGGACGAAAATGACCTAAATGTTCATCAAATGACACAAATGAACTTATTAGATGCACAAGATTGGTTAAAAACCCCAATTGGACAAGAATAAGCCTAGGGAGGACGAAAATGACATAAATGTTCATCCAATGACACAAATGAACTTATTGGATGCACAAGATTGGTTAAAAACCCTAATTGGAAAAGAATAAGCCTAGGGAGGACGAAAATGACCTAAATGTTTGTCCAATGACACAAACACACCTATTGGATGCACAAGATTGCATAAAAACCCTAATTGGACAAGAATAAGACTAGGGAGGACGAAAATGACCTAAATGTTTATCCAATGACACAAACACACCTGTTGGATGCACAAGATTGGTTAAAAACCCTAATTGGACAAGAATAAACCTAGGGAGGACGAAAATGACCTAAATGTTCATCCAATGACACAAACACACCTATCGAATGCACAAGATTAGTTAAAAACCCTAATTGTACAAGAATAAGCCTAGGGAGGACGAAAATAACCTAAATGTTCACCCAATGACACAAACCCACCTATTGGATGGACAAGATTGGTTAAAACCCTAATTGGAAAAGGATAAGCCTAGTGAGAACGAAAATGACCTAAATGTTTATCCATTGACACAAATGAACTTATTGGATGCACAAGATTGGTTTAAAACCTTAATTGGACAAGAAAAAGCCTAGGGATGACGAAAATGACCTAATTTTTAATCCAATGACTCAAACACACCTATTGGATGCACAAGATTGCTTAAAAACCCTAATTGGACAAGAATAAGAATAGGGAGGACGAAAATGACCTAAATGTTCATCCAATGACACAAACACACCTATTGGATGCACAAGATTGGTTAAAAAACCCTAATTGGACAAGAATAAGCTTAGGGAGGACGAAAATAACCTAAATGTACATCCAATGACACAAATGAACTTATTGGATGCACAAGATTGGTTAAAAACCTTAATTGGACAAGAATAAGCCTCGGAAGGACGAAAATGACCTAAATGTTCATCCAATGACCCAAATGAAATTATTGGATGCACAAGATTGGTTAAAAACCATAATTGGAAAAGAATAAACCTAGGGAGGACGAAAATGACCTAAATGTTCATCCAATGACACAAACACACCTATCGGATGCACAAGATTAGTTAAAAACCCTAATTGTACAAGAATAAGCCTAGGGAGGACGAAAATAACCTAAATGTTCACCCAATGACACAAACCCACCTATTGGATGGACAAGATTGGTTAAAAACCCTAATTGGAAAAGGATAAGCCTAGTGAGAACGAAAATGACCTAAATGTTTATCCATTGACACAAATGAACTTATTGGATGCACAAGATTGGTTTAAAACCGTAATTGGACAAGAAAAAGCCTAGGGATGACGAAAATGACATAATTTTTAATCCAATGACTCAAACACACCTATTGGATGCACAAGATTGCTTAAAAACCCTAATTGGACAAGAATAAGAATAGGGAGGACGAAAATGACCTAAATGTTCATCCAATGACACAAACACACCTATTGGATGCACAAGAT
>JBBPBR010000001.1:33885869-33941971 GCA_037974775.1 Cicer pinnatifidum | reverse complement strand
CCCCAAACTTAGAATTTGATCAATACATAACAAAACTTTTCTACCTAACTCCAAGTAGGGTGATGTTATTGAAGCAGGGTCTTTTTTTTTTTTTTTTTGTGTTTTGTGATGTGGCTAGTAACCGAAATAAAGGGGCAAGGCTCAAAGGGGCTAGCAAAAGATAACATTTTTATAGGGTAGTTAGAAAGGCTCAAACGACCAAATAAAATTGCCTCAATGTATGCATAAATTACAAGTGATGCAAGTCAGAATTAGTGCAAGTTCTGAAGGGATAATACATGTCTGGATAATCACACAACAAAGAATTTAAGTGTTTAGGCTCAAAAGCTCACAGCTAGGATAGTAAGAGAGAGTATGAACAATCAACATAATGCCAAACATGTATTCGAAAAGTTAAAATTGTATTTTTGAAAAACTTGATGGCCTATTAGCCTTCTGCAACCATTTAGTAATTAAGAATGTATGCATTAGGGAGGCTTATCGATTTGAGCAATAACATAATCAAAGAAATAGAGTTTACTTTCGAAATCCCAAACAGAAACTTAAAGATCAAGTGCAAGTTATTACAACTTTTCATCATCAAACAAAGAAAACAAGAAGACACAAATAAAAGCAAATAGACTAGACTAAAACAAAGAAGAACAAGAAAAGAAACAACGAAAATAAAAGAAAGAAAACTTCTCTAGTTTAGCAATTCAAGGATCCTCGTTTAGATCATCTGCTCCTGTTCCGCTCTGGTCGTCTGTGTACTGGTGAGGTGTAAACAGATCAGCATAAAACATGCCTCCCGGTGTCTGTTGAGAAGAGGCGAATGCTCGATAGAGATTGGTCATTCCCAACTCTAATCTGGCATGTCTATCTCGCTGATCAATCATTACTCGTTCCGTCATAGTTTCCAATCTACCGATTCTATCTTCATTAGAGAGTTGGACTGGGTGTGGGGGGTGGTGTTGTGGTTCTTGTGGGTCAGTACGGGTATCTTGCAGTGATTGGAGTAGCGGGTTTCAACATTTCTTCGCCTTGTTTTGGTACCACTCTCACCAACTCACATAATTTGCCTATCAGGGAGGCGTGATGGAAGTAGCCTGTTGGGGGATCAAGAATGGTTGTGCCCCGAATATCATTGGCTATTAACATGCCCACATTAATTCTGTAGCCCTTTAAGATAGCAAGTAGTAGACATGCTCTTTGAAAGTACTCCATGCTGGACAAAAGTACTCCATGCTTTAGCAATCGGGGTGAGGTCCACTGAGCGTAATTTCCGAACGGAGCCATCTCTATTTCGTACCTAATCTGTGCCTGGTCTGCATAAAATGTGTAGGATTTCCTGACTGCTTGCTCTTATAGTTTGTTTTTCCATAGCTAGAAAACGGCAGTCATTATAGTTCGGCAGGTCAAACATTTCATTGATGACTTGAGGCGTGAAAGGCACCCTTTTTCCCCTCACATAACTCACAAATTGGTCAAGTGGGAATGGTTGGTCAGACTTTAGATCGGAGGCATTAGAGTAGAATTCCACAACTAATGATTTGCTAGATGCGGTGACAAATGTGGTCAGCTTCTCCCATCCTCTGGCAGCAATCATAGCCTGGATGTCAACAAATTCGTCGTCTTCCCAATGAAAATTCTTTTCACTTACAAACTTGTGGACTGCTAGGAGTTTGGCGTGGTATTCTTGTGTTGCCATGTTCTTGAATAGGAATGCATTGTGCTGTGGGGCAGAGGATGTAGTTGCAACCTTAGTTCGTTTTGCCTTTTTTTGGGTTGCCATTAGGTCCTGCAAAACAAGTAATCACCCCCAAAGTTCAGAATATTCCAAGTTAGAGATAATTAATTTAAGCACGGTCGACCTTGGAGAAATAACATCATACATGGCCATGAGTTTGTCCACTAACATTCTAAGTGATAATAATGCATGTGCATTGGTTGTGTCATTTTAACAAACAGTTGGAATGCCAGCATGATGATGGTTGTGACATTTTATCAAACAGTTGGCATGCAGGCACAATAGTGGTTATGACATTTTATCAAACAGTTGGCATGCAGGCACAATAGTGGTTATGACATTTTATCAAATAGTTGGCATGCAGGCACAATATTGGTTATGGCATTTTAGCAAATAGTTTGAATGCAGACATAATAATGAATGAAAAACACCTAATCTCGCAACCATTTACCCTATTCGAACTCATTAACAACATACATGCATGCATAGGTATAAAATACAACATAGATTCACGTTTACAACCCTAAACCCTAAACATACATCAATCACATACATTAGTCACCAAGAAGGAGTTGTTATTAGAAGTTTGCAGAAACTTACCTGAGGATGGGATGATGTTGGATAGGAGAGGGGAACTTACTTGATAATGGTGTCTGTGAAAGAAGGAGGGTTTTTGTGAAAGAGGGAGGGTTGTACTTACTTGGGGTGTTTTAAAAACCCAACAAAGCGCTTCAAGCGCACGGGACGCGCTTCAGGGGCGCGCAAGTCAGTGGCCATCCTGCGAAATGCGCTTCAGGCGCATCAGGGCGCGCTCCAGGTGCGCGTCAACAGAGAGAAATACACGGAATGCGCTCCAGGTGCGAGGTATGCGCTCCAGGCGCGCCTAAACAGACTTAAAACACGTGAAATGCGCTTCAAGCGCAAGGTACGCGCTCCAGGCACGCCTAATACAGAATCAGCGCTGGAAAATGCGCTTCAAGCACAAGGCATGCGCTCCAGGCGCGCCAAATACAGAATCAACGCTGGAAAATGCGCTTCAAGCGCAAGGCATGCGCTCCAGGCGCGTTTTGGCTGCCTTTCAACAAAAAAAACACCCCCTAACACATTTTTATGAGTTCTTGCTTATACTAATCATCAACAATGAATAAAATTAGTAATTAAAAGCTAAAATTAAAATTAAATGAAGTGACGTAAAACAAAAATGAAAAGGATATGAAGTTGGGTTGCCTCCCAACAAGCGCTCGTTTAGTGTCCTGAGCTTGACACTTCACTCTTCAAGTTGTGTCCAGATGGATGGACTCCATCGAAAGTTTTGACTCCTCCCCGTAGTACGATTTGAGTCTTTGTCCATTGACCTTGAAGCTTCGATCGGAGTGTGTATCTTTCAACTCTACAGCTCCGTGTGGAAATACCTTGATTACCTTGAAAGGGCCCGACCATCTTGACTTTAGTTTTCCAGGAAACAACTTCAATCTTGAATTGAATAGGAGAACTAGTTCTCCTTCTTGGAATTCCTTGAATCTGATTTTTTTGTCGTGCCATTTCTTGGTTTTTTCTTAATATATCTTGGCATTCTCATAAGCGAAATTCCGGAATTCCTCTAACTCGTGAAGTTGAAGAATTCTCGCCTCGCCTGCCTTGCCCAAGTCAAAGTTCAAGTACTTCGTCGCCCAAAACGCTCGATGCTCAAGTTCGAGAGGTAAATGACAAGCTTTACCATACACCATTTGATACGGGGACATACCCAAGGGGGTCTTAAAAGCTATTCGGTAGGCCCAAAGTGCATCATCAAGTTTCGTTGACCAATCTTTTCATGAGGCAGTTACTGTCTTTTCTAGGATTTGTTTAAGCTGCCTGTTGGAGACTTCATCTTGCCCACTCGTTTGTGGATGATATGGGGTTGCCACTCTATGACGCACATTATATTTCTTCAGAAGGTATTCCATATTCCGGTTTAGAAAATGGGTGCCTTCGTCACTAATCAAGGCTCGAGGCACACCGAAACGAGCGAATATGTTCTTCTTGAGAAAGGTGATAACCTGTTTCGAATCATTTGTTGGAGTAGCTATTGCTTCAACCTATTTTGAGACATAATCCACCGCCACCAAAATATAAACTTTATTATATGACGATGGGATTGGACCCATGAAGTCAATACCCCACACATCGAACACTTCTACTTATAATACAGGATTTTGTGGCATCTCGTCCCATTTTGAAATGTTACCAGTGCGCTGGCATCGATCGCATTTCTTCACATAGTTGAATGCATCCTTGAATAATGAAGGCCAAAACAGCCCCGATTGTAGAACTCTTGCTGCAGTTCGGTCACCACTAAAATGACCCCCATACTCAGAGTCGTGGCAGTGCCACATTACCTTTTCTTGTTCCTCCTCGGGCACACACCTTCGCAACAGCCCATCCACTCCTCTTTTGTACAGAAAGGGTTCATCCCATACATAGAATTTGGCATCGTGGATAAACTTCTTTCATTGTTGGTAAGTGAAATCAGATGGGATTGTACCCCCCACCTTGAAATTAGCAAAGTCGGCGAACCACGGTGCCATGGTAATAGCGAGGATGTGCTCATCAGCAAATTGATCTCGAATCAGTCTAATATCCTCATTCTCCTCGACCTTCTCAAATCGAGATAGGTGGTCAGCCACAGTGTTCTCTGATCCCTTTTTATCCCGGATCTCAATGTCAAATTCTTGTAGTAATAGAATCCATCTAAGCAACCGTGGTTTTGAGTCCTGCTTAGTAAACAAATACATCAAAGCAGCATGATCAGTGTAAACAATAACTTTCGATCCTAATAGATAAGACCGAAATTTATCAAAAGCATAGACTACAGCTAATAATTCTTTTTCAGTTGTAGCATAATTGTGCTGTGCCTGATTTAAAACATGACTAGCATAGTAGATCACATGCAACATCTTGTCTTTTCTTTGTCCCAGAACTGCCCCAATAGCATTGTCACTTGCATTACACATGATTTCAAAAGGTAGTGACCAGTCAGGTGCAGTGATAATGGGGGCAGTTATCAGCTGGTTTTTCAAATTGATAAAGGCATGCAGACAATCCTCATTAAATTTGAAAGGTGTGTCTTTCGCAAGTAGGTTTGTAAGTGGTTTTGCAATTTTCGAAAAATCTTTTATAAACCTTCTATAAAATCTAGCATGGCCTAAAAAGCTTATAATGCCTTTCTCATTGGTAGGAGGGGGAAGTTTTTCAATAACTTCAACTTTGGCCTTGTCTACCTCGATCCCCTTGTGGGAGATTCGGTGGCCTAAAACAATTCCCTCTCTTACCATAAAATGAAATTTCTCCCAATTTAGGACCAAGTTAGATTTTTCACACCTTTCTAATACAAGAGATAGATTAATCAAACAATTATCAAAGGATGACCCAAATACAGAAAAGTCGTCCATGAATACCTCAATATGTTTCTCAATCATATCAGAAAATATGGACATCATGCACCTTTGAAACGTGGCCGGCACATTACACAGTCCGAATGGCATTCTTCGATAAGCAAATACCCCATACGGGCATGTAAATGCAGTTTTCTCTTGATCCTCGGGTGCTACAGCTATCTGATTGTACCCTGAATAGCCGTCTAGGAAGCAGTAATACTCATGTCCGGCTAACCGCTCAAGCATCTGATCAATGAAAGGGAGCGGGAAATGATCCTTCCTCGTCGCACTGTTCAATCTCCTGTAATCAATACACACTCTCCAGCCTGTAACCGTTCGAGTAGGAATTAACTCGTTCTTTTCATTTGTGATGACAGTCGTCCCCCCCTTTTTCGGTACAACTTGGACAGGACTTACCCAAGAGCTATCTGAAATTGGGTATATGAGGCCGGCTTCTAGTAGCTTTACCACCTCTTTCCTGATCACTTCTTTCATTACCGGATTCAATCTCCTTTGAGGTTGTACTATCGGTTTGTGACTGTCCTCCATGAGGATTTTGTGCATACAGAAAGTCGGACTTATTCCCTTCAAGTCATCAATGGACCAACCAATAGCACCCTTGTGCTTCCGCAGAATTCTCAACAACTTTTCTTCTTGCAACTCGCTTAAGCTTGCACTAATTATGGCTGGATTTTTTTCTTCTTCACCCAGGAATACATATTTCAAATGAAGAGGCAGCTGCTTGAGTTCAATCAATGGTGTCTTTTTCTCCGCGGACTTGTCTTCATTTCCTTTCAACTCCTCCCATCTAGTAGGAAAACGAGGGGAGTAGGATGGTGATGCTTCTAACATGGCCAACACTTCTTTTATCTTTGGGTCTTCACTTTCTTGAACGACATCTTGGGGTAGACATAAAACTCTTTCTAATGGCAGGTTGGGTGTTTGATGCGTTATTTCTTCATTGACTATCTCATCTAAAATCTCGATTCGATTGCACCCTTCTCTTTCCCTTGAGTGTTCAATGGCTTTCAGAATGTTAAAAGTGACGGTTTCCTCATTTACTTTCAGGGTTAAGGTGCCATCTGCTACATCAATCATAGCTCTCCCTGTTGCTAAGAACGGTCTCTCCAAAATCAAAGGAATGTCGTTGTCTTCCTCCATATCTAGTACTACGAAATCTACTGGAAAAATGAACTTATCCACTTTGACCAACACATCTTCCACTACTCCATAAGGATGTTTTATTGAGCGGTCTGCAAACTGTAACATCAGTTGTGTGTCCTTGACTTTTCCGATGCCCAACTTTTTGTATATTGAAAGGGGCCTAAGACTTACACTAGCTCCAAGATCACACAAAGCTTTCCCAAAAGATCTATTTCCAATAGCGCACAGGATTGAGAAGCTTCCAGGGTCCTTGAGCTTCAGTGGCAACTTCCTTTGTAGTATAGCACTACACTCTTCCGTAAGCATAACGGTTTCTCCTCCGATTTTTCTTTTTTTCGACAGAATCTCCTTCATGAACTTAGCATATGTTGGCATCTGCTCTAGTGCTTCTGCAAAAGGGATGTTAATATGTAATTTTTTGAAAACATCAAGAAACTTCCCAAATTGTTTTTCAGTTTCTTCCCTCCTTAATCTTTGAGGAAATGGAAGTCTAATTTCTGGTTTTGGCAGTGGTTCCCTTTTTTGTACCACAGGTTCTTCCTCCTTTTCAATAGCGATGTGCTCTTCCCCCGATATTGGTGTGACCATTTCCTCCAAGTAGGTTGAGGTCAAGGTACTTTTACTCTGTTTGGCTTCAGGTGGTACTTGTTCCCTCACTTTGCCACTCCTCGTGGTCACTGCATTAACATTGTTTCTTGGGTTCGGAACTGTGTCACTAGGCAGATTTCCAGACGTTCTTTGTGCCATTTGTTGAGCAAGTTGACCCACTTGAGTCTCAAGATTTTTTATTGATGCAAAGTGATTTTTCTGGACGGCTCTTGACTCTTCAATGAAAGAACTTGTGCTTGTAACTAGTTTCTCTATAGCCATTTGACTCTTTTCTATAGCACTCTCCCAAGCAGCCTTTCTAGGTGGGAATTTATTTGTATGAGCTTCTTGTTGACCCTGAGATCCACCTTGTTGATCTCTCCAAGAAAAGTTTGGATGATTTCTCCAACCAGGGTTGTACGTATAAGAGTAGGGGTTATTCTGCCTGTTGTTATTACTCACAAAGTTCACCCGTTCTAGTTCTTCTACCTCATTGTCATCCCGTGCTTCACATGCTCCGGTTTTATGTGCCCCTCCACAAAGGTTACAACTAGTCTGCTTTAGTAATTTGACAGGGGCCACTTGGGGTTGTATATTTAGAGCTGCCATTCCTTTCTTGATCTCAGTGGCGATAACCTCTTCCATCTTCGACATAAACCTGCCTGGAGCTAATCCATCCATAACATTCAACTCCATTACACCACTTGTCGACCCACCACTTATGTCATACAACATCATCTGTTCATTTGATTCCATGATCTCAATAATCTTTCGTGCTTCTGTTGCGGTTTTGTAATTCAAAGAACCACCAGCTGTGACATCCAACATAATTCATTTGGGCAGTGTCGTCATAGGAATGATTAGGACATCCGGCTAGTAAGTTTTTGAATCTCCTGTAAGTATCACGAAGAGATTCCCCTTCTTTCTGTTTATAACCGGTGATTTCTTGCCTTTTTCTAATGAACATGGCTGGGGGAAGTATTGTTCCAAGAATTTATCCTCAAGATCATCCCATGTGGTGATGCTGTCGGAAGGGAATGAAAGAAACCACTCTTTAGCATCATCTATCAAAGAGAATGGGAATAACTTCAATTTCTCGCCTTCTTCAGACAACCCATCCACCTTCACTGTTTCACATAATTCAAAGAAGTTTGTGAGGTGTCTGTTGGCATCTTCGTTATGTCTACCGACAAAATGAATTTCCCTCAACTCTCGGTATAGAGCAGGACTTATTTCAAACTTATTAACTGTAACCGGTTGGTGATGAATGGGTAATCGAGCACGATTTCTGTTTCGATTCCCATATTCTCCGAGAGTGCGTTCTGGTGGTGGTGGTTCGGCCATTTCAGTTAATATGACAGAATCACCTAAAACCTCTTCTTCCACTACTAAATGTCTTTCCCTTTGTCTCCTTTCTCGAGCTGACTTTCTATGTGCTTTCGTTGTTTTTTCAATTTCTGGATCAAAGATAAGCTCAGCTGAGGATTGGCCTCGCATACAAGGTTAGACAAATTGTGAGTACTGAAGAGTTTTTAAATAAGAGAAAAAAAACAAAAATTTTATTGCAGAGCAAAAAATTTCAATTGCAGTAATTAAATTAAATTCAATAGTGATATGGCAATCCCCAGCAACGGCGCCAAAACCTTGATAGCGTTTCAGCAAGTGTACTGAATCGTTGCAAGTAATAATAAAACGGTAGTATCGAGTGTCGAACTCAAGGATTGCGTTTTACTATTGAATTATATTGAATTATTAAAATTGAACAAAAAGGTTCCCAAGTTGATTGAAATAATGTTTGAAATTAACAACAATAATAAAATTGATCTTTTATAATGAGAAAAATGTCAGGGATGAGTTTCACTTCGAATCCAACCTTGGTGTCTAATTTGATCCTAGTTACTGAATTCCTTTATTGAATTATTACCGAATCCTCTTTATTACTCTTGCCCTAATGTCTTAGTGACAGAAACTTTAATTCCAAAGTAACCCCTAATTCCTTAGTGGATTTAAGATTAGAATTAAGCATTACCGTATAGAAATTCTCTTGTAAATTATGCTTTGCAACTAATTTAATTGGTTTCATGACCTACATCTATCCCTATACTACAAATTCATGAATTTCTCATCTCAAGCATTCGTAAAGTCCACTTCCGTTTCAAAATACAAATCGTAGAACATTTTAATGATGATCAAGCAATAAAAAGCATTAAGCACAGAGATGAGAAAAACAATTCAATAAACTCATTCATATAACTAGAAATCAAATCAGAAAAATAAGGGTTTCATCTGGTTACACTCATCCCTAACAAATAGGGTTTAGTTACTCATGGCAGAGATACAAAAGATAAGGATTAAAGAAGAATTACAAGAATGATTCATGGATGATTCTTGATAAAATTGCTTCAATGGCGTTAGAAACGTCCGTCTTTGAGTTTCTATGCTAGGGCACAAGTCTCCCAAGTTCCCAAGAGTCAAAAAGATCCATAAAACAGTCAAAAATAGCATTTTTATGATTGCTGATGCGCGTCACGCGCTCCAGGCGCGCAGGGCGCACTTCAGGCGCGCGTTGGCAGAGCTGGATCCTGTGAAATGCGCTCCAGGCGCACAGGGCGCGCTTCAGGCGCGCGTTGGCAGAGCTGGATCCTGTGAAATGCGCTCCAGGCGCGTAGGACGCGCCCAAGGTGCGCAGCATCTGCTGTTTGACGTATTCTGCATTTGTCTTGGCGTTCGCGTCTGAATTGGGTCCGGGTGTCTTCATGACAGTTGTAGATATGGATCTTAGCTTTCATTAGCACTTGGAATGCCTCTAATTGGACATCTAGAACTCCAGATATGGCTGAAATACTCCAGATGTATCATGTTGATTTTTCACCAAAATTCAGCACTACACTTAAAAACAAAACGCAATGTAAAATTACGAAAAACTCCTACTAAATCACTGAAATACAAGCTTAACATATTAATAAATTCAAAGAACAAAAATAAACCCAATGTATCAAATAAATCCTTAATTTAACTGATGATTGAAGATAAATAAGACTAAAACAGTGGAAAATTATGCATATGATGAAGAATTATCAATGGCTGAAATACTCCTACTAAATCACTGAAATACAAGCATAACATATTATGAATTGGACTAGAATAAGCCTAGCGAGTACGAAAATGACCAAAATATTAATCCAACGACAACAATGAACTTATTGGATGCAAAAGATTGGTTAAAAACCCTAATTGAACTAGAATGAGCCTAGGGAGTATGAAAATGACTGAAATGTTAATCCAATGACACATATACACATATTGCATGCACAAGATTGGTTAAAATCCTAATGGACTAGAATAAGCCAACGGAGGACAAAAATGACCTTAATGTCAATCCAATGACAAAAATGAACTTATTGGATGCACAAGATAGGCTAAAAACCCTAAATGGACTAGAATAAGCCTAGGCAAGACAAAAATGACCTAAATGTTAATCAAATGACCCAAATGAACTTATTAGATGCCTAAGATTGGTTAAAACCTTAATCGGACTAGAATAAGCTTAAGGAGGACGAAAATGACGTAAATGTTAATCCAATGAGACAATCACACCTATTTGATGCACAAGATTGGTTAAAAAAATTTATTGGACTAGAATAAGCCTAGGGAAGAAGAAAATGACCTAAATATCTATCCAATGACACAAACACACCTATTGGACACACATGGTTGGTTTAAAACCCTAATTGGTCTAGAATAAGCCTATGGAGGATGAAAATGACCAAAATGATAATCAAATGACCCAAATGAACTTATTAGATTGCTAAGATTGGTTAAAAACCCTTATTCGACTTGAATAAGCCTAAGGTGGATGTAAATAACCTAAATGTTAATCCAATGACCCAAACACACGTATTGGATGCACAAGATTGGTTAAAAACCCTAATTTGACTAGAAGAAGCCTAGGGAGGAGGAAAATGACCTAAATGTTAATCCAGTGACAGCAATGAATTAATTGGTTGCACATGACTTATTAAAAACCCTAATTGGACTAAAATCATCCTTATTGGATGCACAAGATTGGTTAAAAACCTTATTTGAACAAGAATAAGCCTTGGGAGGATGAAAATGACCTAAATCTTAATCCAATGACACAAATAAATTAACTAGATGCACATGAATGGTTAAAACCCCTAATTGGACTAGAATAATCTTAAGGAGGACGAGAATGAGGTAAATGTTAATCCAATGACACAAACACATATATTGGGCGCACAGGATTCGTTAAAAGCGTAATTGGCCTAAAATAAGCCTAGGCAGGACGGAAATGACTTAAATGTTAATCTGATCATAAAACTGAACTTATGAGAGGCACAAGATTGGTTAAAAACCCTAATTGGACTAGAATAGGCATACGGAGGATGAAAATGACCTAAATGTGAATCTAATGACACAAACACGCCTATTGGATGCACAAGATTGTTTAAAAACCCTAATTGGACTAGAACAAGCCTAGGTAGGACAAAAATAACTTAAATGTTAAGACAACGACAAAAATGAACTTATTGGATGCACAAGATTGGATAACAACCCTTATTGGACTAGAATATGCCTAGGGAGGATGAAAATGACCTAAATTTTAACCCAATGACACAAATGAACTAATTGGATGATCATGAAAGGTTAAAAACCCTTTTTGGACTAGAACAAGCTTAACGAGGATGAAAATGAACTAAATGTAAATATAATGATACAAACACACCTATTTAATGCACAAGATTGGTTAAAAAATCGTAATTGGACCAAAATAAGCCTATGGAAGAAGAAGGTGACCTAATTGTTAATCCAATGACACAACCGAACTTATTAGATGCACAAGATGGTTAAAAACCCTAATCGGACTAGAATAAGCCTAAGGAGGATGAAAACGACCTAAATGTTAATCAAAGGACACAAACCCACATATTGGATGCACAAGATTGGTTAAAAACCATAATTGGACTAGAATAATTCTAGGGAGGACAAACATAAACTAAATTTTACTTTAATGACATAATTGAACTTATTGGATTGGATTAAATCCCTAGGGAGGATGCCAACGACCTAAATGTTAATCAAATGACACAAAACACGTATTTGATTCGCCATATTGGTTAAAAACCCTAATTGGACTAGAACAAGCCTAGGGAGGACGAAAATAATCTAAATCTTAGACATATGATCCAAATGAACTTATTAGATGCCTAAGATTGGTTAAAAACCCTAATTAAACTAGAATAAGCCTAAGTAGGACGAAAATGACTTAAATGTTAATCCAATGACACAAACACACGTACGGGATGCACAAGATTGGTTAAAAATTCTAATTGGACTAGAATAAACCTAGGGAGGACAAAAATGACCTAAATCTTAATCCAATGAATTAATTTGGATGCACAAGGCTTGTTACCCTAATTGGACTAGAATAAGCTTAGGGAGGACGGAAATTACCTAAATTTTAATCGAATGACCCAAATGAACTTATTAAATGCCTAAGATCGGTTAAAACCCTTATAGGAGTTGAATAAGCCTAAGGAGGACGAAAATGACCTAAATGTTAATCCAATGAGACAAACACACGTATTAGATGCACAAGATTGGGTAAAAACCCTAATTTGACTAGAAGAATCCTGTAGAGGACGAACATGACCTAAATGTTAAACCAGTGACTCAAATGAATTAATTGGATGCACAAGATTTGTTAAAAACCCTAATTGGACTAGAATAAGTTCAAGGAGGACAAAAATGAACCGAATGTTAATTCAATGACACCAACACACCTATTGGATCCATAAGATTGGTTAAAAACTCTAATTGGACTAAAATAAGCCTAGGGATGACAAAAAAGACGTAAATATTAATCCAATGCACAAACACACCTATTAGATGGACAAGATTGGTTTAAAATCCTAATTGGACAATAATAAGCCTAGGGAGGACGAAAATAACCTAAATGTTAATCCAATGACAGTAACACACGTATTGGATGCACAAGATTGGTTAATAACCCTAATTGGACTAGAATAAGCCTAGCGAGTACGAAAATGACCAAAATGTTAATCCAACGACACAAATTAACTTATTGGATGCAAAGATTGGTTAAAAACCCTAATTGAACTAGAATGAGCCTAGGGAGTATGAAAATGACTGAAATGTTAATCCAATGACACATATACAAGTATTGCATGCACAAGATTGGTTAAAATCCTAATGGACTAGAATAAGCCAACGGAGGACGAAAAGGACCTTAATGTCAATCCAATGACAAAAATGAACTTATTGGATGCACAAGATAGGCTAAAAACCCTAAATGTACTAGAATAAGCCTAGGCAAGATAAAAATGACCTAAATGTTAATCAAATGACCCAAATGAACTTATTAGATGCCTATTGATGACAAGAAAGACGTAAATATTAATCCAATGCTCAAACACACCTATTAGATGCAAAAGATTGGTTAAAAATCCTAATTGGACAATAATAAGCCTAGGGAGGACGAAAATAATCTAAATGTTAATCCAATGACACAAACACACGTATTGGATGCACAATATTGGTTAAAATCCTTATGGACTAGAATAAGCCAACGGAGGACAAAAATGACCTTAATGTCAATCCAATGACAAAAATGAACTTATTGGATGCACAAGATAGGCTAAAAACCCTAAATGGACTAGAATAAGCCTAGGCAAGACAAAAATGACCTAAATGTTAATCAAATGACCCAAATGAACTTATTAGATGCCTAAGATTGGTTAAAACCTTAATCGGACTAGAATAAGCTTAAGGAGGACGAAAATGACGTAAATGTTAATCCAATGAGACAATCACACCTATTTGATGCACAAGATTGGTTAAAAATTTTAATTGGACTAGAATAAGCCTAGGGAAGAAGAAAATGACCTAAATATCTATCCAATGACATAAGCACACCTATTGGACACACATGATTGGTTTAAAACCCTAATTAGTCTAGAATAAGCCTATGGAGGACGAAAATGACCAAAATGATAATCAAATGACCCAAATGAACTTATTAGATTGCTAAGATTGGTTAAAAACCCTTATTCGACTTGAATAAGCCTAAGGAGGACGAAAATAACCTAAATTTTAGTCCAATGACACAAACACACGTATTGGATGCACAAGATTGGTTAAAAATCCTAATTTGACTAGAAGAAGCCTAGGGAGGAGGAAAATGACCTAAATGTTAATCCAGTCACTGCAATGAATTAATTGGTTGCACATGACTTATTAAAAACCCTAATTGGACTAAAATCATCTTAAGGAAGACCAAAATGACATAAATGTTAATCCAATAACACAAATGAACTTATTAGATGCACAAGATTGGATAAAAACCCTAGTTGGACTAGAATATGACTAGAGAGGTCATAAAATAACCTAAATGTTAATCCAATGACACAAATGAATTTATTGGATGCACAATATAAACCTTATTTGAACAAGAATAAGCCTTGGGAGGATGAAAATGACTAAATCTTAATCCAATGACACAAATAAATTAATTAGATGCACATGAATGGTTAAAAACCTAATTGGACTAGAATAATCTTAAGGAGGACGAAAATGACGTAAATGTTAATCCAATGACACAAACACACCTATTGGATGTACAAGATTCATTAAAAATCATAATTGGACAGGAATAAGGCTACGGAAGACGAAAATGACCTAATTGTGATTCCAATGACACAAACACACCTATTGGACGCACAAGATTTGTTAAAAACCCTAATTGGTCTAGAATAAGCCTAGGGAGGACAAAAATGACCTAAATGTTAATCAAGACGAAAATTATGTAAATATTATTCCAATGACACAAATGAACTGATCGCATGCGCAAGATTGGTTAAAAACCCTTAATTGACTAGAATAAGGCTAGGTAGGATGAAATGAACTAAATGTTAATCCAATGACTCAAAGATACCTATAGGAATGACAAGATTGGTTATAAACCATAATTGGACTAGAATAAGACTAGGGAGGACGAGAATCACCTAAATGTTAATCCAATGTCACAAACATACCTATTGGAAGCACAAGATTGGTTATATCCCTAATTGGAGTAGAATAAGCATAGGAAGGACGAAAATGACCTAAATGTTAATCCAATGAGATAAATGAACTTATTGGATATGCAAGATTGGTTATAAAACCCTAAATGGACTAGAATAAGCCTAGGGAGGACGAAAATAATCTAATTGTTAATGAAATGACGAAAATGAACTTATTGGATGCCCTAGATTGGTTAAAAACCCTTGGTCTAGAATAAGCCTACGGAAGACAAAAATTACCTAAATATTAATCCAATGACACAAATGAACTTATATCAGACACGAGATTGGTTTAAAACACTAAATGAACTAGAATAAGCCTAGGGAGGATATAAATGACCTAAATATTAATCCAATGACTCAAACATACCTATTGGATGCACAAGATTTATTAAAAACCTTAATTGACTAGAATAATCATATGGAGGACGAAAATGACCTAAATTGTAATCTAATGATACAAACACACGTATTGGATGCACAAGATTGGTTAGAAACCATAATTTGACTAGAATAAGCCTATGGAGGAAGAAAATGACCAAAATGATAATCCAATGACACAAACACACCTATTGTATGCACCAGATTGGTTAAGTCTTGGGAGCTCGGAAATTACATAAATGTTAATCAAATGGCACAAATGAACTTATTGGATGCCGAAAATGGACTAGAATAAGAATATGGAGGACGAAAATGACCTTGATTGGACTAGAATAAGCATATGGATGACAAAAATGACCTAAATGTGAATCCAATGACACTAACACAGGTATTGCATGCACAAGGCTTGTTAAAAACACTAATTGGACTAGAATAAGCCTAGGGAGGACGAAAATTACCTAAATGTTAATCAAATGACACAAATGAACTTATTGGATACCGAAGATTGGTTAAGAACCATAATTGGACAAGAATAAACTTATGAAAGATGAAAATGACCTAAATGTTCATCCTATGACAGTAACACATGTATTGGAGGCCCAAGATTGGTTAAAAACCCTTATTGGACTAGAATAAGCATACGGAGGACGAAAATGACCTAAATGTGAATCCAATGACACTAACACAGGTATTGCATGCACAAGATTGGTTAAAACCCTAATTGGAGTAGAATAAGCATAAGAAGGACGAAAATGACCTAAATGTTGATCCAATGACACAAACAAACCTATTGGATTCTCAAGATTGGTTAAAACCCTAATTAGACTAGAATAAGCTTACGGTGGATGAAAATGACCTAAGTGTCAAATCACGCAAATGAACTTATTGGATATGCATGATTGGTTAAAAACCCTAAATGGACTATTCGCGTAGGTAGGACGAAAATAATCTAAATGTTAATCAAATCACGCAAATTAACGTATTGGATGCCCTAGATTGGTTAAAGACTCTAATTGGACTAGAATAAACCTACGAAAGAGAAAAATTACCTAACTATTAATCCAATGACACAAATTAACTTATTTCAACCAAAAGATTGGTTAAAAACCCTAAATGGACTAGAATAAGCCTAGGGCGGATAAAAATGACCTAAATATTAATCTAATGACTCAAACATACCTATTGGATGCACAAGATTAGTTGAAACCCCTAATTGGACTAGAATAAGCCTAGGGAGGACGAAAACGAACTAATTTTAATCCAACATCACAAACACACCTAGAGGATGCACAAGATTGGTTAAAACACTCATTGGACTAGAATAAGCCTACCGAGGACGAAAATGATGTAAATTTCAATCCAATGACACAAATGAACTTATTGCATGCACAAGATTGGTTAAAAGCCCTTAATGGACTAGATTATGCCAAGGAAAGATGAAAATGGCCAAAATGTGAATCCAATGACACAAATGAACGTATTCGATGCACAAGATTGGTTAAAAACCCTAATTGGAGTAAAATAAACATAGGAAGGACGCAAATGACCTAAATGTTAATCCAATGACACAAAAATACCTATTGGATGCTTAAGATTGGTTAACACCGAAATTCGACTAGAATAAGCCTACGGAGGACGAAAATGACCTTAATGTCAATCCAATGAGACAAAAGAACTTATTGGATAAGCAATATTGGTGAAAAACCCTAAATGGACTAAAATAAGCCTAGGGTGGACAAAAATAATCTAAATGTTAATCAATTGACGCAAATGAACTTATTGGATGCCCAAGATTGGTTAAAACCCCTAATTGGACTAGAATAAGCCTACGAAAGACAAAAATTACCAAATTGTTAATCAAATGACACAAATGAACTTATTGGATGCCGAAGATTGGTTAAAAACACTAATTGGACAAGAATAAGCTTATGAAGGACGAAAATGACCTAAATGTTATCCTATTACACAAAAACATGTATTGGATTCACAAGATTGGTTAAAAACTCTGATTGGACTAGAATAAGCATATGGAGGACAAAAATGACTTAAATGTGAATTCAATGACACTAACACAGGTATTGCATACACAAGATTGTTTAAAACCCTAACTGGACTAGAATCAGCCTACAGATGACGAAAATGCCCTAAATGTCAATCCAATGACATAAACACACCTATTGGAACCACAAGATTCGTTAAAACACTAATTGGACAAGAATAAGCCGAGGGAGGATGACAATGAGCTTAATGTTAATCCAATAACACAAATACACGCATTGCATGCACCATATTGGTTAAAAACCCTAATTAGACTTTAATAATCCTAGGGAGGAGGAAAATGACCTAGATGTTAATCCAATGACACAAACACACGTATTGCATGCACAAGATTGGTTAAAAACCCTAATTGGACTAGAATAAGCCTACAAAAGAAGAAAATTAACTAAATATTATTCCAATGACACAAATGAACTTTTTGCATGCACAAGATTGGTTAAAAACCCTTAATTGACTAGAATAAGGCCAGGGAGGATGAAAATGAACTAAATGTTAATGCAATAACTCAAACAAACCTATTGGATGCGCAAGATTTGTTAAAAACCTTAATTGGACTAGAATAAGACTAGGGAGGACGAAAATGAGCCAAATGTTAATCCAATGACACAAACACACCTATTGGATGCACAAGATTGGTTAAAACCCTAATTGGACTAGAATAAGCCTACGGAGGACGAAAATGTCTTAAATGTCAATCCAATGAGACAAATGAAGTTATTGGATGCACAAGATGGGTTAAAAACCCTTAATGGACTAGAATAAGCCTAGAGCGGATGAAAATGACCTAAATATTAATCTAAGGACACAAATGAAGTTATTGGATTTCCAAGATTGGCTAAAACCCCTAATTGGACTAGAATAAGCCTATGAAAGACGAAAATTAGCTAAATATTAATCCAATGATACAAATTAACTTATTCCATGCAAAAGATTGGTTAAAAACCCTAAATGGACATGAATACGCCTAGGGAGGATGAAAATGACCAAAATATTAATCCAATGACTCAAACTTACCTATTGGATGCACAAGATTGTTTAAAAACCTTAATTGGACTAGAATAAGCTTAGGGAGGTGATCATAGCATTTGGGACATGTTTTAGCTTTTTAGTTTGGTATTTAAAAAAGTTGTTTATAGCTTATATTAATATTTTTAACTTGTTTGTAATCTTTGGGTCGAATTTGAATTATAATTTTATTATTTGCATTTTAACTCTTTCTCGCTCTATAGGTCATAACATGAGCTCTAGATATCGGATTGGCGCATTTGAGCAGGCGCTTTGTTTCATTTTTGTCATTGGATTGACTATATATTGGCAATTTTGTTTCTTTTCTAAGGACGGAAAAATTAGTATTAAAATTGCTACAAGAAATGAACAGTTTTATTTTAATTTCATGGTAGGCTAATTTTAAAAGATTAATCCACGAGTTCAAAGTTTCATCAACACTTTGAGATTCAGGCTACACTGCCAATTTCTATTCATGATTTTATTCTTGTTTATTTGATTATATTGATATTTTGACTGCTTAAATGGAATTTCAATAGGATTGATTAAATTTATTTGACATGATTTGGTTCTGGTTTCTAATTTAATTAGATTATAATTTTGCGACGCTTGATCGTTAATTATAATATTTGGTGATTGTGATGCTTAATTCAATCAAAGAAATCAAATTGACATAGGATTGATTACGCTTGTTTGATCAATTCTATAGTCAAATAAGAATAGAACCACAAATTAGAAATTAAACTCATTGATAGAATCTATGATAGGTCTGAAACACGAATAAGTGGATTAATCGTTTTGCTAATCTGTTAAATCAAAAGTCTAAAAAAAAACCCTTTTTAATTTCTATTTTCAATTTGGTTATTATTATTATATCAGAAGTCCTTGCGAAACGATTCGAGTTATTTCCTCTATTTACATTTTATCAATTGTATTTGACCTGTGTGCGACAGCGGATCAAATTGGCGCCGTTGTCAGGGTCTCTGATAATAATATTAATCCTCTTTTTAGGCGACTGTCTCTGATTGCTTTGAAATTTCGCCAGAAAATTAGAATAAAAAATCAAGCAACAGGACTGCGTATCAGTTCCTTATTCGGAAACGACGGTCAAAATCCCAAATTCCTTCGTTTAGACCCTTTTTTGAGTTTTTCATATTCTCCAAAAATTCCAAAAACATTTGTGTTGCCTTTAATTGATTTTTTGAAATTTTGGTTGGTATTTTTAAATTTTTTGGATGTTATTTGATAGGGTTTTCTATTTTTCACTTCAATTTTAGCATTCGGGACATTGTTGAAATTTTCAAAATTGTTATTTTGTATTGCGTTGTTATGATGATGCATGACTAGGGCTAGTTATGTGTATCTTCATTCTCTTGAACCTGAAATAGATAGGAGATTTCATTTACATTATAGACTTAATAAAGCTGTTAGTGTTAACGAGTTAGAGTCAGATACTAAAATTGACAACTTGTTGCAAAATATGGATGATGCGAATAATAGAACCTTAAGACAACTTGCTGCACCTAATGTCAATTATAATGCATTATGCATCACATATCCTGAAGTTATTGTACCATTTGAACATAAATCTGGTTTAATACACTTGCTTCCAAATTTTTATGGTCTTGCAGGTGAGGATCCCCACAAACACTTGAAAGAATTCCATATTGGGTATTCTACCATGAAGCCTCGGAGTCACAGAAGACCATATTAAGCTGAGAGCCTTCCCATTTTCACTCCAAGATGCTGCCAAGGACTGGTTATACTACCTTCAACCAGGTTCTGTTACAAGTTAGAATGATCTCAAGATATTGTTTCTAGAAAAAGTATTCCCTGGCTCAAGAGCTGCGTCAATCAGAAAAGAAATATGTAGCATCAGGCAGATTGACATGGAATCATTACATGAGTATTGGGAGAGATTCAAGAAATAAGTGTCAAGCTGTTCGCACCACCAGATATCTGAACAATTGCTCATCCAATATTTTAATGAATTCTTGCTATCTATGGATAGAAGCATTTTGGATGTTGCTAGTGGGGGAGCACTTGACGATAAGACCGCAAAAGTGGCAAGGGCTTTGATTTAGAACATGTCCATTAATTCTCAACAGTTTACAACTAGAAGCAATTCAATAATGTTGACAAAGGGTGTGAATGAAATTCAAGCTTCTTCCCAAAAGAATTTAGAAGGAAAACTTGATGAGCTTACATCTTTAGTAAAAAAATTGACAATAGGTAAAACCCAAGCAGTTGTCTGTGGTATTTGCACTTTTCCAGAGAATCCGTCAGATTCATTTCCTACATTGCAAGAAGATCCAATTGTTGATGCTCCTCAAGCATATGCAGCAAATATATACAATCCTCAAGCCAACTATGATCTATCATCTAATAGGTACAATCCTAATTAGAGAAACCATCCCAACTTGAGATGGGGGAATTCATCTACACAACAGCAACCTAGGAAGCAACAACAAGATATTCCTCAACTGCAAAACAATGCACCTTCATTAGAGGTGCTTGTTAAACAGATGGCTGTCCAGAATCTCCAATTTCAGCAAAGAACATATTCCACCATTCAAAATTTGGAAACAAAGATTGGTTAGCTAGCCACTTCAATCAATCAATTGCATACTAAGGGGTCAAACCAATTTCCTGCATAGCCAGTAGTAAATCCATATGCTCCCAATGTCAGTTCAATTACATTGAGGTCTAGGAAAGGTGTTGAAATACCAAAGGTACCTGAAACTGTAGTGAAAAATAACAACGTTGTTGAGGATACTTCGATATCTGAAACTGTTGATGTTGAGCAAAATATACCACTTCCTTTTTCTCAAAGAGCAGTGAAGACTAAGAAAATGGATGAGGCAGATAGGGACAACGAGATCCTAGATACATTTAGGAAGGTCAAAGTGAACATTCCCCTTCTTGAAGCAATTAAATAGATTCCAAGATATACAAAATATATAAAAGATTTGTGCACAAACAAGAGAAGGTTAAAAGGTAATGAATGAGTAAACATGGGGCGAAATGTTTCAGCCCTCATTCAGCCCATGCCTCAGAGAAGCAAATATCTAGGAACTTTTTCCATTCCATGCACCATAGGCAATAGTCATTTTGAAAATGCTATGTTAGATTTATGAGCTTCCATTAATGTTATGCTTGGACATTTACAAAGTACAGGTGTTACAATTCAATTGGCGAACAGAAGCAATACTTGTCCCGCTGGACTAGTGGAGGATGTACTTGTTTGAGTTAATGAATTGATATTTCCTGCAGATTTTTACATTCTGAACATGGAGGGAGAGAATAAGTCCAACAGGGCGCCTATCATCTTAGGCATACCATTCTTTAAAACTACTAGAACAAAATTGATGTGCATGTTGGAACTCTATCCATGGAATTTGGTGATAGCATTGTAAAATTTAACATCTTTGATGCTATGAAACACCCCGTGGAAGAGCATTCTATTTTTCAAATTCAATTGCTTGCTGATTTGGTTGATGACACCTACCCCGATATGTTTGCCACTGATTTTCCTTCATTGTCTAGTTTCGTTGATACTTATACTTGTGAATTCTTTACAGATACTGAATTGTGCTCTGTGTGTGCTGAGATCAAAGCTACCTTGCAAGTTGATCATTATACTGATATCGATATTTCTACTAACATATTTGATTTTGCAGAATTAGGTTCTACCACTGGTGTTGTACCTTCCATTGAACAACCACCGACTATAGAGCTTAAACCACTTCCTGAAAATTTGGAATATGCTTATTTAGAAGGAAGTGGCAAGTTACTTGTGATTATTTCAGCCAAACTTGAAGATGAATAGGAAGAGAAGCTGTTTTAGATTTTGAGAAAACATAGGAAGGCAATCAGATGGACCTTGGCTGATATTCCTAGTGTTAACCCATCCATTTGTATGCATAGGATACTACTAGAGGACAGGGTAAAATCAGTCAGGCAGCCCCAAAGGCGACTTAACCCATTAATTTTGGATGTTGTAAAAAAAGAAGTGACCAAGCTCTTGCCAGTAGGAATTATATACCCCATCTCTGATAGTCAATGGGTGAGTCCGGTGCAGGTAGTCCCAAAGAAAATTGGACTAATGGTGGCTAAAAATAAAAATAATGAACTTATCCCCACACGAGTTCAGAACAGTTGGAGGGTATGCATCGTTTATATGAGACTATACTAGACAACTAGAAAATATCATTTTCCTTTACCATTCATTGATCAGATGCTTGAACGGGGGGCTAGTTTTTACAGACGATTTATCAAGGATTTCAGCTAGATATCTCTTCCACTGTCGAATTTGCTGCAAAAAGATGTCAGTTTCACCTTCGATGAAAAATGCAAGAAGGCGTTTGATTTCTTAAAGGCATCACTAACCTCTACTCCCATAATTCAGCCACCCAATTGGACCCTCCCTTTTGAAATTATGTGTGATTCATCTAACTATGTCGTGGGAGCAGGCCTTGCACAAAGGGTTGGTAAGGTTGCCCATGTTATTTATTAAGCTTCTAGGACTTTAGATTCTGCACAGGCTAATTATACTACCACTGAAAAGGAACTTTAAGCTATTGTTTTTCCACTAGATAAGTTTAGAACATATTTTTTAGGTTCGAAGGTAGTTGTTTTTATTGACCATGCAGCTTTGAAGTTCTTGTTGAAGAAACCAGAAGCAAAACCGAGGTAGATCCGGTGGATGTTATTACTCCAAGAATTTGATTTAGAGATTAAATATAAGAGTGGAGCTGAAAATTTGGTGGCAGATCATTTGAGCAGAATATAAATGGATGAGGACCCCATCCCCATTCAAGATGACTTCCCTGATGAGCAACTGCTACAGTTGAGTGAGGTAACTCATTGGTTTGCTGATTTAGTTAATTATCTAGTTTTTGGAGTCTTTCTTGCAGATGCATCCCAAACACAAATACACAAACTTAAAAGTGATTCCAAATACTATGTGTGGGATGATCCATATATGTGGAAATTCTGTAGTGACCAGGTGATTAGGCGATGTGTTTCCCACCATGAGGCTCAATCCATTCTTCATTTTTGTCATGCTTCTCAAACTGGAGGACATTTTGGTCCTCAACGGACAATAAGAAAAGTCTTAGACTCAGATTTCTTTTGGCCCACTTTGTTTAAACATGCTTTTGAGACTTACAAAACTTGTGAACCGTGCCAAATAACAGGAATAACAATCACTCGTAGGAGTGAGATGCCTCAACAACCTATGCATTTCTGTGAAGTATTTAATGTGTGGGGCATTGACTTTATGGACCCTTTTCCTGTATCTTTTGGTTATGTATCTTTTAATGTGTGGGGCATTGACTTTATGGGCCCTTTTCCTTGCAAGTTGTTGATTATGTTTCGAAGTGGGTGGAAGCAATACCCACTAGGACTAATGATTCTAAAGTTTTTGTAGGTTTTATCAGATAAAATATTTTTTTTCAGGTTTGGAACACCCCGAGCCATCATAAGTGATCAGGGCACTCATTTTTGCAACCGCACCATGGACGCTTTGCTTCGGAAGTATGGGGTTGTGGATAGAGTTTCTACACCTTATCGTCCCCAAACTAATTGGCATGTTGAAGTGTCAAATAAGGAAATCAAACATATCTAAGAAAAGATGGTGTAGCCAAACAGGAAAGATTGGAGCCACCGACTTGAAGAAGCTCTTTGGGCTCATAGAACAGCCTACAAAACACCAATAGGAATGTCCCCTTATCGACTTGTGTTTGGTAAGGCATGCCACCTCCCAGTAGAAATAGAGCACCGTGCTTATTGGGCGGTCTAGAGTTGTAATCTTGAGATGGAGAAAGCATGTTTGGAGAGAAAGCTTCAATTGCAACAACTTGAAGAGCTTAGACTTGAAGCTTACAGGAACTCTCACATCTATAAGGAGAAAACAAACTACTTTCATGATAAATGATTTCTAGGAATAAATTTTCCATCGGTCAAAAAGTTTTATTGTTCAACTCCCATTTGAAAATTATGGCTGGGAAACATCGATCGAAGTGGATTGGCCCTTTTGTTGTTACTAACATTTTTCCTCATGGTGTAGTGGAAATAAAAATTGAAAACACCGGAAAAAATGTTCAAAGTAAACGGAAAACGCCTCAAGCTATTCCATTAGAGCTCTGTGCTTGAAGATTCTACCATAGAAGAACTCTCATTGGAAAAGCCCACCTACACTGAAGTTTAAACAGGGAGCTTCCTTTCCTTACTCTTATTTTATACTTGTTACTTTCATTGAGGACAATGTTTAATTTAAATGTGGGGGTATTATTTAGGATTCTATTTGTTATGATTTTATTTATTATATTTCAAAATAAAAATAAAAATGGACATTGCATTGCATGCTTTTCATCAGATTTTATGGTTGTAAATGTTGAGAGTTTGTTTGTACTGGCATGATTGGATAGAATTCTTGCATTTTTGGTAAAATAAATTGGATAAAAATCCTAAATTATGTATCATTTGTGATAAGTCATTAACCTTTGTGAGATTTTTTAGCCTTATTAGGAATGAAATACATTTTTCCATGTTTTTTTTCTCTTGTGTGTTATCTCACTCAAGATTGCTAGTTACGTCAGAACTTGACTTGACTCTTGTCCACATGCATATATTGAAATGATCTAGGCATTTGTTTCTAATTAAGCTACCAGCCAAATAAGCCTACCCTACAATTATCCATTTGTTTAAGCCCATTTGAGCTTAATTACCAAATTTGTTTGTTATATAGCTCATTACAAGCATAAAAGTGAAAAAAAATGAACTGTCTCAATCTTGGGGGATAAAGGAGTCTTTCCTTACATAAGTGTAGGGGTGCTCAACTTGTTTGTTTTAATTTGAGGGTGATGAAAAAAAAAGAAAGAAAAGTAAAATAAAATAAAAGAAAAAAAAATTATATATATGAGGAAAAATGGTTGTGTTATGAACAAATAGAGTATGAAAATAAAAGTTAATGATGTTTTGTTGAGTTACTTCTTAATGTTGTTTTTCCCTCTTTATCATTACTCCTTTATCCTTTTTTATTGTCATCCCTAGTCTCCTTATGATTATCTCACCCTACCTTGGCCACATTACAACCTAAATAAAGACCTTTTGATTATTATTTGCATGCGTTTCAAATATAGATTATAGAGGCTAGTCAAGCCTATGGTAGTGCTAGCTTTCATGATGTGTTTTGAGTGTAAACAGTAGCCCAAATAGTTTGAGTGTAAACACTTTGAGAGAATTTTATATCCCAGGAGGACTATTTCACTTATGATGCAATTTTTAGTTAACTTGTCATCTTGTTTGCCTTGGTTGTGAAAACAAAACTATTCATAATAGCCTTAAGCTAGAAATATTTTTCTCTCTCACCACTTTGCATTCATATGAATATTTGGAATCACATGCATTGTTTTGCTCGGAGTGCAAAAGTTTAAGTGTGGGGGAATTTGATCATAGCATTTGGGCACATGTTTATAGCTTTTTAGTTTGGTATTTTAAAAACCTCTTTATAGCTTAGATTAATATTTTTAGTTTGTTTCTAAACTTTGGGTCGAATTTGAATTATAATTTTATTATTTGCATTTTAACTATTTCTCGCTCTGTAGGTCATAACATGAGCTCTGGATATCGAATTCGTGCATATGAGCAGGCGTTGGAAAGATAAAAATCTGAGCTACAACCTTTGTGTTGGAAGAAAAGGCCAATTCCAAACTTTACTAGGCCTCAAGTGCAAATTTCGTATCTGAATTATTGTAATAATTTTAATTAGCGGGCCACTTGTTTTTAAACCCTAAACCCTAAAGCCCAATATCAAGTACTATATATTGGCAGTTTTGTTTCTTTTCTAATGACGGAAAAATTAGGATTCAAATTTCTACAAGAAATAAATAGTTTTATTTTAATTTCATGGAAGGCTAATTTTATAAGATTAATCCACGAGTTCACAGTTTCATTAACACATTGAGATTGAAGTTACACTGTCAATTTCTATTCATGATTTTATTCTTGTTTATTTGATTATATTAATATTTTGATTGCTTAAATTGAATTGCAATAGGATTGATTGAATTTATTTGATAGAATTTGGTTTCGATTTCTAATTTAATTGAATTATAATTTTGCGTCGCTTGATCGTTAATTATAATATTATGAAGATTGTGATGATTAATCCAATCAAATAAACAAAATTCACATATGATTGATTACGCTTGTTTGATCAATTCTATAGTCAAATAAGAATAGAATCCTAAATTAGAAATTAAACTCATTAATAGAATTTGTGATAGGTCTGAAAGTCAAATAAGTGGATTTGTCTTTTCGCTCATCTATTAAATCAAAAATCTAAACAAACCCCTTTTTAATTTCAAATTTCAATTTTGTTATTATTATTATTATATAAGAAGTCCTTACGAAACGATTCGAGTTATTACCTCTATTTACATTTCATAAATTGTATTTGACCCGTGTGCGACAGCGGGTCAGGAGGACGAAAATGACCTAAATGTTAATACAATGACACAAACACACCTATTGGATGCACAAGATGAGTTAAAACCCTAATAGCACTAGAATAGGCCTACGAGGGCGAAAATGACCTAAATGTCAATCCAATGAGACAAATGAATTTTTTGGATGCACAAGATTGGTTAAAAAGCCTAAATGGGCTATAATAAGCTTAGGGAGGACGAAAATGACCTAATAGTTAATCAAATGACAAAAATGAACTTATTTGATGCCCACGATTGGTTAAAAACCTTAATTGGACAAGAATAAGCCTACGAAAGATGAAAATGACCTAAATGTTCATCCTATGACACAAACACATGTATTGGATGCACAAGAGTAGTTAAAAACGCTGATTTGAACTAGAATAAGCATATGGACGACGAATATGACCTAAATGTTAATCCAATGACACAAATGAACTTATTGGTTGCACAATGTAAGACCCGTAGTTTTTAAATCCTAAATTATACAATTTTAGGATATTTTGTGTGGAATTTCTTAGGCTGTTAGCCCCGTTTTTGGTATGAAGTGAGTTAAATGCCAAAAATATATTTTTGGAAATTGGATTAAAATTATTTATCGGAAAATAATTTATTCATGTTACGAAGGATTTAATACCGGGCAATTTTGTTAAAAATATCTCGGGTTGCCGAAAATTGTACCGGTCTTTTGAGTTGCGACGTGAGTAGATATTTTTATGAAAATAGTTTGAGATATGAGTGAAGTGATGTGTGTAAGAGTTGTTAGATATTTATGGGTTTGATTTTAATTATAATATATATATATATATATATATTATTAATATAAAGTAATATATATATATATATATATATATATATATATATATATATAGGAAGAAAACAAAGAAACAGAGGAAGAAAACGTGTTTCCCTCCTTGGTCGGGAACCATTATTCTCTTCCTTCTTTCTTTTCCATTTCTTTTTCGTTCTTTTGCTTCAAGAATAGAAACCCAAAGCTAGTGGGTGAGAAAGATCAAGACCCCAGCTTCTTCCTTCCTCCCGGATTCGAAAATGGAGTTAGGGATTTCAAAACCGTCAAACACACAAACCTCCCTGTTTCATCTAGATCTAAGCTTCATTTCGCGAAGAGATAGAAGGGAAAGTTGCTCACTACCACGCTACGGTGCTAGGGGACCAACTTTGGAAGCGGCGTTGCGAGCGGAGATTTTACCGGATTTGCTCGCGGTACTGTAATCGCACGTTACAGCTAACGTGAAGGTAAGGGCTCCTTCCAAACTTTTAGTTTGCATTTAGGGACTTACTTGTGGTTGTGTGGAAAAGAATTTGTTAGGGTTGAAGCGTTGATTTGGGGAAAAACGAATTAATGCTTTATGGGTGAAATTCTAATGTGGGGTTTTGGTGATGTTGATAAATGTTTCATGGAAAATGAATTTACCTCATTTATGTATGATTTTGAGTAAATGAAATTTGTTGTGTTTGAGTGATGGATTGTGTTGATTTGTGTCGCCGTATTCGGCGTGTTCATATTTGATAATTATAGAATTTGAGATGTGTTTTGTGTGGTTTGTGTGGAAAAATGATTTGGTGTGAATTATGGAGTGAATGTGAAATTATTTTTGAGTTTGTTTTGTGTGGAATTTGAAAACCATTAAGTTAAACGAGTATTAAGAATGGGGAATCTCTTAATGTCTTGTTTACTTAATGTTTGTTTTGGAAAATCGTTTAAGGTAAATGAGAATTAAGAATGGGGAATCTCTTAATGTCTCGTTTACTTAATATTTGTTTTGAAAAATCATTTAAGTTAACTGGGCGTTAAGAATGGGGAATCTCTTAATGTCTTGGTTACTTAATGTTTGTTTTGGAAAATCTTGTAAGTTAAATGAGAATTAAGAATGGGGAATCTCTTAATGTCTCGTTTACTTAATATTTGTTTCGAAAATCGTTTAAGTTAAATAAGTATTTAGAATGGGGAATCTCTTAATGACTTATTTACTTAATGTTGTTTTGGAAAATCATTTAAGTTAACTGGGCGTTAAGAATGGGGAATCTCTTAATGTCTTGGTTACTTAATGTTTGTTTTGAAAATCGCTTAAGTTAAATGAGTATTAAGAATGGGGAATCTCTTAATGTCTCGTTTACTTAATGTTTGTTTTAGTAAACCTTGCAGACCCGTGATAGGTGGCACCTTGGTAAACGGTACGGGCCCGTGATAGGCAGTACGTTTATGGTTTACGATTTTTGGTAAGTTGTGCAGACCCGTGATAGGTGGCACCTCGGTAAACAGTACAGACCCATGATAGGTGGTACGTTTACGACTTACGTTTCTTGGTAAACGGTACGGGCCCGTGATTGGCAGTACGTTTATGGTTTACGATTTTTGGTAAGTTGTGCAGACCCGTGATAGGTGGCACCTTGGTAAACGGTACGGGCCCGTGATAGGCAGTACGTTTACGACTTACGTTTCTTGGTGAATTGTGTTTGTCCGTGAGAGACTGCACATGGGTTTGTCCGTGAGAGACTACGCCCTGGTGAATTGTGTTTGTCCGTGAGAGACTGCAAAGGTGTTTGTCCGTGAGAGACTACACCCTGTTAAATTGTGAATTGTTGGTTCATTTTGTCCGTGTGGGTATTGTGTTATAAGTGTTAAGTGTTATGTTTTGGAATTTGGAGATAACATGTTTGATTGCAATACTATTTCAAAAACTCATGATGTTGTAGTGATTGTGTTATAAGTGTTAAGTGTTATGTTTTAGAATTTGGTGATAACATGTTCGATTGTAATACCATTTCGAAACTCATGATGTTGTAGTAATTGTGTTATAATCGCTAAGTGTTTTGTTTTGGAGTTGTGTGTAAGTGTGATTGATTGCAAAACTATTTCAAAACTCAAGATGTCATGGTGATTGCGCTATAATTGCTAAGTGTGGTTGTTTGGATTTGTGTGTAAGTGTTGGTTGATTTCGAACCCTTTAAAAAGCTGAAAAATGCTGAAATTTTGCTGTTTTTCTGCTGCTGTCTGATGTGTATTCGAATACAGCAGGTTGTATTCGAATACAAACATGCTGTTTTGCCACTGACTTGCTGTGTAGTCGAATACAGACTGTTGTAGTCGAATACATACATGTTGTTTTGCCACTGACTTGCTGTGTAGTCGAATACAGACTGTTGTAGTCGAATACAGACATGTTGTTTTGCTGTTGAATGCTGAAATAGCCTTGTATTCGAATACAAAGATGCTGTATTCGAATACTGCAGTGTTGTTTTGTTAAAAACTTCATTTTTCAACCTTGTTTATGAATTTTTAGCATATGGAAACCCTTTTAAGGTGCATGCTAAGTTGAAAAGGTATTTTGTGCATTTAAAAACTTAAATGTTATGTGTTAACTGTTAATTTCGGTTGGTGACCCTTTACAACTATTGTGGAAATCTGGGCTTTGCCCTCAGATGAGAGCCAGGATGATCCTACCGGTTCGTACCCTACGGATGGGAATGTAGATGGGAATGCTTGATTGGAGCTACGTTAGGAGGATCTCACGGGGCGCGTGGAGATCACTCAGGGAGTTTAGTTGTTTTGTCGAATGATCAGACTAGGTTGACAGAGGGAACATATGTCTCTCTTTTGGGTTGCCTTTATTTTTAAACTGGAAGACTGTACCACTTTTGATATGTAAATATTTTGAATTCATATTTTGAGAACTTTTTCCGCTGCTTGTAAATTATAATGACTTAATTATTTATCCAAATGTATTCCCTCACTATTTCTCTGTTTTATTTTAATTTCTTTTGAAAAAAAATACACCCTCGCTTTGAAAAACGGAGTGTTACATTATGGTATCAGAGCTTTGGTTTGGTTTTCTTTGGGGGCTGTGGAACCTTGGGTTATAGATTGCAAGTCAACCTGTAGGTTGTGAGTCGTTATCTGATCATGCGTCGGGGTAATTGGTCTGAGTTGTCAGATCAGGGGTAGTTATTATGTGTTGATATATTCAAAACTTAGTTTTGGAATTATTCGAAGTGGTGTTAAAACTTCTTCTTGATGTTGGTTTTTCGGAAACACTACCTCCAAGAGGGAACAACGTTGCAAGGAAGAACGTCAGTAGGGATGATCAAATGGTTGAAGCTACAAATAACATGGATGTTTTGTTGTTGCACGAACTGCTGCAAAGACTCGACGGGATCTGGAGAAGAGGGAAAGAGGGATTTATGCTATTAAGTCAAGAGGATTGAAAGATTGTCGTCATTACGATCCTCCAAAGTTCAAGGGTGATGAGAACTCAGGAAAAGAGATGATTAGTGGATTCAAGAAATGGAAAAGATCTTCGAGATGACGAATTGTCAAGCAGACCTGAAGCAAATCATGACGGCATGGAATTTATAAAATTGTCCCAAGGACACAGAAGCTATGTGTTGGTGAAAACTCGAAGATGATGAGTATGGATGGATTAACATTAGACTAATAAGGGATTTCAAGTAAAGATCTAAGTTGAGGACTCTTGTTAAGAAAAGTATTAGATGTTTTCCTGGTAGATTTCAGGATGAAACTGGATGAAGTTTGACAACTGTCAAGGAGATGTGAACATCATGGTATTGTTGAGAAGATAAGGCTTCCATTCGGAATAACATTTGGTGATTAGGTGTCAATGAAAGAGACTGGTATTGAAGTTAAGGGAGTGTTGCACATTAGGAGTAAATACTTCCTTGGTTAGATAAAATACGCTTTGAGAAATAGTCGATACCTTGAGGGATAAAGTCGAGCATTCGAATTAGACTGGATTCGCAACTTGGATTATTAAGTATGAATCTCATGACGAGTATAGGAGTGAGACTATATATTTTGTTCATAAGTGACCAATCTCCTTGTGGTTTAGGAGATAGTAAGTATCGATAGTGATATTGGATGCATCTGTAGACTCATAAGTGTGAATTTTGAGCAATGTTCGGAAAAACATAATGAGTTAAGCCTTGATGTATTTAACTCTATGTTGCCATTAAGTGGAATTTGGAGCATCGAGTACGAGAATACTTCAAGATTGCGGTAATATAAGTTTTGAGAGTCTATTAAAGGATGGAAATCACTGAGAGGATGTTAATATTTTGATAGGACGGAAGGATTATTCGAGATTTGATTTGGGATCCTAAGATGGTTGACTTTTAGTTGATGATTTAAAATCTCGCAAGGTTGGATGGAGGACCAGGTGATGCTTAAAACTTTCATAATCGAAGGAGTTGAGACAGGCAAGTGATAAATAATTCATGTTAAGGATGGAAGTGTTTGGAGATTTCGAGGATCATATTTTAGAATATTATTCAATGATAAAAAGTGAAAAAGAAAAAAAATGTAACAACTGATTTATGGTTTAGTTGTTGGTCTTGGGAAGTCAAGCGTGAAGATTTGAAATGATCATTTCAGTAACTAGATGGACGAAGGAAGACATGTGGGTTTTTGAGATATTTTACTGAAAAAAAAAAATTATGAGGATGAAGTTATAGATAATTATTTCTTAGAAAACGTTTGAGAAGTAATTATTTAGGACGTTCGATTGTTAGGATTCTTTCAGCTTGTATCTCGGTGAAGGTTGAGAAGGAATAAGAATTCAGCGAGTGGACCAAAAAATTGGAAAATGTACCAAGAAAATTGTTGGAGCAGCACATAGAGATGTAGCTTATGACAATTAAAGATTCAGGAAAGGAATTATCTCACCTAGAAATCCAGACATTGTTATTATAAAGGTATGCCAAGATATAAAGACATTACTTGAGTGCATGTCATGGGGATTGTTATTGTGTTCGTCAATCAAAGGAGTTAAATGTTTGTTTGATAGGAAACAATTGAACATGAAATGGAAAAGTTTGGTGGGAATTAGTAAGCCTTGATTTATTGGAATCACTATGATGAAGATGTATCACGGTTCGAGGTAGAAATTTAAGGTTTGTATAAATGGAAAAGCGATGGAGTGAATACAATGCGGTTGACTTGTCATAATAAAAGGATAATCATCAAGTTGCAAATGAAGGACACAGCGAAATTAAGAAGTATCAGAATGAATGTTGGCAGTAGAGGTAGGAGAATTATTTTCGAGTTTGTGCATAATTGCGAAGTATGTAAGAAATTTTCTAGTGAAGCGTGAATTTGAGGTGTTAGGCATGAGACAAATGTAGACTTTGATCTGTGAATTAAATTCAAGTTGGATCTTAATGGAAAACGTGACTCTGGAAATCAAGTACTAAACTGAAAGGAAGTTTGTGTGTCCCAAGTGGTATAGTCTTTGGCATGATTTCGAAAATATTTGAGGAAGCTTTGACCACCAAGCATACGTGGGGATGGAATTATTAAATTTATAGCTGGAATAACCTAGTGATAAGAACACTACAGTTTGACGTAGTTGTACGACTTAAGAAAAATCGAGGATTTGTGGATAAGGGAGAAATTTAGGAGTTCTCGGATGTAGTGATTGTTCTGTGTTCAGTGTGTTGGGGTCATTCTAAGTGTTTCAGTTTGGTACCAAATGGATGTTTCGTATCAAGTGGATGCAAATGAGGCTACGTGACATAGGTATGGGATATTTTACTTTGTCGACATGATCAAAGTTATAGACAAATAAGGGAAACTCAATGGACCTTGAGAAGATTGTTGACTGCTCGTACATTAAGATAACGTCAGTTGTAAGTTGCAAGGAGCGCTATTACAGTTCGGATAAGATAGTCTAAGCCACTATCATGGTTGTTGGCTCTTTATTGACAAATTGAGGGACTGATCATCCTTAATCTCTTGTCAATAGTAGACAAAATCATGTTGAATGGAACGGACGAGCCTTACCGACTATGGATATGTGTGAAGTTATTAAACACCCTATGAAAAGGGGTAGGCAACACTTTTTTCGAGAAGGCCAGGTGAAATAAGTTGTGACTTGTATGTTGAATTTGAGTACAAACCTAGGGTGGATTGTAACTCGTACTTTAAGTTTCGAGGACGAAACTAATTTTAGGGGGGTAGTAATGTAAGACCCGTAGTTTTTAAATCCTAAATTATACAATTTTAGGATATTTTGTGTGGAATTTCTTAGGCTGTTAACCCCGTTTTTGGTATGAAGTGAGTTAAATGCCAAAAATATATTTTTGGAAATTGGATTAAAATTATTTATCGGAAAATAATTTATTCACGTTACGAAGGATTTAATACCGGGCAATTTTGTTAAAAATATCTCGGGTTGCCGAAAATTGTACCGGTCTTTTGAGTTGCGACGTGAGTAGATATTTTTATGAAAATAGTTTGAGATATGAGTGAAGTGATGTGTGTAAGAGTTGTTAGATATTTGTGGGTTTGATTTTAATTATAATATATATATATATATATATATATATATATATATATTATTATTATTATTAATATAAAGTAATATATATATATATATATATATATATATATATATATATATATATATATATATATATATATATATATGTTAGGAAGTAGGCTAAGGGAGAAAACAAAGAAACAGAGGAAGAAAACGTGTTTCCCTCCTTGGTCGGGAACCATTATTCTCTTCCTTCTTTCTTTTCCATTTCTTTTTCGTTCTTTTGCTTCAAGAATAGAAACCCAAAGCTAGTGGGTGAGAAATATCAAGACCCCAGCTTCTTCCTTCCTCCCAGATTCGAAAATGGAGTTAGGGATTTCAAAACCGTCAAACACACAAACCTCCCTGTTTCATCTAGATCTAAGCTTCATTTCGCGAAGAGATAGAAGGGAAAGTTGCTCACTACCACACTACGGTGCTAGGGGACCAACTTTGGAAGCGGCGTTGCGAGCGGAGATTTTACCGGATTTGCTCGCGGTACTGTAATCGCACGTTACAGCTAACGTGAAGGTAAGGGCTCCTTCCAAACTTTTAGTTTGCATTTAGGGACTTACTTGTGGTTGTGTGGAAAAGAATTTGTTAGGGTTGAAGCGTTGATTTGGGGAAAAACGAATTAATGCTTTATGGGTGAAATTCTAATGTGGGGTTTTGGTGATGTTGATAAATGTTTCATGGAAAATGAATTTACCTCATTTATGTATGATTTTGAGTAAATGAAATTTGTTGTGTTTGAGTGATGGATTGTGTTGATTTGTGTCGCCGTATTCGGCGTGTTCATATTTGATAATTATAGAATTTGAGATGTGTTTTGTGTGGTTTGTGTGGAAAAATGATTTGGTGTGAATTATGGAGTGAATGTGAAATTATGTATGAGTTTGTTTTGTGTGGAATTTGAAAACCATTAAGTTAAACGAGTATTAAGAATGGGGAATCTCTTAATGTCTTGTTTACTTAATGTTTGTTTTGGAAAATCGTTTAAGGTAAATGAGAATTAAGAATGGGGAATCTCTTAATGTCTCGTTTACTTAATATTTGTTTTGAAAAATCGTTTAAGTTAACTGGGCGTTAAGAATGGGGAATCTCTTAATGTCTTGGTTACTTAATGTTTGTTTTGGAAAATCTTTTAAGTTAAATGAGAATTAAGAATGGGGAATCTCTTAATGTCTCGTTTACTTAATATTTGTTTCGAAAATCGTTTAAGTTAAATAAGTATTTAGAATGGGGAATCTCTTAATGACTTATTTACTTAATGTTATTTTGGAAAATCATTTAAGTTAACTGGGCGTTAAGAATAGGGAATCTCTTAATGTCTTGGTTACTTAATGTTTGTTTTGAAAATCACTTAAGTAAAATGAGTATTAAGAATGGGGAATCTCTTAATGTCTCGTTTAATTAATGTTTGTTTTAGTAAACCGTGCAGACCCGTGATAGGTGGCACCTTGGTAAACGGTACGGGCCCGTGATAGGCAGTACGTTTATGGTTTACGATTTTTGGTAAGTTGTGCAGACCCGTGATAGGTGGCACCTCGGTAAACAGTACAGACCCGTGATAGGTGGTACGTTTACGACTTACGTTTCTTGGTAAACGGTACGGGCCCGTGATAGGCAGTACGCTTATGCTTTACGATTTTTGGTAAGTTGTGCAGACCCGTGATAGGTGGCACCTTGGTAAACGGTACGGGCCCGTGATAGGCAGTACGTTTACGACTTACGTTTCTTGGTGAATTGTGTTTGTCCGTGAGAGACTGCACATGGGTTTGTCCGTGAGAGACTACGCCCTGGTGAATTGTGTTTGTCCGTGAGAGACTGCACAGGTGTTTGTCCGTGAGTGACTACACCCTGTTAAATTGTGAATTGTTGGTTCATTTTGTCCGTGTGGGTATTGTGTTATAAGTGTTAAGTGTTATGTTTTGGAATTTGGTGATAACATGTTTGATTGCAATACTATTTCAAAAACTCATGATGTTGTAGTGATTGTGTTATAAGTGTTAAGTGTTATGTTTTAGAATTTGGTGATAACATGTTCGATTGTAATACCATTTCGAAACTCATGATGTTGTAGTAATTGTGTTATAATCGCTAAGTGTTTTGTTTTGGAGTTGTGTGTAAGTGTGATTGATTGCAAAACTATTTCAAAACTCAAGATGTCGTGGTGATTGCGCTATAATTGCTAAGTGTGGTTGTTTGGATTTGTGTGTAAGTGTTGGTTGATTTCGAACCCTTTAAAAAGCTGAAAAATGCTGAAATTTTGTTGTTTTTCTGCTGCTGTCTGATGTGTATTCGAATACAGCAGGTTGTATTCGAATACAGACATGCTGTTTTGCCACTGACTTGCTGTGTAGTCGAATACAGACTGTTGTAGTCGAATACATACATGTTGTTTTGCCACTGACTTGCTGTGTAGTCGAATACAGACTGTTGTAGTCGAATACAAACATGCTGTTTTGCTGTTGAATGCTGAAATAGCCTTGTATTCGAATACAAAGATGCTGTATTCGAATACAGCAGTGTTGTTTTGTTAAAAACTTCATTTTTCAACCTTGTTTATGAATTTTTAGCATATGGAAACCCTTTTAAGGTGCATGCTAAGTTGAAAAGGTATTTTGTGCATTTAAAAACTTAAATGTTATGTGTTAACTGTTAATTTCGGTTGGTGACCCTTTACAACTATTGTGGAAATCTGGGCTTTGCCCTCAGATGAGAGTCAGGATGATCCTACCGGTTCGTACCCTACGGATGGGAATGTAGATGGGAATGCTTGATTGGAGCTACGTTAGGAGGATCTCACGGGGCGCGTGGAGATCACTCAGGGTGTTTAGTTGTTTTGTCGAATGATCAGACTAGGTTGATAGAGGGAATATATGTCTCTCTTTTGGGTTGCCTTTATTTTTAAACTGGAAGACTGTACCACTTTTGATATGTAAATATTTTGAATTCATATTTTGAGAACTTTTTCCGCTGCTTGTAAATTATAATGACTTAATTATTTATCCAAATGTATTCCCTCATTATTTCTCTGTTTTATTTTAATTTCTTTTGAAAAAAAATACACCCTCGCTTTGAAAAACGGGGTGTTACACACAAGATTAGTTAAAATCCCGAATTGGACTAGGGAGGACGAAAATGACCTAAATGTTAATCCAATGACACAAACACACATATTGCATGCACAAAATTCCTTAAAAACCCTTATTGGATTAGAATAAGCCTATAGAGGCTGAATGATGACGAAAATGTTAATCCAATGGCACTAACACACGTATTGCATGCACAAGATTGGTTAAAAACCCTATTTGGACAAGAATAATCATACGAAAGACGAAAATGACCTAAACGTTAATTCAATGACATAAACAAACCTATTGGATGCAAAAGATTGGTTAAAAATCCAAATTGGACAAGAATAAGCCTAAGGAGGACGAAAATGACCTAAATATTAATCTAATGACGCAAACACACCTGTTGGATGCACAAGATTGGCTACAAATCCTAATTGGACAAAAATAATCCTAAGGAGGACCAAAATGACCTAAATGTTAATCCAAAATCACAAACACACGTATTAGATCAACAAGAATGGATAAAAATCCTAATTAGACTAGAATAATCCTAGGGGGGGACGAAAATTACCTAAATGTTAATCCAATGACACAAATGAACTTATTGGATGTACAAGATTGGTTATAAATCCTAATTGGACAAGAATAAGCCTAGGGAGGTTGAAAATGACCTAAATGTTAATGTAGTGACACAAACACACCTATTGGATGCACCAGATTGGTTAAAACCCTAATTGGACTAGAATAAGCCTACGGAGGACGATAATGACCTAAATGTCAATCCAATGATACAAATGAACTTAATGGATGCACAAGATAGGTTAAAAATGCTAAATAGACTAGAATAAGCCTATGGATGACGATAATGACCTAATAGTTAATCAAATGACACAAATGAACTTATTGGATGCCCAAGATTGGTTAAAAACCTTAAATGGACAAAAATAAGCCTAGAAAGGATGAAAATGACCTAAATGTTCATCCTATGACACAAACACATGTATTGGATGCACAAGATTGGTTAAAAACCCTGATTTGGACTAGAATAAGCATAGGGACAACGAATATGACCTAAATGTTAAACCAATGACACAAATGAACTTATTGGTTGCACAAGATTAGTTAAAATCCCGAATTGGACTAGAATAAGACTAGGGAGGACGAAAATGACCTAAATGTTAATCCAATGACACAAACACACATATTGCATGCACAAGATTGCTTAAAAACCTAGTTAGACTCGAATAAGCCTTGGGAGGACAAAAATGACGTATGTTAATCCAATGACACAAGCAAACCTATTGGATGTTTAAGATTGGTTAAAAACCCTAATTGGACTAGAATAATCCTAGGGAGGACGTAAATGACCTTAATGTTAATCCAATGACACAAATACACCTATTTAATGCACAAGATTGGTAAAACCCTAAATGGACTAGAATAAGACTATGGAGGACGAAAATGAACTAAGTGTTAATCAAATTACACAAATGAACTTATTGGATGCCCAACATTGGTTAAAAACACTAATTGAACTAGAATAAGCCTAGGGAGGATGAAGATGACCTATATGTTAATCCAATATCACAAACCCTTATTGGATGCACAACATTGGATAAAAACCCTAATTGGACAAGAGTAAGTCTACGGAGGATGAAAATGACCTAAATGTTAATCCAATGACACAAAAACAAATATTGGATGCACCAGATTGGTTAAAACACTAATTGGACAAGAATAAACAAATGAAGACGAAAATGACCTCAATGTAATCCAATGACACAAAAAAACCTATTGGATGCTCAAGATTGGTTAAAAAGAAAAATTAGACTAGAATCACCCTAGGGGGACGAAAATGACCTAAATGTTAATCCATTGACACAAACGCAACTAATGAATGCATAAGACAGGTTAAAAACCCTAACTAGACTAGAATAAGCCTATGGAGGACGAAAACGACTTAAATGTCAATCCAATGACACAAATGAACTTATTGGATGCACAAGATTAATTAAAAACCCTAATGGGGTTCGACTAAACCGTAATGGGGTTCGAATAAGCATAGGGAGGACGAAAATGACCTAGATGTTAATCCATTAACACAAACACATGCATAATATGCACCATATTGTTTAAGAACCCTAATTAGACTAGAATGATCTCAGGGACGACGAAAATGACCTAAATGTTAATCCAACGATACAAACAAAAGATCAAAATTGGTTAAAAACCCTAATAGGACTAGAATAAGCCTACGAAAGATCAAAATTGTCTAAATATTAATCCAATGACACAAATGAACTTATTGCGTGCACAATATTGGTTAAAAATCCTAAATTGACTAGAATAAGACTAGGGAGGGCGTAAATGACCTTAATGTTAATCTAATGACACAACCACACCTATTGGATGCACAAGATAAGTCTAGGAGGACGAAAATTACGTAAATGTAATCCAATGAAAGAAAGACACATATTGGATGCACAAGATTGGTTAAAACCCTAATTGTACTAGATTAAGCCTACGAAGGTCGAAAATGACCTAAATGTCAATCCAATGAGACAAATGAACTTATTGCATGCACAAGATTGGTTAAGAACCCTATTTGGACTAGAATAAGCCTTGGGAGGACGAAAATGACCTAAATGTCAATCTGATGACACAAATGAACTTCTTGCACGGACAAGACTGGTGAAAAGCCGTAAACGGACTAGAATAAGCCTTTGGAGGACGAAAATGACCTAAATGTTAATCAAATGACCTTATTGGATGCCCAAGATAGCTTAAAAACCCTAATTGGGCTAGAGTAACCTTATATGTTAATCAAATGTTACAAACACACCCATTGGACGCACAACATTGGATAAAAACCCTAATTGGAATAGAGTAAGCCTACGGAGGAGGAAAATAACCTAAATGTTAATCCAACGACACAAAAACACCTATTGGATGCACAAGATTGGTTAAAAAACTAATTAGACAAGAATAAGCATACGAAAGACGAAAATGACCTAAACGTTAATCCAATGACACAAACAAACCTATTGGATGCACAAGATTGGTTAAAAATCCAAATTGGCCAAGAATAAGCCTAAGGAGGACGAAAATGACCTAAATGTTAATCTAATGACGCAAACACACCAATTGGATGCACAAGATTGGTTACGAAAATGACCTAAATGTTAATCGAGAATCACAAACACACGTATTAGATCAACAAGAATGGGTAAAAACCTTAATTAGACTTGAATAAGCCTAGGGAGGTAAAAAATGACCTAAATGTTAATCCAACGGAACAAATGAACTTATTTGATGCACAAGGATTAGAATAAGCGTAAGGAGGATGAAAATGACCTATATGTTAATGCAGTGACACAAACACAGTTATTGGATGCACCAGATTTATTAAAACCCTAATTGGACTAGAATAAGCCTACGGAGGCCAAAATGACCTAAATGTTAATCCAATCACACAAACACACCTATAGGATGCAAAAGATTGGTTAAAATCCCTAATTGGATTAGAATAAGCCTAGGGAGGGCGAAAACGACCTCTATATAAATCCAATTACACAAATGAACTTATTGGATGCACAAGATTAATTAAAAACCCTAATTGGACTAGAATAAGCATAGGGAGTATGACAATGACATAAATGTTAATCCGGACACAAACACACCTATTGGATGCACAAGATTGTTTAAAAACCCTAATTGGACAAGGATAAGCCTTGAGAGGACGAAAACGACCTAAATATTAATCTAATGATAGCGACACACCTATTGGATGCAAAAGATTGTTTAAAAACCTTATTTGAACAAGAATAAGCCTAAGGAGGACGACAATGGCTTAATTGTTAATACGCTGAGACAAACACACTTATTGGATGCACAAGATTGGTTAAAAACCTTAATTGGACAAGAATAAGCCTAGGGAGGACGAAAATGACCTAAGTGTTAATCCAATGACACAAACACATGTATTGGATGCACCAGATGAGTTAAAACCCTAATTGGACTTGAATAAGCCTACGGAGGACGAAAATTGCCTAAATATCAATCCAATGACATGACACAAATGAACTTATTGGATGCACAAGATTGGTTAAAAACCCTAAATGGATTAGAATAAGCCTAAGGAGGATGGAAATGGCCTAAATGTTAATCCAATGACACAAACACACCTATTGGATGCACAAGACTGAATAAAAACACTAATTGGACTAGAATACGCCAAGGGAGGATGAAAATGACCTAAATATTAATCCAATGACACAAACAAACCTATTAGATAAGCAAGATTGGTTAAAAACACGAATTAGACTAGAATAAGACTACGGAGGAAAAAATGACCTAAATGTTAATTCAAAAACACAAACACGCGTATTGGATGCACAAGATTGGTTAAAAACCTTGATTGGACTAGAATAAGCCTAGGGAGGACGAAAATAACTTAAATGTTAATCCAATGACACAAATGAACTTATTGGATGCACGAGATTGGTTAAGAACCCTAATTGGACTAGAATAAGCCTACGGTGGATGCAAATGACCTAAATGTTAATCCAATTTTACAAGAACACGCATTGCACTCACAAGATTGGTTTAAATTCCTAATTGAACTAGAATAAGCATACGAATGACAAAAGTTACCTAAATGTTAATCCGATGACACAAATGAACTACAATATGCCTGGGGAGGAAGAAAATGACCTAAATATTAATCAATGATACAAACACACCTATTGGAGGCACAAGATTTGTTACAAACCCGAATTGGACTAGGATAGGCCTAGCAAGGGCGCAAATGACCTAAATGTTAATCCAATGACCCAAACAAACATATTAGATGCACAATATTGGTTAAAAACCTTTATAACACTAGAATAAGCCTAGGGAGGACGAAAATGTCGTAAATGTTAATCTAATGACATAAACACACAAATTGGATGCACAAGATTGGTTAAAACCCTAATAGCACTAGAATATTCATAAGGAGGACGAAAATAACATAAATGTCAATCCAATAAGACAAATGAACTTATTGGATGCACAAGATTGGTTGAAAACCCAAAATGGACTAGAATAAGACTAGAGAGGACCAAAATGACCACAATCTTAATCCAATCTCACAAATCAACTTATTGGATGAATAAGATTGGTTAAAAACCATAATTGGACAAGAATAAGCCTATAGAATACGAAAATATCCTGAATGTTTCTCCAATGAAACAAATGAATTTATTAGATGCACATAATTGGTTAAAACCCCTAATTGGTCTAGATTAAGCCTAAGGAGGACGAAACTGACCTGAATGTTAATCCAATGACACAAACACGCGTATTGGATGCACAACATTGGTTAAAAACCCTAATTGGACAAATATAAGCCTAGGTAGGACGGACATGACCTAAATGTTAATCCAATATCACAAACATACGTATTAGATGCAGAAGATTGGTAAAAACCCTAATTGGACTAGAATAAGCATAGGGTGGATGCAAATGACCTAAATGTTAATCAAATTTTACAAACACCCGCATTGCACTCACAAGATTAATTTAAATTCCTAATTGAACTAGAATAAGCATACAGATGAAAAAAGTTACCTAAATGTTAATCCAATGACACAAATGAACTAAAATAAGCCAGGGGAGGATGAAAATGACCTAATTATAAATCCAATTATACAAACACACCTATTGGAGACACAAGATTCGTTACAACCCCGAATTGGACTAGGATAGGCCTATCAAGGACACAAATGACCTAAATGTAAATCCAATGACTCAAACAAACATATTAGATGCACAAGATTGGTTAAAAACCTTTATTACACTAGAATAAGCCTAGGGAGGAAAAAAATCACGTAAATGTTAATCCAATGACACAAACAAAATTATTGGATGCTCAAGATTGGTTAAAACCCTAATTGCACTAGAATAGTCCTACGGAGGACGAAAATGGCATAAATGTCAATCCAATTAGACAAATGAACTTATTGGATGCACAAGATTGGTTAAAAACCCAAAATAAACTTGAATAAGACTGGGGAGGACGAAAATGAACTCAATCTTAATCCAATCTCACAAATAAAGTTATTGGATGCACAAGATTGGTTAAAAACACGAATTAGACAAGAATAAGCATATAGAATACGAAAATGTTCTGAATGTTTATCCAATGAAACAAATGAATTTATTAGATACACATAATGGGTTAAAACCCCTAATTGGTCCAGATTAAGCCTAAGGAGGATGAAACTGACCTAAATGTTAATCCAATGACAAAAGCACGCGTATTGGATGCACAACATTGGTTAAAAACCCTAATTGGAAAAATGTAAGCCTAGGGTAGACGAAAATGACGTAAATGTGAATTCAATGACACAAACATACGTATTGGATGCACAAGATTGGTTAAAAACCCTAATTGGACTAGAATAAGCCTAGGGAGGACAATTATGACCTAAATATTAATCCAATGATACAAATGAATTTTTTGGATGCACAAGATTTGTTAAAAATCCTAATTGGACTAGAATAACCCTAGGGTGGACGAAAAGGACCTAATTGATAATCCTATGACACAACCACACCTATTGGATGCACAAGATTGTTTAAAAACCATTATTGGACTAGAATAAGCCTACTGAGGACAAAAATTACCTAAACATTAATCCAATGACCCAAATGAACTTATTGGATGCATAAGATTGGTTAAAAACGATAATTGAACTACATTAAGCCTAAGGAGGACGAAAATGACCGAAATGTTAATCCAATGAAACAAACACACTTATTGGATGCACAAGATTGGTTAAAACCCCTAATTGGATAAGAATAAGCCTAGGAAGGATGAAAATGACCTAAATGTTCATCCAACGACAAAAACCGACGTATTAGATACACAAGATTGGTTAAAAACCCTGATTGGACTAGAATAAGCCTAGGGAGGAAGAAAATGACCTTAATGTTAATCCAATGATACAAATGAACTTATTGGGTACACAAGATTTGTTAAAACACTAATTGAACTATATTAAGCCTATAGAGGACGAAAATTATCCAAATGTTAATCTATTGACACAAATGAACTTATTTGATACACAAGATTTGTTAAAAACCATAATTGGACTATAATAAGCCTTGGGAGGACAAAAATGCCCTAAATGTAAATTCAATGACAGAAAAAAAAACCTATTGGAGGCACACCATTGGTTACAAACCTTAATTGGACAAGAATTCGCCTAGGAAGAACTAAAATGACCTAAATGCTCATGCAATGACACAAACACACGCATTGTATGCACAAGATAGGTTAAGAACCCTAATTTGACTAGAATAAGCCTAGGGAGGACAAGAATGACCTATATGTTAATCCGAAAGAATAACCCTAGGTAGAACGAAAATGACCTAAATGTTCATCCAATGACACAAACATAGATATTGGATGCACAAGAATGGTTAAAAATCCTAAATTATAATATAATGACACAAACATGCCTATTGGATGCACTTGATTAGTTAAGAACCTGAATGTTAATCTAATGTAACAAATGAACTTATTAGATGCACAAGATTGGTTAACAACGTTAATTGGACTAGAATAAGCCTAGGGAGGACGAAAGTTACCTAAATGTTAATCAAATGACACCAGGACACTTATTGGATGCACAAGATTGGATAAAAACCTTAATTGATCTTGAAGAAGTCTAGGAAGGACGAAAATGACCTAAATGGTAATCCAATGAAACAAATGAACTTATTAGATACACAACATTGGTTCAAAACACTAATTAGACTAGAATAAATCTGGGGGGATGAAAATGAGCTAAATGTAAATCCAATGACCCAAACACACCTATTGCATGCACAAGATTGATTAAAAACCCTAATTGGACAAGTATAAGCCTAAGGAGGACAAAAATGACCTAAATGTTAATCCAATGACACAAACACACGTATTGGATCCACAAGATTGGTTTAAAACCCAAAATACACTAGAATAAGCCTAGGAAGGATGAAAATATCCAAAATGTTAGTCTAATGATACAAACACACCTATTGGATGCCAAAGATTGGTTAGAAACCAAGGGATCAACTTGCACTCTTGTTGGCTATTCTGATTCTGATTTTGCTTTTTGCAAATTAGACAGAAAAAGTACATCTGGTAGTTGCCATCTATTAGGGAATTCACTTGTATCTTGGCATAGCAAGAAACAAAATAGTGTTGCACTTTCAATAGCTGAGGCTGAATATGTATCTACTCGAAGTTGTTGTGCACAACTATTATGGATGAAACAACATCTTTCTGACTTTGTTGTTGATCTTGGAACTGTGCCTATAATGTGTGACAACACTAGTGCCATAAATATAACAAAGAATCATGTTATGCACTCAAGAACTAAGCATATAGAGATTAGACATCATTTCATTAGGGATCAATATCAAAATGGTAATATCATGCTTGAATACATTAATACTTCTGATCAATTAGCTGATATCTTTACCAAAGCTCTACCCAAAGAAAGTTTCTTCTATATTAGAATGAAACTTGGTATAATAGATCAAAATGAAATCTAATCCCTGTGAAAAATCAATTGAGAAATCGATGTTTCCTCTAAACTGACTAACTTGCAATAGATAAATCGATTTGTACATCGATTATCCTGTGTCCAAATCTCAAATCAGCATTACAAAATCGAATACATAATCGATTTATGCTACAATGCTTCTCTACTTTGAAAATATAAAATACGATAATCGATTTCATAATCGATTTAGTACCCAGTGGTAGCACTAAATGCTGAAGTATACATCAATCCAATCGATTGATGAATCGATTGAAGATTTGGAAAATCATTTAAAAAATCGATTTCATAATCGATTATTTTTCCCAGAAATCCAAAGATTTGAGAAATTTTCCAAACTCAAACCCGAGCATCAATTTGGTAATCGATTTTCGCAATTTATCAAACCTGCAAGTCCAATAAGTCGATTTGGAAGTCGATGCTGTTCTGAGAAGTTTTCCTGAACTGATATGTCAATCGATTTGGACATCTATTTATTCATTGAAAACTCACTTAAGGAAATCGATTTGGGACTCGATTTGAAATATGACTGTTGCAAAAAATTCTAGCCGTTGGAGGCAACTATAACTAAGACCTTTCATTTCCCTCCAATAACGGTAACTAAATCGATTTGGCAATCGACGTGTCTTGTGCAAATGCTGAATAACATCGATTTAGAAATCGATTCTGAACAGTACTACTTAAAACCCTAAATCGATTTCTCAACTCATTTTCTCTCAACTTCTCCTACTTCTCAAACTTCTCTATGCTTTAACACTTCTAAAATCTCTCTGATTCCTTGAAACGTCTAAAACTTCCTAAATCTCTCAAATGGCAAGAGTGAAGCAAACAAGTGACAAAACCCCATTTGGGTCTCAAGATGTCTTTTGAAGACATAGTTGACATTGGAAATCAAGAAAATAAAGAAACAAACCCTATTAACCTAGATAGTACTGAACCTCATGGTGAGGAGACACTTGCTGAGGCTAATACAACAGTCTCTACCTCTCCCACTGGTGATAATGAGGAACAGCTCTTGATTAGTTATTTAGGCTTTTGTTTTCTTTGGTGGTTTGTAATGTTTCTGTGTTTTCAGTGTATATCTTGCAATAGCTTTTGAATCATCATTCTCAATTGTATTTTCTTTTTGAATATAATGACAAAAGGGGGAGAATTTGATCCAATTTAACTTGTACTTTTGTGCTCTGATCTCTTGTTTTGTGCTCTGAACTCTTGTGCTCTGATACTAAAATTTGATATGGAATTGTGCATATGTGATCTGATATGTGATTGTGCTGATGTTGTGCTCTGACATCAATCAAATTCAAATTGTGCTTTAAATTGTGCTTATGTGATCTGATGTTGTGATTGGATGAATACTCTGATATACCAAATTTAAATGAATTTGAATAAAGTGTATTCTTATGTGCTCTGTTACCAAACTTAAATGATTTTAAATTGGATGCTCTGATACTGTGTTCTGATTACTCTGATACCAAACTTGAATATATACTCTGATACTATATACTTTGGTATCAAACTTGAAATGAATTATGAAGTATATAATTCAGGGGGAGTTTTAATGTTGAAATGAAATTTGAAATTAGAATGAATTATGAAGTCTATAATTCAGGGGGAGTTTTTAAATAATAGTTATTATAAAGTTAAGTTTTGAAATGTAATCTCAAAGTTAAATTGTATGTTTGTCATTTAATCAAAAAAAGGGAGATTGTAAGAAATATGCCTCCTTGATATTGATTTTGATATAACTTTCAAACATACAATGTATATGCATTATTTGATAAATCTAATAGTGTAAGTTGAGATACATTTCAGGAAATCAATCAAGCAAAGATTAATCATATCAAAAGGCTTGAAGATTATGTGAAAAAGAATCAAACACTTGGACAAATCTTGGATCTCAAGCAATCAAGCAAAGATTGATGATAGTATACAAAGCTTGAAGATTATATGCAATTTTGTCTAGTGGTCATAGTATTTAATAGGTAGATTCATCATTATGGTTTCATATCTAAGTATTTGCCAAATTAAAAATGAAATCATAAAATAAGTAAGTAAATCAATCAATTGGTAAATCGATTGATAAATCAACTAGGTAATTGATTGTCTAATTCACAGAACAAATTTTCACTGAGTTAATCGATTGGGAAATCGATTACTTAAATATTTTTAATCAGGTATGTGTTTTGTGATTAAAGAAATCAATTGGACAATCGATTTTCAAATCAATTGGGTAATTGATTTTCTAACCCACTGAACAAAGCTTCTACTGAGTCAATCAATTGGTAAACCGATTACTAAAATGTTTTTAATCAGGTATGTGTTCTCTGATTAAAAGAAAATTGATTGGACAATCGATTGATACATTTTTCTTAAGTTACAAGTTTTCTACTAATCGATTAGGAAATCGATTGCATGAATGAACTAGTTAATCATTTATCAGAAACATATTGCATAATCAATTGGCACATCGATTTTGAATAAATATCCAAGTTACTGGGACATGTTAAGTCGATTGTAAAATCGATTGAAGTAAATGTCTGTGTTACAGGGAGAATTTAGCCCATTTCCAAATCGATTATGTTAATAAAAGAATCGACTGAGTAATCGATTGTTTTGATCTTGTTGTTTGAACAAAACAATTATAATCGATTATTCAATCGATTCTGATATGAACTGAGTATCAGTTTCCGATATATGCATTAAAAGAATTGATTAGGAAATCGATTAGTTCATCTATTTTCAAGATTTAAGAAAAACAAGAAACGCGATAATTAATTAGGCAATCGATTAAGCTGGTAATACACATTAATAAAATCGATTGGGAAATCGATTTAACTGAAGTTTTTCTGAAACTATATAAACTTTATCAATCACAATTTTCATAGCAGTTAATACATTTTGAAAGAACCTAAAAGTTTTCATTGGCTACTCGAAAATTACACTTTGAGAGAAACTATTATAACTCACAAATATCAATTGGCAAATACTTAGAGTGTGAGATTTGTGTGATTGAATAAAGTGTTCTTAGTTCTTAGTTCTTGTTGTAAGAAACAATCTTTGTAAAAGAAAGTGTGGAAATCCAGTATTGTGAAACTGGTGGTTATCTTTTAGGGTGTGTGATCATCTAAAAGAAACCTCAATCTGATCTTGCTAGAGCTTGGCGAGTAGCTCTTAAGGATAGGTTGGTATTTGTAGTAGTTTGATGTTGAGTTAGATGTATAGGTAGTGAGGTGCTGGAAAGTCTGTAAACACACTCAAATCGTTACTAGTGAAGGCTGAAATCTTTGAGTGATTTCAGGAGTGGATGTAGACTATCGAATCGATAGTCGAACCAGTATAAAAATCCCTGGTGCACACTTTTCTATCTCTAAACTCTTTATATTGATAATGCATGTGTTCTTGTATGTTTGTTCTTGAATGTTGGTTTTGAATAAGTTCTGAATACATTATTGTTACGTTCTTGAATGTTTGTGAATCTCTGTTTTGAATAATCTTTTGAATCTATAACTATTAACTTGGAATTAATATTAAACAAGTTGGTTTTAATATTAAGTTCATCACTTAGAAAGAAATTGGATAATTTGGTTAATAATCTTGTGTATAACTTTCTAAGGATAGAGGTCATTTAACCAACAAATAAGACTAGGGAGGACGAAAATGACCTAAATGCTCATCCAATGACACAAACACACCTATTGGATGCACAAGATCGGTTAAAAATCCAAAATGCCCCAAAATAAGTCTAGCGAGGACAAAAATGACTTAAATATGTTCATCCAATGACACAAACACACCTATTGGATGCACAAGAACGGTTAAAACCGCTAATTGGACAAGAATTAGACTAGGGATGAAGAAAATAACCTAAATGTTCATCCAATGACACAAACCCACCTATTGGATGCACAAGATTGGATAAAAACCCTAATTGACCAAGTATAAGACTAGGGAGGACGAAAATGACCTTAAAGTTAATCCAATGACACAAATGAACTTATCGGATGCGCAACATTGGTTAAAAACCTAATTGGATAGGAATAAGACTAGGGAGGACGAAAATGACCTAAATGTTCATCCAACGAATGAAACACACCTATTGGAGCCACAAGATTGGGTAAAACCCAAATTGGACAAGAATAAGCCTAGGGAGGATGAAAATGACCTAAATGTTGATCCAATGACACAAACACACCTATTGGATGCACAAGATCGGTGAAAAACCCAAATTGCCCCAAAATAAGTCTAGAGAGGATGAAAACGACCTAAATGTTCATCCAATGACACAAACACGCCTATTGGATGTACAAGATTGGTTAAAAACCCTAATTGGACGAGAATAAGCCTAGGGAGGACGAAAATGAAGTAAATGTTAATCCAATGACAAAAACACATCTATTTGATGCACAAGATTGGTTAAAAAACCTAATTGGACAAGCATAAGCCTAGGGAGGACAAAAATGACACAAATTTTCATCCAACGACAGAAACACACCTATTGGATGCACAAGATTGGTTAAAAACCGTAATTGGACAAGAATAAGCCTAGGGAGGACGAAAAAGAACTAAATGTTAATGCAATGAACCAAACACACCTATCGGATGCAAATGACTTAAATGTTGATACAATGACACAAACACTCCTATTGGATGTACAAGATCAGTTAAAAACCCAAATTAGACAACTATAAGACTAGGGTGGACGAAAATGACCTAAATGTTAATCCAATGATACAAACACACCTATTGCATGCACGAGATTGGTTAAAAACTATAATTGCCCAAGAATAAGTCTAGAGATGACGAAAATGACCGAAATGTTAATCCAATGAAACAAATCAACTTATTGGAGTCGCAAGATTGGTTAAAAATCCTAATTGAATAAGAATAAGTCTAGGAAGGACGAAAATAACCTAAATGCTGATCCAATGACACAAACACACCTATTGGATGCACACGAATGGTCAAAAACCCTAATCGGACGAGAATAAGCCTAGGGAGGACGAAAATGACCTAAATGTTAATCCAATGACACAAACACACCTATTGGATGCACTAGATGGACTAAAAACTCTAATTGCACTAGAATAAGCCTAGGGAGAAGAAAAAGGACCTAAATGTTCGTCGAATGACTCAAAAACACCTATTGGATGCACCAGATCGATTAAAAAACCTAATTGGAAAAGAATAAGACTAGGGAGGATGAAAATGACCTAATTGTTCATCCGATGACACAAACACACCTATTGGATGCACAAGATTGGTTAAAAACCCTAATTGGACAAGAATAGGACTAGGGAGGACTATAAAGACCTAAATGTTCATCCAATGACACAAACACAACTATTGGATGCACAAGATTGGATAAAAACCCTAATTGCCCAAGAATAAGCCCAGGTAGACGAAAATGACCTAAATTTTCATCCAATGACACAAACACACCTATTGGATGTACAAGATTGGATAAAAACCCTAATTGCCCAAGAATATGATTAGGGAGGACGAAGATGACCTAAACGTTAATCCAATTATATAAATGAACTTATTCGGTGTGCCACAATGGTCAAAAACCATAATTGGACAAGAAAATGACTAGGGAGGACAAAAATGACTTAAATGTTCATCCAATGACACAAACACGCCTATTTGATGCACAAGATAGTTTAAAAACCCTACTTGGCAAAGAATAAGATTAGGAAGGACAAAAATGACCTAAATGTTCATCCAAGGACACAAACACACCTATTGTATGCACAAGATTGGTTAAAAACTCAAATTGGACAAGAATAAGGCTAGGGAGGACGAAAATGACCTAAATGTTCATCCAACGACTCATACACACACCTATTGGAGGCACAAGATTGGTTAAAACCCTAATTGGACGAGAATAAATCTACGGACGACGAAAATGACGTAAATGTTAATCCAATGACACAAACACCTCTATTGGAGGCACATGATTGGTTAGAAACCATAATTGGCCAAGAATATGCGTAGGGCGGACAAAAATGACTTAAATCTACATCCAATGACACAGATACACCTATTGGATGCACAAGATCACCTAAAAACCCTAATTGGACAAGAATAAGACTAGGGAGGACAAAAATGACCTAAATGTTCATCTAACGATACAAACACACCAATTGGATCTACATGATTGGTTAAAAACCCGAATTGGACGAGATTAAACCTAGGGACGACGAAAATGACGTAAATGTTAATCCAATGCACCAACACATTTATTTGATGCATAAGATTGGTTAAAAACCCTAATTGGACGAGAATAAACCTAGGGACGAAGAAAATGACATAAATGTTAATCCAATGACACCAACACATCTATTGGATACATAAGATTGGTTAAAAACGCTAATTGGACGTGAATATGAATAGGTAGGAAGAAAATGACCTAAAAGTTCATCCAATGACACAAACACACCTATTGGGTGCACCAGATCGGTTAAAAACTCTAATCGGACAAGAATAAGCCTATGGAGGACGAAAATGACCTAAATGTTCATCCAATGACACAAACACACCTATTGGATGCACAAGATTGGTTAAAAACCATAATTTGAGAAGATTAAGCCAAGGGAGGACGAAAATGAGCTAAATTAACATCAAACGACACAGACACACCTATTGGATGCACAAGATCGCCTAAAAACCCTAATTGGACCAGAATAAGACAACAGAAGACGAAAATGACCTAAATGTTCATCCAATGATAGAAACACACCTATTGGATCTACAAGATTGGTTAAAAACCCTAATTGGACGAGAATAAACCTAGGGACGACGAAAATGACGTAAATGTTAATCCAATGACACCAACACATCTATTGGATACATAAGATTGGTTAAAAACCCTAATTGGACAATAATAAGCCTAGGGAGGTAAAAAATTACCTAAATGTTCATCCAATGACACAAACACACTTATTGGATGCACAAGATTGGTTAAAAACCCTAATTGGACAAGAAATAGCCTAGGGAGGACAAAAATGACCTAAATGTTCATCCAATGACACAAACACGCCTATTGGATGCACAAGATTGGTTAAAAACCAAAACTTGACAGGATTAAGCCTAGGGAGGACGAAAATGACCTAGATGTTAATCCAATGACATAAACACACCAATTGGATGTACAAGATTGGTTAAAACCCTAATTGGACAAGAATAAGCCTAGGGAATAAGCCTAGGGTGGCAAAAATGACGTAAATGTTCATCCAATGACAAAAACACACCTATCGGATGCACTGGAATGGTTAAAAACCCTAATTGTCCAATAATAAGTCTACGGAGGACTAAAATCACCTAAATGTTAATCCAATGAAACAAATGAACTTATTGGATGCACAAGAGCGGTAAAATAACCTAATTGGACAAGAATAAGACAAGGGAGCACGTAAATTACCTTAATGTTCATCCAATGACACAAACCCACATATTGGATACACATGATCGGTTAAAAACCCTAATTGGACAAGAATAAGACTAGGGAGGAGGAAAATTACCTAAATTTTTATCCAATGACACAAACACACCTATTGGATGCACAAGATTGGTTAAAAACCCTAATTAGACAAGAATAAGCCTAGGGAGGACGAAATGAACTAAATGTTCATCCAACAACACAAACACACCTATTTGATGCACAAGATTGGCTAAAAACCCTAATTGGACAAGAATAAGACCAGGGAGGACAAAAATGATATAAATGTTCATCCAATGACACAAACACACCTATTGGATGCACAAAATCGGCTAAAAACCCTAATTGGACAAGAATAAGACTAGGGAGGACGAAAATGACCTAAATGTTCATCCAACGATTCAAACAAACCTATTGGACGCACAAGATTGGTTGAAACCCTAATTGAACAAGAATAAGCAGAGGGAGAACGAAAATGACCTAAATGTTCATCCAATGACACAAACACACCCATTGGATGCACAAGATTGGTTAAAAACCCTAATTGCCCAGGAATAAGTCTAGGAAGGACGTAAATGACTTAAATGTTAATCCAATGACACAAACACACCTATTGGATGCGCAAGATTGGTTAAAAACCGTAATTGGACGAGAATAAGACTAGGCAGGATGTAAATGACCTAAATGTTCATCCAAGGACACAAACACACCTATTGGATGCACAAGAACGGTTAAAAACCCAAATTGGAGAAGAATAATGTAAGACCCATAATTTTAAAGTGTACTTTATGTATTTTGGTGTATTTTTGGTATTGAACTCAGAGGCTTTTTAGCCAAAGTTATTAATATTTTGGAGTTTATAAGACCAAAAAGATATTTTGATGCCCGATTAGAATTACTCGTCGATAAATAAATTAAATTACCTGCGGTGAATCTTTTACGAAGAGTTTAATGCGTTATGTGTGAAAGCGTAATTTAATAAATATCTAACGACTTTAAGATATTTGTTAATTATAATTAATATATATATATGTTTATATATAAAGAAAAGGAAAGGAAGGAAAGGGGAGGAAAAGAAATAGAGAGGAAGGAAAAAGAGAGAAAGGAAAAAGAAAAGAAAGAAAAAGCGAAGTTCTTCTTCTTCCTCTGCGCAAGAAGCTCAATTTCTCCCTTCCTCCATTGTTGCTCGTTTTTTGATTCTTTTTCTCTCCCTTGAGTTCGAAATTGATAGTGGGTGATAGGACAAGGATTTCACAACTCCACTCTTCCTCTTTGATTCGAAAACGAAGAAAAACGGTATTTGAGATTCAAACACAAACCCCTCCGTTTCTTCTAGATCCAAGCTTCGTTTCAAGAAGTGATAGAAGGGAAGGTTGCTCACCTCCGTGCTACGGTGCTAGTGGACCAATTTTGGAAGCGGCGTTGCGAGCGGAGATTTTACCGGATTTGCTCACGGTACCGAAATCGAACGAAAAAGCTAAAGTGAAGGTAAGGGCTCCTTCCAAACTTTTAGTTTGCATTTAGGGACTTATCTGTGATTGTGTGGAAAAGGATTTTGTAGGGTTAAAGTGTTGATTTGGGGAAAAATGTATCTAAGGCTTTAGGGGTAAAACCTTAGAGTTAGGTTTTGATTATATTGATGAATCCTTCATGAAAGATGAATTTACCTCATGTATGTATGATTTTGAATATATGAAATTGATTGTGTTGATTTGTGTCGTCGTATTCGACGTGTTCATGATTGTTAATTAGGGAATTTGATGTGTTTTGGTGTGAACTATTAATTGAAATGTGAAAGTATGTTTGAGTTTGTTTTGTGTGGAATTTGAAAACCATTAAGACAAACGAGAATTAAGAATGGGGAATCTCTTAATGTCTTGTTTACTTAATGTGTGTTTGTGAAAAATCGTTAAGTTAACTGGGCGTTAAGAATGGGGAATCTCTTAATGTCTTGGTTACTTAATGTTTGTTTTGGAAAATCGTTTAAGATAAATGAGAATTAAGAATGGGGAATCTCTTAATGTCTCGTTTACTTAATATTTGTTTTGAAAATCGTTTAAGTTAACTGGGCGTTAAGAATGGGGAATCTCTTAATGTCTTGGTTACTTAATGTTTGTTTTGGAAATCGTTGGAGTTAAAAGAGTATTAAGAATGGGGAATCTCTTAATATTTCTGTTTGCTTAAGGTGTGTCTGTTTGTGAAAATCATTAAGTTAAATGATTATTAAGAATGGGAAATCTCTTAATAACTGCGTTTACTTAATGTTGTCGGGAAAATGATTTTGTGAAGAAATGAATTTTCAAGTCATAGTGATGCCATGTGATTTGTTGGTTCATTTTGTCTGCGTTGGGATTTTCAAGTCAAAGTGATGCCATGTGATTTGTTGGTTCATTTTGTTTGTGTTGAGGTTGTCGCGTCAAAGTGATGCCATGTGATTTGTTGGTTCATTTTGTCTGCGTTGGAATTTTCAAGTCAAAGTGATGCCATGTGATTTGTTGGTTCATTTTGTTTGTGTTGAGGTTGTCGCGTCAAAGTGATGCTATGGGATTTGTTGGTTCATTTTGTCTGTGTTGGGATTTTCAAGTCAAAGTGATGCCATGTGATTTGTTGGTTCATTTTGTTTGTGTAGAGGTTGTCGCGTCAAAGTGATGCCATGTGATTTGTTGGTTCATTTTGTCTGCGTTGGAATTTTCAAGTCAAAGTGATGCCATGTGATTTGTT
>JBBPBR010000001.1:33850342-33885530 GCA_037974775.1 Cicer pinnatifidum | reverse complement strand
TTGAGATTGTCGCGTCAAAGTGATGCCATGTGATTTGTTGGTTCATTTTGTCTGCGTTGGGATTTGTCGAGTCAAAGTGATGCCATGTGATTTGTTGGTTCATTTTGTCTGCGTTGGGATTTGTGGAGTCAAAGTGATGCCATGTGATTTGTTGGTTCATTTTGTCTGCATTGGGATTTGTCGAGTCAAAGTGATGCCATGTGATTTGTTGGTTCATTTTGTCTGTGTTGGGATTGTTTAGTCAAGGTGATGCCATGTGGTTTGTTGGTTCATCTTGTCTGTGTGGTTATTGCGTTGAAACCGTTAAAGGTTATGTTTTGAAATTATGTATAAGTATGTTTGATTCAATTAGTGATTGTGTTGATTGTACTAAGAGTTATGTTTTGGATTTGTGTGATAGTATGTTAGATTGTGAAACATTTTCGAAACTCATAATGTCGTGGTGATTGTACGGGTATTGCTAAGGGTTAAGGTTTGGAGTGGTGTTTGAATATGATTGAGTTGGTTTATGTATTTTTGAAAGAATATACAGGGAAATCGATTTACCCAATCGATTTGATGAGTTACACCAATCGATTTTGTAAGTTATATTTCAAAATCATTTAAGAAATCGATTTGGTAAATCGATTGGATTCAATTGGATTCAAGTCAGGGGCTTTGTCTTCCAAAAATCGATTTGTCCAATCGATTGGATTCATTACAGGGGTTCTGTCTTGTCTGTCAATCGATTTACCAAATCGATTGAGTCAATCGATTTACCCAATCGATTGATTTAAGCCCAGAGTTCAGTTTTCACTAAAAACTTTCAGGAAATTGATTTCCCCAATCGATTGGCTCAGTGGAAAATCTTATTTTGAGTTAGATAATTGATTGCTCAAGTGATTTATCAATGTTTTGGTCAATTGTATTTTACTTGATGGATTGGGAACTTTATTTTGATTTCATTTTTATTCGCCAAGTATGACATGAACTTTTAGCATATGGAAAATCCTTTTAAGGTGCATGCTTAGTGGAAAGGGTATTTTGTGCATTTGAAAACTTAAATGTTATGTATTAATTGTTAATTTCGGTTGGTGACCCTTTACAACTATTGTGGAAATCTGGGCTTTGCCCTCAGATGATAGCCAGGACTATCCTACCGGTTCATACCCTGTGGATGGGGATGTAGATGGGAATGCTTGACTGGAGCTACGTTAGGAGGATCTCACGGGGCGCGTGGAGATCACTCAGGGTGTTTAGTGGTTTTGTAAAATGATCAGACTAGGTTTACACAGTGGGAACGGATGTCTTTCTTTTGGGTTGTTTTTATTTGTAAACTGGAAGACTGTACCACTTTTGATATGTAAACATTTTGAATCCATATTTTGTGAACTTTTTCCGCTGCTTGTAAATTGTAATGACTAAAATATGTATCCAAAGGCTTTTCCTTATGTACTTACTCTGTTTTATTTAAGTTCTTTTGAAAAAAAAATATACACCCTCGCTAAGAAAAACGGGGTGTTACAATGTGGTATCAGAGCTTTGGTTTGGTTTTCTTTGGGGGCTGTGGAACCTTAGGTTCTAGTTTGGAGGTTAGGAGTTGTTGTCTGATCATGTGTCGATCTAGGTGGTTTGAGTTTTCAAGTTCAGAATAATTATTATGTGCTGATGTGGTCGGAAGCTATTTCTGGAATTATTGAAGTAGTGTTAAGACTCTACTTGATGATGGTTTTATAGGAAAACCATGCCGCCAAGAAGGGATGATCGAATGGCGGAGGCTATTAATAACATGGCTGCTTCTGTTGCTGCACAGACTGCTGCCAAGACTCAACGTGATCTCGAAAAGAGGGAAAGAGAGATCCGAGCTGCGGAGTCAAGAGGGTTAGAAGACTTCCGTCGTTACAATCCTCCCAAGTTTAAGGGGGATGAGAACTCAGAGAAAGCGGATCAGTGGATCCAAGAAGTGGAGAAGATCTTCCAAATGATTAACTGTCAGGCGGCAGTGAAGGTCAACTATGCCACTTATATGTTATTGGGGGATGCTGAATACTGGTGGAGAAGTGCCAGATTGTTGATGAGATCAGCTCACGAGGAGGTGAGCTGGGAATCATTCAAAAGGAAGTTTTTGGGAAAATACTTCCCGATGAGTACCAGAACTAAACTGGGTGATGATTTCCTGAAACTACATCAGGGGAACATGACCGTGGGCGAATATGAGGCTAAGTTTGAATCACTATCAAGGCATTTCCGGTTTTTCCGTGAAGAGATTGATGAACCATTCATGTGTCATCGCTTCCAAGACGGACTAAAGTATGAGATTCAAGACTCCGTCTTGCCCTTGGGAATTCAACGTTTCCAAGCCCTTGTGGAAAAATGCAGGGAAGTTGAGGATATGAAGAATAAGAGGGCTAGCCGAGGAGGGAACTTTGGTGCAGGAGGGCCCAGTCGGGTGAATTATCAGAACAACAAGGGGAAACAAGTTGCTAAACCTTATGATCGACCACGAACTAACAACAGTGGGCAGAATCGCCCAGGGAACCAGAATTTTGGAAGACAATTGGGACAAGTACTTAGGTGTTTCCGATGTGGAGAAGAGGGACATTATGCTAGTGCTTGTACCTCTAATATTCCCACCTGCTACAATTGTCGGAAGCCAGGGCACGTGGACAGGGATTGCACGGCTCCAAAGGTGGAACCAGTTGTGAATGTAGCTAAGGCTACCCGTCCTACTGCTAGAGGACGCATTTATTGTGTGAGTGCTGAAGAGGGGAATCCATCTGGCAATCTGATTCAACGTGACTGTGAGATTGCAGGTAACACTCTAACTGCACTTTTTGATTCGGGGGCGACCCATTCCTTCATTGCTATGGATTGTGTAAATCGTTTGAAGTTATCTGTGTCTGCTACCCTTTTGATTTGGTTGTTTTATGCCTGCTAAGACTTTGACTGAAAATACTGCATGTATACATTGTCAAATAACTATTCTGAATAGGGATTTCTCGGTTAATTTGATTTGTTTACCTCTACAATAACCCAAGATCGTTCTTGGTATGGATGGGAAGTCCTATAAGTAGGTAATGATACATTGTACTCAATGTGTCGGTGTCATACATAGTGTTTAGGTTTGGTACTAGATGGATGTTCCGCACAAGGCGGAACATCAGCGACCTGCTGGGGTGTTGCGACCTTTAGAGATTACACGGAGTACCATCGAGTATTGTATCAGATAGTGATCTGAAGTTCACATCCCATTTTTGGGGAGCATTGCATGAAGCACTGGGAACGAAACTACGATTGAGTTCAGCTTACCATCCCCAGACGGACGGACAGACTGAAAGGACGAATCAGTCCCTTGAAGATATGTTGAGAGCGTGTGTATTAGATGATAGAGGAAGTTGGGATGATGTACTTCCGTTGATTGAGTTCACCTACAACAATAGTTTCAACGCGAGTATTAGAATGGCACCATATGAGGCTTTATATGGGCGCAAGTGTCAAACGCCCTTGTGTTGGTATAAGGACGGTGAAAATATGATTGTCGGACAAGAGATGGTCCAACAGACTTCAGCTAAGGTAAGGAAGATAAAGGAGAAAATGAAGACTTCACAAGATCGTCAGAAGAGTTATGCGGACAAGCGTTACAGACATTTGGAATTCGAACAGGGTGACCATGTATTTCTAAGAGTCACACCTACTACCGGAGTTGGTAGAGCATTGAAATCGAAGAAGTTGACTCCGAAATTCATTGGACCATACCAGATTTCTGCACGAATTGGGCCTATTGCTTATCGGATTGCATTGCCTCCGATACTGTCCAATATCCATAATGTGTTTCATGTGTCACAGTTGAGGAAATATCTTGCCGATCCATCTCTTGTGATCGAACCAGACACAATCCAGCTAAAGGATAACTTGTCGTTTGAAGTACCACCTGTGAGAATTGATGACAGAAAGATCAAGCGATTGAGGACCAAGGATGTTTCGTTGGTCAAGGTGATTTGGAACCCAATTACTGGAGATGTGACTTGGGAACTGGAAAGTAAGATGAGAGAACAACACCCGGAGTTATTTATCGACGCATAGTTTCGAGGACGAAACTAATTTTAGGGGGGTAGTAATGTAAGACCCATAATTTTAAAGTGTACTTTATGTATTTTGGTGTATTTTTGGTATTGAACTCGGAGGCTTTTTAGCCAAAGTTATTAATATTTTGGAGTTTATAAGACCAAAAAGATATTTTGATGCCCGATTAGAATTACTCGTCGATAAATAAATTAAATTACCTGCGATGAATCTTTTACGAAGAGTTTAATGCGTTATGTGTGAAAGGGTAATTTAATAAATATCTAACGACTTTAAGATATTTGTTAATTATAATTAATATATATATATATATGTTTATATATAAAGAAAAGGAAAGGAAGGAAAGGGGAGGAAAAGAAATAGAGAGGAAGGAAAAAGAGAGAAAGGAAAAAGAAAAGAAAGAAAAAGCGAAGTTCTTCTTCTTCCTCTGCGCAAGAAGCTCAATTTCTCCCTTCCTCCATTGTTGCTCGTTTTTTGATTCTTTTTCTCTCCCTTGAGTTCGAAATTGATAGTGGGTGATAGGACAAGGATTTCGCAACTCCACTCTTCCTCTTTGATTCGAAAACAAAGAAAAACGGTATTTGAGATTCAAACACAAACCCCTCCGTTTCTTCTAGATCCAAGCTTCGTTTCAAGAAGTGGTAGAAGGGAAGGTTGCTCACCTCCGTGCTACGGTGCTAGTGGACCAATTTTGGAAGCGGCGTTGCGAGCGGAGATTTTACCGGATTTGCTCACGGTACCGAAATCGAACGAAAAAGCTAAAGTGAAGGTAAGGGCTCCTTCCAAACTTTTAGTTTGCATTTAGGGACTTATCTGTGATTGTGTGGAAAAGGATTTTGTAGGGTTAAAGTGTTGATTTGGGGAAAAATGTATCTAAGGCTTTAGGGGTAAAACCTTAGAGTTAGGTTTTGATTATATTGATGAATGCTTCATGAAAGATGAATTTACCTCATGTATGTATGATTTTGAATATATGAAATTGATTGTGTTGATTTGTGTCGTCGTATTCGACGTGTTCATGATTGTTAATTAGGGAATTTGATGTGTTTTGGTGTGAACTATGAATTGAAATGTGAAAGTATGTTTGAGTTTGTTTTGTGAGGAATTTGAAAACCATTAAGACAAACGAGAATTAAGAATGGGGAATCTCTTAATGTCTTGTTTACTTAATGTGTGTTTGTGAAAAATCGTTAAGTTAACTGGGCGTTAAGAATGGGGAATCTCTTAATGTCTTGGTTACTTAATGTTTGTTTTGGAAAATCGTTTAAGATAAATGAGAATTAAGAATGGGGAATCTCTTAATGTCTCGTTTACTTAATATTTGTTTTGAAAATCGTTTAAGTTAACTGGGCGTTAAGAATGGGGAATCTCTTAATGTCTTGGTTACTTAATGTTTGTTTTGGAAATCGTTGGAGTTAAAAGAGTATTAAGAATGAGGAATCTCTTAATATTTCTGTTTGCTTAAGGTGTGTCTGTTTGTGAAAATCATTAAGTTAAATGAGTATTAAGAATGGGGAATCTCTTAATAACTGCGTTTACTTAATGTTGTCGGGAAAATGATTTTGTGAAGAAATTAATTTTCAAGTCAAAGTGATGCCATGTGATTTGTTGGTTCATTTTGTCTGCGTTGGGATTTTCAAGTCAAAGTGATGCCATGTGATTTGTTGGTTCATTTTGTTTGTGTTGAGGTTGTCGCGTCAAAGTGATGCCATGTGATTTGTTGGTTCATTTTGTCTGCGTTGGAATTTTCAAGTCAAAGTGATGCCATGTGATTTGTTGGATCATTTTGTTTGTGTTGAGGTTGTCGCGTCAAAGCGATGCCATGTGATTTGTTAGTTCATTTTGTCTGCGTTGGGATTTTCAAGTCAAAGTGATGCCATGTGATTTGTTGGTTCATTTTGTTTGTTTTGAGATTGTCGCGTCAAAGTGATGCCATGTGATTTGTTGGTTCATTTTGTCTGCGTTGGGATTTGTCGAGTCAAAGTGATGCCATGTGATTTGTTGGTTCATTTTGTCTGCGTTGGGATTTGTGGAGTCAAAGTGATGCCATGTGATTTGTTGGTTCATTTTGTCTGTGTTGGGATTTGTCGAGTCAAAGTGATGCCATGTGATTTGTTGGTTCATTTTGTCTGTGTTGGGATTGTTGAGTCAAGGTGATGCCATGTGGTTTGTTGGTTCATCTTGTCTGTGTGGGTATTGCGTTGAAACCGTTAAAGGTTATGTTTTGAAATTATGTATAAGTATGTTTGATTCAATTAGTGATTGTGTTGATTGTACTAAGAGTTATGTTTTGGATTTGTGTGATAGTATGTTAGATTGTGAAACATTTTCGAAACTCATAATGTCGTGGTGATTGTACGGGTATTGCTAAGTGTTAAGGTTTGGAGTGGTGTTTGAATATGATTGAGTTGGTTTATGTATTTTTGAAAGAATATACAGGGAAATCGATTTACCCAATCGATTTTGTAAGTTATATTTCAAAATCATTTAAGAAATCGATTTGGTAAATCGATTGGATTCAATTGGATTCAAGTCAGGGGCTTTGTCTTCCAAAAATCGATTTGTCCAATCGATTGGATTCATTACAGGGATTCTGTCTTGTCTGTCAATCGATTTATCCAATCGATGGAGTCAATCGATTTACCCAATCGATTGATTTAAGCCCAGAGTTCAGTTTTCACTAAAAACTTTCAGGAAATTGATTTCCCCAATCGATTGGCTCAGTGGAAAATCTTATTTTGAGTTAGATAATTGATTGCTCAAGTGATTTATCAATGTTTTGGTCAATTGTATATTACTTGATGGATTGGAAACTTTATTTTGATTTCATTTTTATTCGCCAAGTATGACATGAACTTTTAGCATATGGAAAATCATTTTAAGGTGCATGCTTAGTGGAAAGGGTATTTTGTGCCTTTGAAAACTTAAATGTTATGTGTTAATTGTTAATTTCGGTTGGTGACCCTTTACAACTATTGTGGAAATCTGGGCTTTGCCCTCAGATGATAGCCAGGACTATCCTACCGGTTCATACCCTGTGGATGGGGATGTAGATGGGAATGCTTGACTGGAGCTACGTTAGGAGGATCTCACGGGGCGCGTGGAGATCACTCAGGGTGTTTAGTGGTTTTGTAAAATGATCAGACTAGGTTGACACAGTGGGAACGGATGTCTTTCTTTTGGGTTGTTTTTATTTGTAAACTGGAAGACTGTACCACTTTTGATATGTAAACATTTTGAATCCATATTTTGTGAACTTTTTCCGCTGCTTGTAAATTGTAATGACTAAAATATGTATCCAAAGACTTTTCCTTATGTACTTACTCTGTTTTATTTAAGTTCTTTTGAAAAAAAAAATATACACCCTCGCTAAGAAAAACGGGGTGTTACAAATAAGACTAGGGATGACAAAAATAACCTAAATGTTCATCAATCGACACAAACACGCCTATTAGATGTACAAGATTGGTTAAAAACCCTAATTGGACGAGAATAAAACTAGGGACGACGAAAATGACGTTAATATTAATCTAATAACACAAACACATCTATTGGATGCACAAGATTGGTTAAAAACCCTAATCACACAAGAATAACCCTAGGGAGGCAAAAATGACATAAATGTTCATCCAACGACAAAAACACACCTATTGGATGCACAGGATTGGTGAAAAACCCTAATTGCCCAAGAATAAGTCTAGGGAGGACGAAAATGACCTAAAAGTTAATCCAATGAAACAAATTCACTTATTGGATGCACAAGATCGGTTAAATAGCCTAATTGGACAAGAATATGACTATGGACAACGAAAATGACCTAAATGTTCAACCAATGACACAAACACACCTATTGGATGCAGCAGATCGGTTAAAAACCCTAATTGGACAAGAATAAGACTGAGGAGGTGAATATTACCTAAATGTTTATCCAATGACACAAACACACCTATTGGATTCACAAAATCGGCTAAAAACCCTAATTGAACAAGAATAAGACTAGGGAGTACGAAAATGACCTAAATGTTCATCCAACGAATCAAACACACCTATTGGATGCACTAGATTGGTTAAAACCCTAATTGGATAAGAATAAGCCTAGGGAGGACGAAAATGACCTAAATATTTATCCAACGACACAAACACACCTATTGGATGCACGGGATTGGTGAAAAACCCTAATTGCCCAAGAACAAGTCTAGGAACGACGAAAATGACCTAAATGTTAATCCAACAAAACAAATGAACTTAATGGATGCACAAGATCGGTTAAATACCCTAATTGGAAAAGAATAAGACTAGGGAGGACGAAAATGACCTAAATGTTCATCCAGTGACACAAACACACCTATTGGATGCACCAGATCGATTAAAAACCCTAATTGGACAAGAATAAGACTAGGGAGGAGGAAAATTACCTAAATGTTTATCCAATGACACAAACACACCTATTGGATACACAAGATTGGTTAAAAACCCTATTTAGATAAGAATATGCCAAGAGAGAACGAAAATGAACTAAATGTTCATCCAACGACACAAACACACCTATTGGATGCACAAGATTGGCTAAAAGCTCTAATTGGACAAGAATAAGAATTGGGAGGACAAAAATGACCTAAATGTTCATGCAATGACACAAACTCACCTATTGAATGCACAAAATCGGCTAAAAACCCTAATTTGACAAAAACACACCTATTGTTCATCAAATGACAAAAACACACCTATTGGATGCACCAGAACGGTTAAAAACCGTAATTGGAGAAGAATAAGCCTAGGGAGGACGAAATTGACTTAAATGTTCATCCAATGACACAAACACACCTATTGGATGCACAAGATTGGTTAAAAACCATAATTTTACAAGATTAAACCTAGGGATGACGAAAATGACCTAAATGTTAATCCAATGACACAAACACATCTATTGGATGCACAAGATTGGTTAGAAACCCTAATTGGACAAGAATAAGCCTAGGGAGGACAAAAATGACCTTAATCTACATCTAATGACACAGACACACCTATTGGATCCACAAGAACGCCTAAAAACCCTAATTGGATAAGAATAAGACTAGGGAGGACGAAAATGACCTAAATGTTCATCCAATGATACAAACACACCTATTGGATCTGCAAGATTGGTAAAAAAACCCTAATTGGACGAGAATAAACCTAGGGACGACGAAAATGACGTAAATGTTAATCCAATGACACCAACACATCTATTGGATGCACAAGATTTGTTAAAAACCCTTATTGTAGAAGAATAGGCCTAGGGAGGACGAAAAAGACCTAAATGTTCATCCAATGACACAAACACACTTATTTGAAGCACAAGATTGGTTAAAAACCCTAATTGGACAAGAATAAGCCTAGGGAGAACGAAATGACCTGAATGTTCATCCAATGACACAAACACGCCTATTGGATGCACAAGATTGGTTAAAAACCATAATTTGACGGGATTAAGCCTAGGGAGGACGAAAATGACCTAGATGTTAATCCAATGACACAAACACACCAATTGGACAAGAATAAGCCTAGGGAGGACGAAAATCACCTAAATGTTAATCCAATGAAACAAATGAACTTATTGGATGCAAAAGATCGGTTAAATAACCTAATTGGACAAGAATAAGACAAGGGAGCACGAAAATTACCTTAACGTTCATCCATTGACACAAACCCACATATTGGATACACATCATCGGTTAAAAACCCTAATTGGACAAGAATAAGAGTAGGGAGGAGGAAAATTACCTAAATTTTTATCCAATGACACAAACACGCCTATTGGATGCACAAGATTGGTTAAAAACCCTAATTATACAAGAATAAGCCTAGGGAGGACGAAATGAACTAAATGTTCATCCAACAACACAAACACACCTATTTGATGCACAAGATTGGCTAAAAACCCTAATTGGACAAGAATAAGACTAGGGAGGACAAAAATTACATAAATGTTCTTCCAATGACACAAACACACCTATTGGATGCACAAAATCGGCTAAAAACCCTAATTGGACAAGAATAAGACAAGGGAGGACGAAAATGACCTAAATGTTCATCCAACGACTCAAACACACCTATTGGACGCACAAGATTGGTTGAAACCCTAATTGGACAAGAATAAGCAGAGGGAGAACGAAAATGACCTAAATGTTCATCCAATGACACAATCACACCCATTGGATGCACGAGATTGGTTAAAAACCCTAATTGCCCATGAATAAGTCTAGGAAGGACGTAAATGACTTAAATGTTAATCCCATGACACAAACACACCTATTGGATGCGCAAGATTTGTTAAAAACCGTAATTAGACGAGAATTAGACTTGGCAGGATGAAAATGACCTAAATGTTCATCCAAGGACCCAAACACACGTATTGGATGCATAAGAACGGTTAAAAACCCTAATTGGAGAAGAATAAGACTAGGGAGGACAAAAATAACCTAAATGTTCATCCAACAACACAAACACGCCTATTGGATGTACAAGATTGGTTAAAAACCCTAATTGGACGAGAATAAAACTAGGGACGACGAAAATGACGTAAATATTAATCCAATAACACAAACACATCTATTGGATGCACAAGTTTGATTAAAAACCCTAATCGGACAAGAATAAGCCTAGGGAGGCAAATATGACCTAAATGTTCATCCAACGACAAAAACACACCTATTGGATGCACGGGATTGGTGAAAAACCCTAATTGCCCAAGAATAAGTCTAGGGAGGACGAAAATGACCTAAATGTTAATCCAATGAAACAAATGCACTTATTGGATGCACAAGATCGATTAAATAGCCTAATTGGACCAGAATAAGACTAGGGACGACGAAAATGACCTAAATGTTCATCCAATGACACAAACACACCTATTGGATGCAGCAAATCGGATAAAAACCCTAATTGGACAAGAATAAGACTAGGGAGGTGGAATATTACCTAAATGTTTATCCAATGACACAAAGACACCTATCGGATTCACAAAATCGGCTAAAAACCCTAATTGGACAAGAATAAGACTAGGGACTACGAAAATGACCTAAATGTTCATCCAACGAATCAAACACACCTATTGGAGGCACAAGATTGGTTAAAAACCTAATTGGATAAGATAAAGCCTAGGGAGGACAAAAATGACCTAAATATTTATCCAATGACACAAACACACCTATTGGATGCACAAGATTTGTTAAAAACCCTAATTAGACAAGAATAACCCTAGGGAGGACGAAAACGAACTAAATGTTCAACCAACGACACAAACACACCTATTGGATGCACGTGATTGGTGAAAAACCCTAATTGCCCAAGAACAAGTCTAGGAACGACGAAAATGACCTAAATGTTAACCTAACGAAACAAATGAACTTATTGGATGCACAAGATCGGTTAAATACCCTAATTGGACAAGAATAAGACTAGGGAGGACGAAAATGACCTAAATGTTCATTCAATGACACAAACACACCTATTGGATGCACCAGATCGATCAAAAACCCTAATTGGACAAGAATAAGACTAGGGAGGAGGAAAATTACCTAAATGTTTATCCAATGACACAAACACACCTATTGGATACACAAGATTGGTTAAAAACCCTATTTAGATAAGAATATCCCAAGGGAGGACGAAAATGAACTAAATGTTCATCCAACGACACAAACACACCTATTGGATGCACAAGATTGGCTTAAAACTCTAATTGGACAAGAATAAGAATTGGGAGGACAAAAATGACCTAAATGTTCATGCAATGACACAAACACACCTATTGAATGCACAAAATCGGCTAAAATCCCTAATTGGACAAGAATAAGACTAGGGAGGACGAAAATGACCTAAATGTTCAACCAACGAGTGAAACACACCTATTGGAGGCACAAGATTGGTCAAAACCCTAATTTGATAAGAATAAGCATATGGAGGACGAAAATGACCTAAATATTTATCCAATGACACAAACACACTTATTGGATGCACAAGATTGGTTAAAAACCCTATTTAGACAAGAATAACTCTAGGGAGGACGAAAACGAACTAAATGTTCATCCAATGACACAAACACACCGGTTGGATGCACATGATCGGCTAAAAACCCTAATTGGACAAGAAGAAGACTAGGGAGGACAAAAATGACCTAAATGCTCATCCAATGACACAAACACACCTATTTAATGCACAAGATCGGTTAAAAACCCTAATTGGACAAGAATATGATTAGGAAGGACGATAGTTGGACGAGAATAAGCCTAGAGAGGAAGAAAATGACGTAAATGTTAATCCAATGACACTAACACATCTATTGGATGCACAAGATTGGTTAAAAATCCTAATTGGACAAGAATAAGCCTATGGAGGACAAAAATGACCTAAATGTTCATCTACTGATAGAAACACAGCTATAGGATGCAAAAGATTGGTTAAAAACCATAATTGGACAAGAATAAGCCTAGGGAGGACAAAAAACAACTAAATGTTAATGCAATGACGCAAACACAGCTATCAGATGCACATTTGTTAAAAACCCTAACAAGACAACAATTGGACTAGGGAGGATGAAAATGACTGAAATGTTCATCCAATGATAAAAACACACCTATTGGATGCACAAGATCGGTTAAAAACCCTAGTTGGTCAAGAATAAGACTAGGGAGGAAGAAAATGACCTAATTGTTCATACATTGACACAAACACCTATTGGATGAACAAGATCGGCTAGAAACCCTAATTGGACAAGAATAACACTAGGGACGGCGAAAATGAACTAAATGTTCATCTAATGACACTAACACACCTATTGGATGCACGAAATCGGCTAAAAACCCTAATTGGAAAAGAATAAGACTAGGGATGATGAAAATGACCTAAATGTTCATCCAATGACAAAAACACACCATTTGGATGCACATTATCGGCTAAAAATCCTAATTGGACAAAAATAAACCTAGGGAGGACGAAAATGACATAAATGTTCATCCAATGACACAAGCACACCTATTGGATGCACGAGATTGGTTAGAAACCCTAATTGGACAAGAATAAGCCTATGGAGGAAAAAAATGACCTAAATGTTCATCCAATGACAAAAACACACCTATTGGACACACAAGATTTGTTAAAAACCCTAATTGGACAAGAATAGGACTAGGGAGGACGAGAAAGACCAAAATATTCATCCAATGACACAAACACACTTATTGGATTAAAAACCTTTATTTGAGAAGAATAAGACTAGGGTGGACAAAAATTACCTAAATGTTCTTCCAATAACAAAAACACATCTATTTGTTGCACAAGATTGCTTAAAAACCATAATTGGACAAGAATAAGCCTAGGGAATACGAAAATGACCTAAATGTTCATCCAATGACAAAAACACACCTATTGGATACACAAGATTTGTTAAAAACCCTAATTGGACAAGAATAGGACTAGGGAGGACGAAAAAGACCTAAATGTTCATCCAATGACACAAACACACTTCTTGGATGCACAAGATCGGTTTAAAACCTTTATTGGAGAAGAATAAGACTAGGGTGGACGAAAATTACCTAAATGTTCTTCCAATGAGAAAAACACATCTATTGGTTGCACAAGATTGCTTAAAAACCCCAATTGGACAAGAATAAGCCTAGGGGGCAAACATGACCTAAATGTTCATCCAATGAAACAAATGAACTAATTGGATGCACAACATCAATTAACTACCCAAATTTTACAAGAATAAGACTATGGAGGACGAAAATTACTTATATGTTCATCCAATGAAACAAAAACACCTATTGGATACACAAGATCGATTAAAAACTCTAGTTGCACAAGATTAAGACTAGGGAGGACGAAAATGTTCATCCAATGACACAAACACACCTATTGGATGCAGAAGATCGGCTAAAAACCCTAATTGGACAAGAATAAGACTAGGGAGGACGAAAATGAACTAAATGTTCATCCAATGACACAAACACACCTATTGGATGCACAAGATCGGCTAAAAACCCTAATTGGACAAGAATAAGACTTGGGAGGACGAAAATGAAGTAAATGTTCATCCAATGACACATTAAATACCCTAATTGGACAAGAATAAGACTAGGGAGGACGAAAATGACCTAAATGTTAATTTAACGAAATAAATGAACTTATTGGATGCACAACATCGGTTAAAAACCCTAATTGGACAAAAATAAGACTAGCGATGACCAAAATTACCTAAATGTTCATCCAATGACACAAACACGCCTATTTGATGCACAAGATAGTTTAAAAACCCTACTTGGCAAAGAATAAGATTAGGAAGGACAAAACTGACCTAAATGTTCATCCAAGGACACAAACACACCTATTGTATGCACAAGATTGGTTACAAACTCAAATTGGACAAGAATAAGGCTAGGGAGGACGAGAATAAATCTAGGGACGACGAAAATGACGTAAATGTTAATCCAATGACACGAACACCTCTATTGGATGCACATGATTGGTTAGAAACCCTAATTGGACAAGAATATTCCTAGGGAGGACAAAAATGACCTAAATCTACATCCAATGACACAGATACACCTATTGGATGCACAAGATCGCCTAAAAACCCTAATTGGACAAGAATAAGACTAGGGAGGACGAAAATGACCTAAATTTCATCTAACGATACAAACACACCTATTGGATCTACAAGATTGGTTAAAAACCCTAATTGGACGAGATTAAACCTAGGGACGACGAAAATGACGTAAATGTTAATCCAATGCACCAACACATCTATTTGAGGCATAAGATTGGTTAAAAACCCTAATTGGACGAGAATAAACCTAGGGACGAAGAAAATGACATAAATGTTAATCCAATGACACCAACACATCTATTGGATGCATAAGATTGGTTAAAAACCCTAACTGAACATGAATATGAATAAGAAGGACAAAAATGACCTAAAAGTTCATCCAATGACACAAACACACCTATTGGGTGCACCAGATCGGTTAAAAACCATAATCGGACAAGAATAAGCCTAGGGAGGACGAAAATGACATAAATGTTCATCCAATGACACAAACACACCTATTGGATGCACAAGATTGGTTAAAAACCATAAATTTGAGAAGATTAAGCCAAGGGAGGACGAAAATGACCTAAATGTAAATCCAATGACACAAACACACCAATTGGATGTACAAGATTGGTTAGAAATCCTAATTGGACAAGAATAAGCCTAGGGAGGACAAAAATGACCTAAATTTACATCCAACGACACAGACACACCTATTGGATGCACAAGATCGCCTAAAAACCCTAATTGGACAAGAATAAGACTAGGGATGACGAAAATGACCTAAATGTTCCTCAAATGACAAAAACACACCTATTGGATGCAGCAGATCGGTTAAATACCCTAATTGGACAAGAATAAGCCTAGGGAGGACGAAATCGACTTAAATGTTCATCCAATGACACAAACACACCTATTGGATGCACAAGATTGGTTAAAAACCATAATTTTACAAGATTAAACCTAGGGAGGACGAAACGGACCTAAATGTTAATCCAATGACACAAACACACCTATTGCATGCACAAGATTGGTTAAAAACTATAATTGCCCAAGAATAAGTCTAGAGATGACGAAAATGACCGAAATGTTAATCCAATGAAACAAATCAACTTATTGGATTCGCAAGATTGGTTAAAAATCCTAATTGAATAAGAATAACTCTAGGAAGGACGAAAGTAACCTAAATGTTGATCAAATGACACAAACACACCTATTGGATGCACTAGATTGGCTAAAAACTCTAATTGCACTAGAATAAGCCTAGGGAGAAGAAAAAGGACCTAAATGTTCGTCGAATGACTCAAAAACACCTATTGGATGCACCAGATCGATTAAAAAACCTAATTGGAAAAGAATAAGACTAGGGAGGACAAAAATGACCTAATTGTTCATCCGATGACACAAACACACCTATTGGATGCAAAAGATTGGTTAAAAACCCTAATTGGACGCACAAGATTGGTTAGAAATCCTAATTGGACAAGAACAAGCCTAGGGAGGACAAAAATGAGCTAAATTTACATCCAACGACACAGACACACCTATTGGATGCACAAGATCGCCTAGAAACCCTAATTGGACCAGAATAAGACTACGGAGGACGAAAATGACCTAAATGTTCATCCAATGATACAAACACACCTATTGGATCTACAAGATTGGTTAAAAACCCTAATTGGACGAGAATAAACGTAGGGACGACAAAATGACGTAAATGTTAATCCAATGACACCAACACATCTATTGGATGCATAAGATTTGTTAAAAACTCTAATTAGACAAGAATATGACTTGGAAGGACAAAAATGACCTAAATGTTCATCCAATGACACAAACACACCTATAGGATGCACAAGATTGGTTAAAAACCCTAATTAGACAAGAATATGCCTAGGGAGGACGAAAATGAACTAAATGTTCATCCAACGAAACAAACACACCTATTGGATGCACAAAATCGGCTAAAAACCCTAATTGGACAGGAATAAGACTAGGGATGACGAAAATGACCTAAATGTTCATCCAACAACTCAAACACACCAATTGCACGCACAAGATTGGTTGAAACCCTAATTGGACAAGAATAAGCAGAGGGAAAACGAAAATGACCTAAATGTTCTTCCAATGACACAATCACACCCATTGGATGCACGAGATTGGTTAAAAACCCTAATTGCCCAAGAATAAGTCTAGGAAGGACGTAAATGACTTAAATGTTGATCCCATGACACAAACACACCTATTGGATGCGCAAGATTTGTTAAAAACCGTAATTAGACGAGAAATAGACAAGGCAGGATGAAAATGACCTAAATGTTCATCCAAGGACACAAACACACCTATTGGATGCATAAGAACGGTTAAAAACCCTAATTGGAGAAGAATAAGACTAGGGAGGACAAAAATAACCTAAATGTTCATCCAACGACACAAACACGCCTATTGGATGTACAAGATTGGTTAAAAACCCTAATTGGACGAGAATAAAACTTGGGACGACGAAAATGGCGTAAATATTAATCCAATAACACGAACACAACTATTGGATGCACAAGTTTGATTAAAAACCCTAATCGGACAAAAATAAGCCTAGGGAGGCAAATATGACCTAAATGTTCATCCAACGACAAAAACACACCTATTGGATGCACGGGATTGGTGAAAAACCCTAATTGCCCAAGAATTAGTCTAGGGAGGACGAAAATGACCTAAATGTTAATCCAATGAAACAAATGCACTAATTGGATGCACAAGATCGGTTAAATAGCCTAATTGGACAAGAATAAGACTAGGGACGACGAAAAAGACCTAAATGTTCATCCAATGACACAAACACACCTATCCGATCTACAAGATTGGTTAAAAACCCTAATTGACGAGAATAAACCTAGGGACGACGAAAAATGATGTAAATGTTAATCCAATGACACCGACACATCTATTGGATGCATAAGATTGGTTAAAAGCCCTAATTGGACAAGAATAAGCCTAGGGAATACGAAAATGACCTAAATGTTCATCCAATGGCAAAAACACACCTATTGGATACAAAAGATTTGTTAAAAACCCTAATTGGACAAGAATAGGACTAGGGAGGACGAAAAAGACCAAAATGTTCATCCAATGACACAAACACACTTATTGGATTAAAAACCTTTATTGGAGAAGAATAAGACTAGGGTGGACGAAAATTACCTAAATTTTCTTCCAATGACAAAAACACATCTATTGGTTGCTCAAGATTGCTTAAAACACCTAACTGGACAAGAATAAGCCTAGGGAATACGAAAATGACCTAAATGTTCATCCAATGACAAAAACACACCTATTGGATACACAAGATCGGTTAAAAACCCTAATTGGACAAGAATGATTAGGAAGGATGATAATGATCTAAATGTTCATCAATTGACACAAACACACATATAGGATGCACAAGAATAAGTCTAGGGAGGACAAAAGTGACCAAAATGTTCATCCAATGACACAAACACGCCTATTGGTGGCACAAGATTGGATAAAGACCCTAATTGGACGAGAATAAGCCTAGAGAGGAAGAAAATGACGTAAATGTTAATCCAATGACTCAAACGCATCTATTGGATGCACAAGATTGGTTAAAAACCCTAATTGGACAAGAATAAGCCTATGGAGGACAAAAATGACCTAAATGTTCATCTACTGACAGAAACACAGCTATTGGATGCAAAAGATTGGTTAAAAACCATAGTTGGACAAGAATAAGCCTAGGGAGGACCAAAAACAACTAAATGTTAATGCAATGACACAAACACACCTATCAAATGCACAAGATTTGTTAAAAACCCTAACAAGACAACAATTGGACTAGGGAGGATGAAAATGGCCGAAATGTTCATCCAATGATAAAAACACACTTATTGGATGCACAAGATCAGTTAAAAACCCTAGTTGGTCAAGAATAAGACTAGGGAGGAAGAAAATGACCTAATTGTTCATACATTGACACAAACACACCTATTGGATGAACAAGATCGGCTAGAAACCCTAATTGGACAAGAATAACACTAGGGAGGGCGAAAATAAACTAAATGTTCATCCAATGACACAAATGAACTTATTAGATGCGAAGGATAGGTTAAAAACCCTAATTGGACAAGAATAAGATTAGGAAAGACAAAAATTACATAAATGTTCATCCAATGACACAAATGAACTTATTGGATGCGAAGGATAGGTTAAAAACCCTAATTGGTCAAGAATAAGACTAGGAAAGACAAAAATTACATAAATGTTCATCCAATGACACAAACACATATATTGGATGCACAAGATTGGTTAAAAACCCTAATTGGACTAGAATAAGCTTAGGGAGGACGAAAATGACTTAAATGTTCATCCAATGGCACAAACACACCTACTAGATGCACAATATCAGCTAAAAACCCTAATTGGACAACAATAAGACTAGGGAGGACGAAAATGACCTAAATGTTAATTCAATGAAACAAATGAACTTATTGGATGCACAACATCGGTTAACTACCCTAATTGGACAGGAATAAGACTAGGGAAGACGAAAAATGACCTAAATGTTCATCCAATGACACAAACCCACATATTGGATGCATAAGATCGGTTAAAAACCCTAATTGGACAAGAATAAGACTAGGGATGACCAAAATTAACAAAATGTTCATCCAATGACACAAACACAAGTATTGGATCCACAAGAATGGTTAAAAACCCTAATTGGACGAGAATAAACCTATGGACGACGAAAATAACGTAAATGTTAATCCAATGACAAAAACACATGTATTGGATGCACAAGATTGGTTAAAAACCATAATTGGACAAGAATAAGACTAGGGAGGACGAAAAAGACCTAAATTTACATCCAATGACACAAACAGACTTATTGGATTAAAAACCTTTATTGGAGAAGAATAAGACTAGGGTGGACGAAAATTACCTAAATGTTCTTCCAATTACAAAAATACATCTATTGGTTGCACAAGATTGCTTAAAAACCCTAGTTGGACAAGAATAAGCCTAGGGATTACAAAAATGACCTAAATGGTCATCCAATGACCAAAACACACCTATTGGATACACAAGATTTGTTAAAAACCCTGATTGGACAAGAATAGGACTAGGGAGGACGAAAAAGACCTAAATGTTCATCCAATGACACAAACACACTTGTTGGATGCACAAGATCGGTTAAAAACCTTTATTTGAGAAGAATAAGACTAGGGTGGACGAAAATTACCTAAATGTTCTTCCAATGAGAAAAACACATCTATTGGTTGCACAAGATTGCTTAATAACCCAAATTGGACAAGAATAAGCCTAGGGGACAAACATGACCTAAATGTTCATCCGATGAATAAAACACACCTATTGGATGCACGGGATTGGTTAAAAACCCTAATTGCCTAAGAATAAGTCTAGGGAGGATGAAAATGACCTAAATGTTAATCCAATGAAACAAATGAACTTATTGGATGCACAACATCAATTAACTACCCAAATTTTACAAGAATAAGACTACGGAGGACGAAAATAACCTATATGTTCATCCAATGACACAAAAACACCTATTGGATGCACAAGATCGATTAAAAACTCTAATTGGACAAGAGTAAGACTAGGGAGGACGAAAATGTTCATCCAATGACACAAACACACCTATTGGATGCACAAGATCGGCTAAAAACCCTAATTGAACAAGAATAAGACTAGGGAGGACGAAAATGAACTAAATGTTCATCCAATGACACAAACACACCTATTGGATGCACAAGATCGGCTAAAAACCCTAATTGGACAAGAATAAGACTTGGGAGGACGAAAATGAAGTAAATGTTCATCCAATGACACATTAAGTACCTTAATTGGACAAGAATAAGACTAGGGAGGACGAAAATGACCTAAATGTTAATTTAATGAAACAAATGAACTTATTGGATGCACAACATCGGTTAAAAACCCTAATTGGACAAGAATAAGACTAGGGATGACCAAAATTACCTAAATGTTCATCCAATGACACAAACACACCTATTGGATCTACAAGATTGGTTAAAAACCCTAATAGGACGAGAATAAACCTATGGACGACGAAAATAACGTAAATGTTAATCCAATGACAAAAACACATGTATTGGATGCACAAGATTGGTTAAAAACCCTAATTAGACAAGAATAAGACTAGGGAGGACGAAAAAGACCTACATTTACATCCAATGACACAAACAGACTTATTGGATGCACGAGATTGGTTAGAAACCCTAATTGGACAAGAATAAGCCTAGGGAGGACGAAAATGACCATAATTTGAATCCAATGACACAAACACACCTTTAGGATGCACAAGATTGGATAAAAACCCTAATTTCCATAGAATAATACTAGGGAGGACGAAAATGACCTAAATGTTGATGCAATGACACAAATGAACTTATTGGATGCGAAGGATAGGTTAAAAACCCTAATTGGACAAGAATAAGACTAGGAAAGACAAAAATTACATAAATGTTAATCCAATGACACAAATGAACTTATTAGATGCGAAGGATAGGTTAAAAACCCTAATTAGACAAGAATAAGACTAGGAAAGACAAAAATTACATAAATGTTCATCCAATGACACAAACACATATATTGGATGCATAAGATTGGTTAAAAACCCTAATTGGACTAGAATAAGCTTAGGGAGGACGAAAATGACTTAAATGTTCATCCAATGTCACAAACACACCTACTGGATGCACAATATCAGCTAAAAACCCTAATTGGACAACAATAAGACTAGGGAGGACGAAAATGACCTAAATGTTAATTCAATGAAACAAATGAACTTATTGGATGCACAACATCGGTTAACTACCCTAATTGGACAGGAATAAGACTAGGGAAGACGAAAAATGACCTAAATGTTCATCCAATGATACAAACCCACATATTGGTTGCATAAGATCGGTTAAAAACCCTAATTGGACAAGAATAAGACTAGGGATGACCAAAATTACCAAAATGTTCATCCAATGACACAAACACACGTATTGGATCCACAAGAATGGTTAAAAACCCTAATTGGACGAGAATAAACCTATGGACGACGAAAATAACGTAAATGTTAATCCAATGACAAAAAGACATGTATTGGATGCACAAGATTGGTTAAAAACCCTAATTGGACAAGAATAAGACTAGGGAGGACGAAAAAGACCTAAATTTACATCCAATGACACAAACAGACTTATTGGATTAAAAACCTTTATTGGAGAAGAATAAGACTAGGGTGGACGAAAATTACCTAAATGTTCTTCCAATTACAAAAACACATCTATTGGTTGCACAAGATTGCTTAAAAACCCTAATTGGACAAGAATAAGCCTAGGGATTACGAAAATGACCTAAATGGTCATCCAATGACAAAAACACACCTATTGGATACACAAGATTTGTTAAAAACCCTGATTGGACAAGAATAGGACTAGGGAGGACGAAAAAGACCTAAATGTTCATCCAATGACACAAACACACTTGTTGGATGCACAAGATCGGTTAAAAACCTTTATTGGAGAAGAATAAGACTAGGGTGGACGAAAATTACCTAAATGTTCTTCCAATGAGAAAAACACATCTATTGGTTGCACAAGATTGCTTAATAACCCAAATTGGACAAGAATAAGCCTAGGGGACAAACATGACCTAAATGTTCATCCGATGAATAAAACACACCTATTGGATGCACGGGATTGGTTAAAAACCCTAATTCCCTAAGAATAAGTCTAGGGAGGATGAAAATGACCTAAATGTTAATCCAATGAAACAAATAAACTTATTGGATGCACAACATCCATTAAGTACCCAAATTTTATAAGAATAAGACTACGGAGGACGAAAATAACCTATATGTTCATCCAATGACACAAAAACACCTATTGGATGCACAAGATCGATTAAAAATTCTAATTGGACAAGAGTAAGACTAGGGAGGACGAAAATGTTCATCCAATGACACAAACACACCTATTGGATGCACAAGATCGGCTAAAAACCCTAACTGAACAAGAATAAGACTAGGGAGGACGAAAATGAACTAAATGTTCATCCAATGACACAAACACACCTATTGGATGCACAAGATCGACTAAAAACCCTAATTGGACAAGAATAAGACTTGGGAGGACGAAAATGAAGTAAATGTTCATCCAATGACACATTAAATACCCTAATTGGACAAGAATAAGACTAGGGAGGACGAAAATGACCTAAATATTAATTTAATGAAACAAATGAACTTATTGGATGTACAACATCGGTTAAAAACCCTAATTGGACAAGAATAAGACTAGGGATGACCAAAATTACCTAAATGTTCATCCAATGACACAAACACACCTATTGGATCTAAAAGATTGGTTAAAAACCCTAATTGGACGAGAATAAACCTATGGACAACGAAAATAACGTAAATGTTAATCCAATGACAAAAACACATGTATTGGATGCACAAGATTGGTTAAAAACCCTAATTAGACAAGAATAAGACTAGGGAGTACGAAAAAGACCTACATTTACATCTAATGACACAAACAGACTTATTGGATGCACGAGATTGGTTAGAAACCTTTATTGGACAAGAATAAGCCTAGGGAGGACGAAAATGACCATAATTTGAATCCAATGACACAAACACACCTTTAGGATGCACAAGATTGGATAAAAACCCTAATTTCCAAAGAATAATACTAGGGAGGACGAAAATGACCTAAATGTTCATCCAATGACACAAATGAACTTATTGGATGCGAAGGATAGGTTAAAAACCCTAATTGGACAAGAATAAGACTAGGAAACACAAAAATTACATAAATGTTCATCCAATGACACCAACACATATATTGGATGCACAAGATTGGTTAAAAACCCTAATTGGACTAGAATAAGCTTAGGGAGGACGAAAATGACTTAAATGTTCATCCAATGGCACAAACACACCTACTGGATGCACAATATCAGCTAAAAACCCTAATTGGACGACAATAAGACTAGGGAGGACGAAAATGACCTAAATGTTAATTCAATGAAACAAATGAACTTATTGGATGCACAACATCGGTTAACTACCCTAAATGGATAGGAATAAGACTAGGGAAGACGAAAAATGACCTAAATGTTCATCCAATGACACAAACCCACATATTGGATGCATAAGATCGGTTAAAAACCCTAATTGGACAAGAATAAGACTAGGGATGACCAAAATTACCAAAATGTTCATTCAATGACACAAACACACGTATTGGATCCACAAGAATGGTTAAAAACCCTAATTGGACGAGAATAAACCTATGGACGACGAAAATAACGTAAATGTTAATCCAATGACAAAAACACATGTATTGGATGCACAAGATTGGTTAAAAACCCTAATTGGACAAGAATAAGACTAGGGAGGACGAAAAAGACCTAAATTTACATCCAATGACACAAACAAACTTATTGGATTAAAAACCTTTATTGGAGAAGAATAAGACTAGGGTGGACGAAAATTACCTAAATGTTCTTCCAATTACAAAAACACATCTATTGGTTGCACAAGATTGCTTAAAAACCCTAATTGGAAGTGAATAAGCCTAGGGATTACGAAAATGACCTAAATGGTCATCCAATGACAAAAACACACCTATTGGATACACAAGTTTTGTTAAAAACCCTGATTGGACAAGAATATGACTAGGGAGGACGAAAAAGACCTAAATGTTCATCCAATGACACAAACACACTTGTTGGATGCACAAGATCGGTTAAAAACCTTTATTGGAGAAGAATAAGACTAGGGTGGACGAAAATTACCTAAATGTTCTTCCAATGAGAAAAACACATCTATTGGTTGCACAAGATTTCTTAATAACCCAAATTGGACAAGAATAAGCCTAGGGGACAAACATGACCTAAATGTTCATCCGATGAATAAAACACACCTATTGGATGCACGGGATTGGTTAAAAACCCTAATTGCCTAAGAATAAGTCTAGGGAGGATGAAAATGACCTAAATGTTAATCCAATGAAACAAATGAACTTATTGGATGCACAACATCAATTAACTACCCAAATTTTACAAGAATAAGACTACGGGGGACGAAAATAACCTATATGTCCATCCAATGACACAAAAACACCTATTGGATGCACAAGATCGATTAAAAACTCAAATTGGACAAGAGTAAGACTAGGGAGGACGAAAATGTTCATCCAATGACACAAACACACCTATTGGATGCACAAGATCGGCTAAAAACCCTAATTGAACAAGAATAAGACTAGGGAGGACGAAAATGAACTAAATGTTCATCCAATGACACAAACACACCTATTGGATGCACAAGATCGACTAAAAACACTAATTGGACAAGAATAAGACTTGGAAGGACGAAAATGAAGTAAATGTTCATCCAATGACACATTAAATACCCTAATTGGACAAGAATAAGACTAGGGAGGACGAAAATGACCTAAATATTAATTTAATGAAACAAATGAACTTATTGGATGTACAACATCGGTTAAAAACCCTAATTGGACAAGAATAAGACTAGGGATGACCAAAATTACCTAAATGTTCATCCAATGACACAAACACACCTATTGGATCTAAAAGATTGGTTAAAAACCCTAATTGGACGAGAATAAACCTATGGACGACGAAAATAACGTAAATGTTAATCCAATGACAAAAACACATGTATTGGATGCACAAGATTGGTTAAAAACCCTAATTAGACAAGAATAAGACTAGGGAGGACGAGAAAGACCTACATTTACATCTAATGACACAAACAGACTTATTGGATGCACGAGATTGGTTAGAAACCCTAATTGGACAAGAATAAGCCTAGGGAGGACGAAAATGACCATAATTTGAATCCAATGACACAAACACACCTTTAGGATGCACAAGATTGGATAAAAACCCTAATTTCCAACGAATAATACTAGGGAGGACGAAAATGACCTAAATGTTCATCCAATAACACAAATGAACTTATTGGATGCGAAGGATAGGTTAAAAACCCTAATTGGACAAGAATAAGACTAGGAAAGACAAAAATTACATAAATGTTCATCCAATGACACAAATGAACTTATTGGATATGAAGGATAGGTTAAAAACCCTAATTGGACAAGAATAAGACTAGGAAAGACAAAAATTACATAAATGTTCATCCAATGACACAAACACATATATTGGATGCACAAGATTGGTTAAAAACCCTAATTGGACTAGAATAAGCTTAGGGAGAACGAAAATGACTTAAATGTTCATCCAATGGCACAAACACACCTACTGGATGCACAATATCAGCTAAAAACCGTAATTGGACGACAATAAGACTAGGGAGGACGAAAATGACCTAAATGTTAATTCAATGAAACAAATGAACTTATTGGATGCACAACATCGGTTAACTACCCTAATTGGATAGGAATAAGACTAGGGAAGACGAAAAATGACCTAAATGTTCATCCAATGACACAAACCCACATATTGGATGCATTAGATCGGTTAAAAACCCTAATTGGACAAGAATAAGACTAGGGATGACCAAAATTACCAAAATGTTCATCCAATGACACAAACACACGTATTGGATCCACAAGAATGGTTAAAAATCCTAATTGGACGAGAATAAACCTATGGACGACGAAAATAACGTAAATGTTAATCCAATGACAAAAACACATGTATTGGATGCACAAGATTGGTTAAAAACCCTAATTGGACAAGAATAAGACTAGGGAGGACGAAAAAGACCTAAAAACCTTTATTGGAGAAGAATAAGACTAGGGTGGACGAAAATTACCTAAATGTTCTTCCAATTACAAAAACACATCTATTGGTTGCACAAGATTGCTTCAAAACCCTAATTGGACAAGAATAAGCCTAGGGATTACGAAAATGACCTAAATGGTCATCCAATGACAAAAACACACCTATTGGATACACAAGATTTGATAAAAACCCTGATTGGACAAGAATAGGACTAGGGAGGACGAAAAAGACCTAAATGTTCATCCAATGACACAAACACACTTGTTGGATGCACAAGATCAGTTAAAAACCTTTATTGGAGAAGAATAAGACTAGGGTGGACGAAAATTACCTAAATGTTCTTCCAATGAGAAAAACACATCTATTGGTTGCACAAGATTGCTTAATAACCCAAATTGGACAAGAATAAGCCTAGGGGACAAACATGACCTAAATGTTCATCCGATGAATAAAACACAACTATTGGATGCACGGGATTGGTTAAAAACCCTAATTGCCTAAGAATAAGTCTAGGGAGGATGAAAATGACCTAAATGTCAATCCAATGAAACAAATGAACTTATTGGATGCACAACATCAATTAACTACCCAAATTTTACAAGAATAAGACTACGGAGGACGAAAATAACCTATATGTTCATCCAATGACACAAAAACACCTATTGGATGCACAACATCGATTAAAAACTTTAATTGGACAAGAGTAAGACTAGGGAGGACGAAAATGTTCATCCAATGACACAAACACACCTATTAGATGCACAAGATCGGCTAAAAACCCTAATTGAACAAGAATAAGACTAGGGAGGACGAAAATGAACTAAATGTTCATCCAATGACACAAACACACCTATTGGATGCACAAGATCGACTAAAAACCCTAATTGGACAAGAATAAGACTTGGGAGGACGAAAATGAAGTAAATGTTCATCCAATGACACATTAAATACCCTAATTGGACAAGAATAAGACTAGGGAGGACGAAAATGACCTAAATATTAATTTAATGAAACAAATGAACTTATTGGATGCACAACATCGGTTAAAAACCCTAATTGGACAAGAATAAGACTAGGGATGACCAAAATTACCTAAATGTTCATCCAATGACACAAACACACCTATTGGATCTACAAGATTGGTTAAAAACCCTAATTGGACGAGAATAAACCTATGGACGACGAAAATAACGTAAATGTTAATCCAATGACAAAAACACATGTATTGGATGCACAAGATTGGTTAAAAACCCTAATTAGACAAGAATAAGACTAGGGAGGACGAAAAAGACCTACATTTACATCCAATGACACAAACAGACTTATTGGATGCACGGGATTGGTTAGAAACCCTAATTGGACAAGAATAAGCCTAGGGAGGACGAAAATGACCATAATTTGAATCCAATGACACAAACACACCTTTAGGATGCACAAGATTGGATAAAAACCCTAATTTCCAAAGAATAATACTAGGGAGGACGAAAATGACCTAAATGTTCATCCAATGACACAAATGAACTTATTGGATGCGAAGGATAGGTTAAAAACCCTAATTGGACAAGAATAAGACTTGGAAAGACAAAAATTACATAAATGTTCATCCAATGACACAAATGAACTTATTGGATATGAAGGATAGGTTAAAAACCCTAATTGGACAAGAATAAGACTAGGAAAGACAAAAATTACATAAATGTTCATCCAATGACACAAACACATATATTGGATGCACAAGATTGGTTAAAAACCCTAATTGGACTAGAATAAGCTTAGGGAGAACGAAAATGACTTAAATGTTCATCCAATGGCACAAACACACCTACTGGATGCACAATATCAGCTAAAAACCGTAATTGGACGACAATAAGACTAGGGAGGACGAAAATGACCTAAATGTTAATTCAATGAAACAAATGAACTTATTGGATGCACAACATCGGTTAACTACCCTAATTGGATAGGAATAAGACTAGGGAAGACGAAAAATGACCTAAATGGTCATCCAATGACACAAACCCACATATTGGATGCATTAGATCGGTTAAAAACCCTAATTGGACAAGAATAAGACTAGGGATGACCAAAATTACCAAAATGTTCATCCAATGACACAAACACACGTATTGGATCCACAAGAATGGTTAAAAATCCTAATTGGACGAGAATAAACCTATGGACGACGAAAATAACGTAAATGTTAATCCAATGACAAAAACACATGTATTGGATGCACAAGATTGGTTAAAAACCCTAATTGGACAAGAATAAGACTAGGGAGGACGAAAAAGACCTAAATTTACATCCAATGACACAAACAGACTTATTGGATTAAAAACCTTTATTGGAGAAGAATAAGACTAGGGTGGACGAAAATTACCTAAATGTTCTTCCAATTACAAAAACACATCTATTGGTTGCACAAGATTGCTTCAAAACCCTAATTGGACAAGAATAAGCCTAGGGATTACGAAAATGACCTAAATGGTCATCCAATGACAAAAACACACCTATTGGATACACAAGATTTGATAAAAACCCTGATTGGACAAGAATAGGACTAGGGAGGACGAAAAAGACCTAAATGTTCATCCAATGACACAAACACACTTGTTGGATGCACAAGATCAGTTAAAAACCTTTATTGGAGAAGAATAAGACTAGGGTGGACGAAAATTACCTAAATGTTCTTCCAATGAGAAAAACACATCTATTGGTTGCACAAGATTGCTTAATAACCCAAATTGGACAAGAATAAGCCTAGGGGACAAACATGACCTAAATGTTCATCCGATGAATAAAACACAACTATTGGATGCACGGGATTGGTTAAAAACCCTAATTGCCTAAGAATAAGTCTAGGGAGGATGAAAATGACCTAAATGTCAATCCAATGAAACAAATGAACTTATTGGATGCACAACATCAATTAACTACCCAAATTTTACAAGAATAAGACTACGGAGGACGAAAATAACCTATATGTTCATCCAATGACACAAAAACACCTATTGGATGCACAACATCGATTAAAAACTTTAATTGGACAAGACTAAGACTAGGGAGGACGAAAATGTTCATCCAATGACACAAACACACCTATTAGATGCACAAGATCGGCTAAAAACCCTAATTGAACAAGAATAAGACTAGGGAGGACGAAAATGAACTAAATGTTCATCCAATGACACAAACACACCTATTGGATGCACAAGATCGACTAAAAACCCTAATTGGACAAGAATAAGACTTGGGAGGACGAAAATGAAGTAAATGTTCATCCAATGACACGTTAAATACCCTAATTGGACAAGAATAAGACTAGGGAGGACGAAAATGACCTAAATATTAATTTAATGAAACAAATGAACTTATTGGATGCACAACATCGGTTAAAAACCCTAATTGGACAAGAATAAGACTAGGGATGACCAAAATTACCTAAATGTTCATCCAATGACACAAACACACCTATTGGATCTACAAGATTGGTTAAAAACCCTAATTGGACGAGAATAAACCTATGGACGACGAAAATAACGTAAATGTTAATCCAATGACAAAAACACATGTATTGGATGCACAAGATTGGTTAAAAACCCTAATTAGACAAGAATAAGACTAGGGAGGACGAAAAAGACCTACATTTACATCCAATGACACAAACAGACTTATTGGATGCACGGGATTGGTTAGAAACCCTAATTGGACAAGAATAAGCCTAGGGAGGACGAAAATGACCATAATTTGAATCCAATGACACAAACACACCTTTAGGATGCACAAGATTGGATAAAAACCCTAATTTCCAAAGAATAATTCTAGGGAGGACGAAAATGACCTAAATGTTCATCCAATGACACAAAAGAACTTATTGGATGCGAAGGATAGGTTAAAAACCCTAATTGGACAAGAATAAGACTTGGAAAGACAAAAATTACATAAATGTTCATCCAATGACACAAATGAACTTATTGGATACGAAGGATAGGTTAAAAACCCTAATTTGACAAGAATAAGACTAGGAAAGACAAAAATTACATAAATGTTCATCCAATGACACAAACACATATATTGGATGCACAAGATTGGTTAAAAACCCTAATTGGACTAGAATAAGCTTAGGGAAGACGAAAATGACTTAAATGTTCATCCAATGGCACAAACACACCTACTGGATGCACAGTATCAGCTAAAAACCCTAATTGGACAACAATAAGACTAGGGAGGACGAAAATGACCTAAATGTTAATTCAATGAAACAAATGAACTTATTGGATGCACAACATCGGTTAACTACCCTAATTGGACAGGAATAAGACTAGGGAAGACGAAAAATGACCTAAATGTTCATCCAATGACACAAACCCACATATTGGATGCATAAGATCGGTTAAAAACCCTAATTGGACAAGAATAAGACTAGGGATGACCAAAATTACCAAAATGTTCATCCAATGACACAAACACACGTATTGGATCCACAAGAATGGTTAAAAACCCTAATTGGACGAGAATAAACCTATGGACGACGAAAATAACGTAAATGTTAATCCAATGACAAAAACACATGTATTGGATGCACAAGATTGGTTAAAAACCCTAATTGGACAAGAATAAGACTAGGGAGGACGAAAAAGACCTAAATTTACATCCAATGACACAAACAGACTTATTGGATTAAAAACCTTTATTGGAGAAGAATATGACTAGGGTGGACGAAAATTACCTAAATGTTCTTCCAATTACAAAAACACATCTATTGGTTGCACAAGATTGCTTAAAATCCCTAATTGGACAAGAATAAGCCTAGGGATTACGAAAATGACCTAAATGGTCATCCAATGACAAAAACACACCTATTGGATACACAAGATTTGTTAAAAACCCTGATTGGACAAGAATAGGACTAGGGAGGACGAAAAAGACCTAAATGTTCATCCAATGACACAAACACACTTGTTGGATGCACAAGATCGGTTAAAAACCTTTATTGGAGAAGAATAAGACTAGGGTGGACGAAAATTACCTAAATGTTCTTCCAATGAGAAAAACACATCTATTGGTTGCACAAGATTGCTTAATAACCCAAATTAGACAAGAATAAGCCTAGGGGACAAACATGACCTAAATGTTCATCCGATGAATAAAACACACCTATTGGATGCACGGGATTGGTTAAAAACCCTAATTGCCTAAGAATAAGTCTAGGGAGGATGAAAATGACCTAAATGTTAATCCAATGAAACAAATGAACTTATTGGATGCACAACATCAATTAACTACCCAAATTTTACATGAATAAGACTACGGAGGACGAAAATAACCTATATGTTCATCCAATGACACAAAAACACCTATTGGATGCACAAGATCGATTAAAAACTCTAATTGGACAAGAGTAAGACTAGAGAGGACGAAAATGTTCATCCAATGACACAAACACACCTATTGGATGCACAAGATCGGCTAAGAACCCTAATTGAATAAGAATAAGACTAGGGAGGACGAAAATGAACTAAATGTTCATCCAATGACACAAACACACCTATTGGATGCACAAGATCGGCTAAAAACCCTAATTGGACAAGAATAAGACTTGGGAGGACGAAAATGAAGTAAATGTTCATCCAACGACTCATTAAATACCCTAATTGGACAAGAATAAGACTAGGGAGGACGAAAATGACCTAAATATTAATTTAATGAAACAAATGAACTTATTGGATGCACAACATCAGTTAAAAACCCTAATTGGACAAGAATAAGACTAGGGATGACCAAAATTACCTAAATGTTCATCCAATGACACAAACACACCTATTGGATCTACAAGATTGGTTAAAAACCCTAATTGGACGAGAATAAACCTATGGACGACGAAAATAAAGTAAATGTTAATCCAATGACAAAAACACATGTATTGGATGCACAAGATTGGTTAAAAACCCTAATTAGACAAGAATAAGACTAGGGAGGACGAAAAAGACCTACATTTACATCCAATGACACAAACAGACTTATTGGATGCACGAGATTGGTTAGAAACCCTAATTGGACAAGAATAAGCCTAGGGAGGACGAAAATGACCATAATTTGAATCCAATGACACAAACACACCTTTAGGATGCACAAGATTGGATAAAAACCCTAATTTCCAAAGAATAATACTAGGGAGGACGAAAATGACCTAAATGTTCATCCAATGACACAAATGAACTTATTGGATGCGAAGGATAGGTTAAAAACCCTAATTGGACAAGAATAAGACTTGGAAAGACAAAAATTACATAAATGTTCATCCAATGACACAAATGAACTTATTGGATGCGAAGGATAGGTTAAAAACCCTAATTGGACAAGAATAAGACTTGGAAAGACAAAAATTACATAAATGTTCATCCAATGACACAAACACATATATTGGATGCACAAGATTGGTTAAAAACCCTAATTGGACTAGAATAAGCTTAGGGAGGACGAAAATGACATAAATGTTCATCCAATGGCACAAACACACCTACTGGATGCACAATATCAGCTAAAAACCCTAATTGGACAACAATAAGACTAGGGAGGACGAAAATGACCTAAATGTTAATTCAATGAAACAAATGAACTTATTGGATGCACAACACCGGTTAACTACCCTAATTGGACAGGAATAAGACTAGGGAAGACGAAAAATGACCTAAATGTTCATCCAATGACACAAACCCACATATTGGATGCATAAGATCGGTTAAAAGCCCTAATTAGACAAGAATAAGACTAGGGATGACCAAAATTACCAAAATGTTCATCCAATGACACAAACACACGTATTGGATCCACAAGAATGGTTAAAAACCCTAATTGGACGAGAATAAACCTATGGACGACGAAAATAACGTAAATGTTAATCCAATGACAAAAACACATGTATTGGATGCACAAGATTGGTTAAAAACCCTAATTGGACAAGAATAAGACTAGGGAGGACGAAAAAGACCTAAATTTACATCCAATGACACAAACAGACTTATTGGATTAAAAACCTTTATTGGAGAAGAATATGACTAGGGTGGACGAAAATTACCTAAATGTTCTTCCAATTACAAAAACACATCTATTGGTTGTACAAGATTGCTTAAAATCCCTAATTGGACAAGAATAAGCCTAGGGATTACGAAAATGACCTAAATGGTCATCCAATGACAAAAACACACCTATTGGATACACAAGATTTGTTAAAAACCCTGATTGGAGAAGAATAGGACTAGGGAGGACGAAAAAGACCTAAATGTTCATCCAATGACACAAACACACTTGTTGGATGCACAAGATCGGTTAAAAACCTTTATTGGAGAAGAATAAGACTAGGGTGGACGAAAATTACCTAAATGTTCTTCCAATGAGAAAAACACATCTATTGGTTGCACAAGATTGCTTAATAACCCAAATTAGACAAGAATAAGCCTAGGGGACAAACATGACCTAAATGTTCATCCGATGAATAAAACACACCTATTGGATGCACGGGATTGGTTAAAAACCCTAATTGCCTAAGAATAAGTCTAGGGAGGATGAAAATGACCTAAATGTTAATCCAATGAAACAAATGAACTTATTGGATGCACAACATCAATTAACTACCCAAATTTTACATGAATAAGACTACGGAGAACGAAAATAACCTATATGTTCATCCAATGACACAAAAACACCTATTGGATGCACAAGATCGATTAAAAACTCTAATTGGACAAGAGTAAGACTAGAGAGGACGAAAATGTTCATCCAATGACACAAACACACCTATTGGATGCACAAGATCGGCTAAGAACCCTAATTGAATAAGAATAAGACTAGGGAGGACGAAAATGAACTAAATGTTCATCCAATGACACAAACACACCTATTGGATGCACAAGATCGGCTAAAAACCCTAATTGGACAAGAATAAGACTTGGGAGGACGAAAATGAAGTAAATGTTCATCCAACGACTCATTAAATACCCTAATTGGACAAGAATAAGACTAGGGAGGACGAAAATGACCTAAATATTAATTTAATGAAACAAATGAACTTATTGGATGCACAACATCAGTTAAAAACCCTAATTGGACAAGAATAAGACTAGGGATGACCAAAATTACCTAAATGTTCATCCAATGACACAAACACACCTATTGGATCTACAAGATTGGTTAAAAACCCTAATTGGACGAGAATAAACCTATGGACGACGAAAATAAAGTAAATGTTAATCCAATGACAAAAACACATGTATTGGATGCACAAGATTGGTTAAAAACCCTAATTAGACAAGAATAAGACTAGGGAGGACGAAAAAGACCTACATTTACATCCAATGACACAAACAGACTTATTGGATGCACGAGATTGGTTAGATACCCTAATTGGACAAGAATAAGCCTAGGGAGGACGAAAATGACCATAATTTGAATCCAATGACACAAACACACCTTTAGGATGCACAAGATTGGATAAAAACCCTAATTTCCAAAGAATAATACTAGGGAGGACGAAAATGACCTAAATGTTCATCCAATGACACAAATGAACTTATTGGATGCGAAGGATAGGTTAAAAACCCTAATTGGACAAGAATAAGACTTGGAAAGACAAAAATTACATAAATGTTCATCCAATGACACAAATGAACTTATTGGATGCGAAGGATAGGTTAAAAACCCTAATTGGACAAGAATAAGACT
>JBBPBR010000001.1:33834778-33850332 GCA_037974775.1 Cicer pinnatifidum | reverse complement strand
GGAAAGACAAAAATTACATAAATGTTCATCCAATGACACAAACACATATATTGGATGCACAAGATTGGTTAAAAACCCTAATTGGACTAGAATAAGCTTAGGGAGGACGAAAATGACATAAATGTTCATCCAATGGCACAAACACACCTACTGGATGCACAATATCAGCTAAAAACCCTAATTGGACAACAATAAGACTAGGGAGGACGAAAATGACCTAAATGTTAATTCAATGAAACAAATGAACTTATTGGATGCACAACACCGGTTAACTACCCTAATTGGACAGGAATAAGACTAGGGAAGACGAAAAATGACCTAAATGTTCATCCAATGACACAAACCCACATATTGGATGCATAAGATCGGTTAAAAGCCCTAATTAGACAAGAATAAGACTAGGGATGACCAAAATTACCAAAATGTTCATCCAATGACACAAACACACGTATTGGATCCACAAGAATGGTTAAAAACCCTAATTGGACGAGAATAAACCTATGGACGACGAAAATAACGTAAATGTTAATCCAATGACAAAAACACATGTATTGGATGCACAAGATTGGTTAAAAACCCTAATTGGACAAGAATAAGACTAGGGAGGACGAAAAAGACCTAAATTTACATCCAATGACACAAACAGACTTATTGGATTAAAAACCTTTATTGGAGAAGAATATGACTAGGGTGGACGAAAATTACCTAAATGTTCTTCCAATTACAAAAACACATCTATTGGTTGTACAAGATTGCTTAAAATCCCTAATTGGACAAGAATAAGCCTAGGGATTACGAAAATGACCTAAATGGTCATCCAATGACAAAAACACACCTATTGGATACACAAGATTTGTTAAAAACCCTGATTGGAGAAGAATAGGACTAGGGAGGACGAAAAAGACCTAAATGTTCATCCAATGACACAAACACACTTGTTGGATGCACAAGATCGGTTAAAAACCTTTATAGGAGAAGAATAAGACTAGGGTGGACGAAAATTACCTAAATGTTCTTCCAATGAGAAAAACACATCTATTGGTTGCACAAGATTGCTTAATAACCCAAATTAGACAAGAATAAGCCTAGGGGACAAACATGACCTAAATGTTCATCCGATGAATAAAACACACCTATTGGATGCACGGGATTGGTTAAAAACCCTAATTGCCTAAGAATAAGTCTAGGGAGGATGAAAATGACCTAAATGTTAATCCAATGAAACAAATGAACTTATTGGATGCACAACATCAATTAACTACCCAAATTTTACAAGAATAAGACTACGGTGGACGAAAATAACCTATATGTTCGTCCAATGACACAAAAACACCTATTGGATGCACAAGATCGATTAAAAACTCTAATTGGACAAGAGTAAGACTAGAGAGGACGAAAATGTTCATCCAATGACACAAACACACCTATTGGATGCACAAGATCGGCTAAGAACCCTAATTGAACAAGAATAAGACTAGGGAGGACGAAAATGAACTAAATGTTCATCCAATGACACAAACACACCTATTGGATGCACAAGATCGGCTAAAAACCCTAATTGGACAAGAATAAGACTTGGGAGGACGAAAATGATGTAAATGTTCATCCAACGACACATTAAATACCCTAATTGGACAAGAATAAGACTAGGGAGGACGAAAATGACCTAAATATTAATTTAATGAAACAAATGAACTTATTGGATGCACAACATCGGTTAAAAACCCTAAATGGACAAGAATAAGACTAGGGATGACCAAAATTACCTAAATGTTCATCCAATGACACAAACACACCTATTGGATCTACAAGATTGGTTAAAAACCCTAATTGGACGAGAATAAACCTATGGACGACGAAAATAAAGTAAATGTTAATCCAATGACAAAAACACATGTATTGGATGCACAAGATTGGTTAAAAACCCTAATTAGACAAGAATAAGACTAGGGAGGACGAAAAAGACCTACATTTACATCCAATGACACAAACAGACTTATTGGATGCACGAGATTGGTTAGAAACCCTAATTGGACAAGAATAAGCCTAGGGAGGACGAAAATGACCATAATTTGAATCCAATGACACAAACACACCTTTAGGATGCACAAGATTGGATAAAAACCCTAATTTCCAAAGAATAATACTAGGGAGGACGAAAATGACCTAAATGTTCATCCAATGACACAAATGAACTTATTGGATGCGAAGGATAGGTTAAAAACCCTAATTGGACAAGAATAAGACTTGGAAAGACAAAAATTACATAAATGTTCATCCAATGACACAAATGAACTTATTGGATGCGAAGGATAGGTTAAAAACCCTAATTGGACAAGAATAAGACTAGGAAAGACAAAAATTACATAAATGTTCATCCAATGACACAAACACATATATTGGATGCACAAGATTGGTTAAAAACCCTAATTGGACTAGAATAAGCTTAGGGAGGACGAAAATGACATAAATGTTCATCCAATGGCACAAACACACCTACTGGATGCACAATATCAGCTAAAAACCCTAATTGGACAACAATAAGACTAGGGAGGACGAAAATGACCTAAATGTTAATTCAATGAAACAAATGAACTTATTGGATGCACAACACCGGTTAACTACCCTAATTGGACAGGAATAAGACTAGGGAAGACAAAAAATGACCTAAATGTTCATCCAATGACACAAACCCACATATTGGATGCATAAGATCGGTTAAAAACCCTAATTGGACAAGAATAAGACTAGGGATGACCAAAATTACCAAAATGTTCATCCAATGACACAAACACACGTATTGGATCCACAAGAATGGTTAAAAACCCTAATTGGACGAGAATAAACCTATGGACGACGAAAATAACGTAAATGTTAATCCAATGACAAAAACACATGTATTGGATGCACAAGATTGGTTAAAAACCCTAATTGGACAAGAATAAGACTAGGGAGGACGAAAAAGACGTAAATTTACATCCAATGACACAAACAGACTTATTGGATTAAAAACCTTTATTGGAGAAGAATAAGACTAGGGTGGACGAAAATTACCTAAATGTTCTTCCAATTACAAAAACACATCTATTGGTTGCACGAGATTGCTTAAAAACCCTAATTGGACAAGAATAAGCCTAGGGATTACGAAAATGACCTAAATGGTCATCCAATGACAAAAACACACCTATTGGATACACAAGATTTGTTAAAAACTCTGATTGGACAAGAATAGGACTAGGGAGGACGAAAAAGACCTAAATGTTCATCCAATGACACAAACACACTTGTTGGATGCACAAGATCGGTTAAAAACCTTTATTGGAGAAGAATAAGACTAGGGTGGACGAAAATTACCTAAATGTTCTTCCAATGAGAAAAACACATCTATTGGTTGCACAAGATTGCTTAATAACCCAAATTGGACAAGAATAAGCCTAGGGGACAAACATGACCTAAATGTTCATCCGATGAATAAAACACACCTATTGGATGCACAGGATTGGTTAAAAACCCTAATTGCCTAAGAACAAGTCTAGGGAGGATGAAAATGACCTAAATGTTAATCCAATGAAACAAATGAACTTATTGGATGCACAATATCAATTAACTACCCAAATTTTACAAGAATAAGACTACGGAGGACGAAAATAACCTATATGTTCATCCAATGACACAAAAACACCTATTGGATGCACAAGATCGATTAAAAACTCTAATTGGTCAAGAGTAAGACTAGGGAGGACGAAAATTTTCATCCAATGACACAAACACACCTATTGGATGCACAAGATCGACTAAAAACCCTAATTGAACAAGAATAAGACTAGGGAGGACGAAAATGAACTAAATGTTCATCCAATGACACAAACACACCTATTGGATGCACAAGATCGGCTAAAAACCCTAATTGGACAAGAATAAGACTTGGGAGGACGAAAATGAAGTAAATGTTCATCCAACGACACATTAAATACCCTAATTGGACAAGAATAAGACTAGGGAGGACGAAAATGACCTAAATATTAATTTAATGAAACAAATGAACTTATTGGATGCACAACATCGGTTAAAAACCCTAATTGGACAAGAATAAGACTAGGGATGACCAAAATTACCTAAATGTTCATCCAATGACACAAACACACCTATTGGATCTACAAGATTGGTTAAAAACCCTAATTGGACGAGAATAAACCTATGGACGACGAAAATAACGTAAATGTTAATCCAATGACAAAAACACATGTATTGGATGCACAAGATTGGTTAAAAACCCTAATTAGACAAGAATAAGACTAGGGAGGACGAAAAAGACCTACATTTACATCCAATGACACAAACAGACTTATTGGATGCACGAGATTGGTTAGAAACCCTAATTGGACAAGAATAAGCCTAGGGAGGACGAAAATGACCATAATTTGAATCCAATGACACAAACACACCTTTAGGATGCACAAGATTGGATAAAAACCCTAATTTCCAAAGAATAATACTAGGGAGGACGAAAATGACCTAAATGTTCATCCAATGACACAACTGAACTTATTGGATGCGAAGGATAGGTTAAAAACCCTAATTGGACAAGAATAAGACTAGGAAAGACAAAAATTACATAAATGTTCATCCAATGACACAAATGAACTTATTGGATGCGAAGGATAGGTTAAAAACCCTAATTGGACAAGAATAAGACTAGGAAAGACAAAAATTACATAAATGTTCATCCAATGACACAAACACATATATTGGATGCACAAGATTGGTTAAAAACCCTAATTGGACTAGAATAAGCTTAGGGAGGACGAAAATGACTTAAATGTTCATCCAATGGCACAAACACACCTACTGGATGCACAATATCAGCTAAAAACCCTAATTGGACAACAATAAGACTAGGGAGGACGAAAATGACCTAAATGTTAATTCAATGAAACAAATGAACTTATTGGATGCACAACATCGGTTAACTACCCTAATTGGACAGGAATAAGACTAGGGAAGACGAAAAATGACCTAAATATTCATCCAATGACACAAACCCACATATTGGATGCATAAGATCGGTTAAAAACCCTAATTGGACAAGAATAAGACAAGGGATGACCAAAATTACCAACATGTTCATCCAATGACACAAACACACGTATTGGATCCACAAGAATGGTTAAAAACCCTAATTGGACGAGAATAAACCTATGGATGACGAAAATAACGTAAATGTTAATCCAATGACAAAAACACATGTACTGGATGAACAAGATTGGTTAAAAACCCTAATTGGACAAGAATAAGACTAGGGAGGACGAAAAAGACCTAAATTTACATCCATTGACACAAACAGACTTATTGGATTAAAAACCTTTATTGGAGAAGAATAAGACTAGGGTGGACGAAAATTACCTAAATGTTCTTCCAATGAGAAAAACACATCTATTGGTTGCACAAGATTGCCTAATAACCCAAATTGGACAAGAATAAGCCTAGGGGACAAACATGACCTAAATGTTCATCCGATGAATAAAACACACCTATTGGATGCACGGGATTGGTTAAAAACCCTAATTGCCTAAGAATAAGTCTAGGGAGGATGAAAATGACCTAAATGTTAATCCAATGAAACAAATGAACTTATTGGATGCACAACATCAATTAACTACCCAAATTTTACAAGAATAAGACTCCGGAGGAAGAAAATAACCTATATGTTCATCCAATGACACAAAAACACCTATTGGATGCACAAGATCGATTAAAAACTCTAATTGGTCAAGAGTAAGACTTGGGAGGACGAAAATTTTCATCCAATGACACAAACACACCTATTGGATGCACAAGATCGGCTAAAAACCCTAATTGAACAAGAATAAGACTAGGGAGGACGAAAATGAACTAAATGTTCATCCAATGACACAAACACACCTATTGGATGCACAAGATCGGCTAAAAACCCTAATTGGACAAGAATAAGACTTGGGAGGACGAAAATGAAGTAAATGTTCATCCAATGACACATTAAATACCCTAATTGGACAAGAATAAGACTAGGGAGGACGAAAATGACCTAAATATTAATTTAATGAAACAAATGAACTTAGTGGATGCACAACATCGATTAAAAACCCTAATTGGACAAGACTAAGACTAGGGATGACCAAAATTACCTAAATGTTCATCCAATGACACAAACACACCTATTGAATCTACAAGACTGGTTAAAAACCCTAATTGGACGAGAATAAACCTATGGACGACGAAAATAACGTAAATGTTAATCCAATGACAAAAACACATGTATTGGATGCACAAGATTGGTTAAATACCCTAATTAGACAAGAATAAGACTAGGGAGGACGAAAATGACCTACATTTACATCCAATGACACAAACAGACTTATTGGATGCACGAGATTGGTTAGAAACCCTAATTGGACAAGAATAAGCCTAGGGAGGACGAAAATGACCATAATTTGAATCCAATGACACAAACACACCTATAGGATGCCTAAGATTGGATTAAAACCCTAATTTCCCAAGAATAATACTAGGGAGGACGAAAATGACCTAAATGTTCATCCAATGACACAAATGAACTTATTGGATGCGAAGGATAGGTTAAAAACCCTAATTGGACAAGAATAAGACTAGGAAAGACAAAAATTACATAAATGTTCATCCAATGACACAAACACATATATTGAATGCACAACATCGGTTAACTACCCTAATTGGACAGGAATAAGACTAGGGAAGACGAAAAATGACCTAAATGTTCATCCAATGACACAAACCCACATATTGGATGCATAAGATTGGTTAAAAACCCTAATTGGACAAGAATAAGACTAGGGATGACCAAAATTACCAAAATGTTCATCCAATGACACAAACACACCTATTGGATCTACAAGACTGGTTACAAACCCTAATTGGACGAGAATAAACCTATGGACGACAAAAATAACGTAAATGTTAATCCAATGACTAAAACACATGTATTGGATGCACAAGATTGGTTAAATACCCTAATTAGACAAGAATAAGACTAGGGAGGACGAAAATGACCTACATTTACATCCAATGACACAAACAGACTTATTGGATGCACGAGATTAGTTAGAAACCCTAATTGGACAAGAATAAGCCTAGGGAGGACGAAAATGACCATAATTTGAATCCAATGACACAAACACACCTATAGGATGCCTAAGATTGGATTAAAACCCTAATTGCCCAAGAATAATACTAGGGAGGACGAAAATGACCTAAATGTTCATCCAATGACACAAATGAACTTATTGGATGCGAAGGATAGGTTAAAAACCCTAATTGGACAAGAATAAGACTAGGAAAGACAAAAATTACATAAATGTTCATCCAATGACACAAACACATATATTGAATGCACAACATCGGTTAACTACCCTAATTGGACAGGAATAAGACTAGGGAAGACGAAAAATGACCTAAATGTTCATCCAATGACACAAACCCACATATTGGATGCATAAGATTGGTTAAAAACCCTAATTGGACAAGAATAAGACTAGGGATGACCAAAATTACCAAAATGTTCATCCAATGACACAAACACACCTATTGGATCTACAAGACTGGTTAAAAACCCTAATTGGACGAGAATAAACTTATGGACGACGAAAATAACGTAAATGTTAATCCAATGACAAAAACACATGTATTGGATGCACAAGATTGGTTAAATACCCTAATTAGACAAGAATAAGACTAGGGAGGACGAAAATGACCTACATTTACATCCAATGACACAAACAGACTTATTGGATGCACGAGATTGGTTAGAAACCCTAATTGGACAAGAATAAGCCTAGGGAGGACGAAAATGACCATAATTTGAATCCAATGACACAAACACACCTATAGGATGCCTAAGATTGGATTAAAACCCTAATTTCCCAAGAATAATACTAGGGAGGACGAAAATGACCTAAATGTTCATCCAATGACACAAATGAACTTATTGGATGCGAAGGATAGGTTAAAAACCCTAATTGGACAAGAATAAGACTAGGAAAGACAAAAATTACATAAATGTTCATCCAATGACACAAACACATATATTGAATGCACAACATCGGTTAACTACCCTAATTGGACAGGAATAAGACTAGGGAAGACGAAAAATGACCTAAATGTTCATCCAATGACACAAACCCACATATTGGATGCATAAGATTGGTTAAAAACCCTAATTGGACAAGAATAAGACTAGGGATGACCAAAATTACCAAAATGTTCATCCAATGGCACAAACACACGTATTGGATCCACAAGATTGGTTAAAAACCCTAATTGGACGAGAATAAACCTATGGACGACGAAAATAACGTAAATGTTAATCCGATGACAAAAACACATGTATTGGATGCACAAGATTGGTTAAATACCCTAATTAGACAAGAATAAGACTAGGGAGGACGAAAATGACCTACATTTACATCCAATGACACAAACAGACTTATTGGATGCACGAGATTGGTTAGAAACCCTAATTGGACAAGAATAAGCCTAGGGAGGACGAAAATGACCATAATTTGAATCCAATGACACAAACACACCTATAGGATGCCTAAGATTGGATTAAAACCCTAATTTCCCAAGAATAATACTAGGGAGGACGAAAATGACCTAAATGTTCATCCAATGACACAAATGAACTTATTGGATGCGAAGGATAGGTTAAAAACCCTAATTGGACAAGAATAAGACTAGGAAAGACAAAAATTACATAAATGTTCATCCAATGACACAAACACATATATTGAATGCACAAGATTGGTTAAAAACCCTAATTGGACTAGAATAAGCTTAGGGAGGACGAAAATGACTTAAATGTTCATCCAATGGCACAAACACACCTATTGGATGCACAATATCGGCTAAAAACCCTAATTGGACAACAATAAGACTAGGGAGGACGAAAATGACCTAAATGTTAATTCAATGAAACAAATGAACTTATTGGATGCACAACATCGGTTAACTACCCTAATTTGACAAGAATAAGACTAGGGAAGACGAAAAATGTCCTAAATGTTCATCCAATGACACAAACCCACATATTGGATGCATAAGATCGGTTAAAAACCCTAATTGGACAAGAATAAGACTAGGGATGACCAAAATTACCAAATGTTCATCCAATGACACAAACACACGTATTGGATGCACAAGAATGGTTAAAAACCCTAATTGGACGAGAACAAACCTATGGACAACGAAAATAACGTAAATATTAATCCAATAACAAAAACACATGTATTGGATGCACAAGATTGGTTAAAAACCCTAATTGGACAAGAATAAGACTAGGGAGGACGAAAAAGACCTAAATTTACATCCAATGACACAAAAAGACTTATTGGATTAAAAACCTTTATTGGAGAAGAATAAGACTAGGGTGGACGAAAATTACCTAAATGTTCTTCCAATTACAAAAACACATCTATTGGTTGCACAAGATTGCTTAAAAACCCTAATTGGACAAGAATAAGCCTAGGGATTACGAAAATGACCTAAATGGTCATCCAATGTCAAAAACACACCTATTGGATACACAAAATTTGTTAAAAACCCTGATTGGACAAGAATAGGACTAGGGAGGACGAAAAAGACCTAAATGTTCATCCAATGACACAAACACACTTGTTGGATGCAAAAGATCGGTTAAAAACCTTTATTGGAGAAGAATAAGACTAGGGTGGACGAAAATTACCTAAATGTTCTTCCAATGAGAAAAACACATCTATTGGTTGCACAAGATTGCTTAATAACCCAAATTGGACAAGAATAAGCCTAGGGGACCAACATGACCTAAATGTTCATCCGATGAATAAAACACACCTATTGGATGCACGGGATTGGTTAAAAACCCTAATTGCATAAGAATAAGTCTAGGGAGGATGAAAATGACCTAAATGTTAATCCAATGAAACAAATGAACTTATTGGATGCACAACATCAATTAACTACCCAAATTTTACAAGAATAAGACTACGGAGGACGAAAATAACCTATATGTTCATCCAATGACACAAAAACACCTATTGGATGCACAAGATCGATTAAAAACTCTAATTGGACAAGAGTAAGACTAGGGAGGACGAAAATGATCATCCAATGACACAAACACACCTATTGGATGCACAAGATCGGCTAAAAACCCTAATTGAACAAGAATAAGACTAGGGAGGACGAAAATGAACTAAATGTTCATCCAATGACACATTAAATACCCTAATTGGACAAGAATAAGACTAGAGAGGACGAAAATGACCTAAATGTTCATCCAATGATACAAACACACCTATTCGATCTACAAGATTGGTAAAAAACCCTAATTGACGAGAATAAACCTAGGGACGACGATAATGATGTAAATTTTAATCCAATGACACCAACACATCTATTGGATACATAAAATTGGTTAAAAACCCTAATTGGACAAGAATAAGCCTAGGGAATATGAAAATGACCTAAATGTTCATCTAATGACAAAAACACACCTATTGGATACACAAAATTTGTTAAAAATCCTAATTGGACAAGAAAAGGACTAGGGAGGACGAAAAAGACCTAAATGTTCATCCAATGACACAAACACACTTATTGGATTAAAAACCTTTATTGGAGAAGAATAAGACTAGGGTGGACGAAAATTACCTAAATGTTCTTCCAATTACAAAAACACATCTATTGGTTGCACAAGATTGCTTAAAAACCCTAATTGGACAAGAATAAGCCTAGGGATTACGAAAATGACCTAAATGGTCATCCAATGACAAAAACACACCTATTGGATACACAAGATTTGTTAAAAACCCTGATTGGACAAGAATAGGACTAGGGAGGACGAAAAAGACCTAAATGTTCATCCAATGACACAAACACACTTGTTGGATGCACAAGATCGGTTAAAAACCTTTATTGGAGAAGAATAAGACTAGGTTGGACGAAAATTACCTAAATGTTCTTCCAATGAGAAAAACACATCTATTGGTTGTACAAGATTACTTAATAACCCAAATTGGTCAAGAAAAAGCCTAGGGGACAAACATAACCTAAATGTTCATCCGACGAATAAAACACACCTATTGGATGCACGGGATTGGTTAAAAACCCTAATTGCCTTAGAATAAGTCTAGGGAGGATGAAAATGTCCTAAATGTTAATCCAATGAAACAAATGAACTTATTGGATGCACAACATCAATTAACTAACCAAATTTTACAAGAATAAGACTACGGAGGACGAAAATAACCTATATGTTCATCCAATGACACAAAAACACCTATTGGATGCACAAGATCGATTAAAAACTCTAATTGGACAAGAGTAAGACTAGGGAGGACGAAAATGTTCATCCAATGACACAAACACACCTATTGGATGCACAAGATCGGCTAAAATCCCTAATTGAACAAGAATAAGACTAGGGAGGACGAAAATGAACTAAATGTTCATCCAATGACACAAACACACCTATTGGATGCACAAGATCGGCTAAAAACCCTAATTGGACAAGAATAAGACTTGGGAGGACGAAAATGAAGTAAATGTTCATCCAATGACACATTAAATACCCTAATTGGACAAGAATAAGCCTAGGGAATATGAAAATGACCTAAATGTTCATCCAATGACAAAAACACACCTATTGGATACACAAAATTTGTTAAAAATCCTAATTGGACAAGAAAAGGACTAGGGAGGACGAAAAAGACCTAAATGTTCATCCAATGACACAAACACACTTATTGGATTAAAAACCTTTATTGGAGAAGAATAAGACTAGGGTGGACGAAAATTACCTAAATGTTCTTCCAATTACAAAAACACATCTATTGGTTGCACAAGATTGCTTAAAAACCCTAATTGGACAAGAATAAGCCTAGGGATTACGAAAATGACCTAAATGGTCATCCAATGACAAAAACACACCTATTGGATACACAAGATTTGTTAAAAACCCTGATTGGACAAGAATAGGACTAGGGAGGACGAAAAAGACCTAAATGTTCATCCAATGACACAAACACACTTGTTGGATGCACAAGATCGGTTAAAAACCTTTATTGGAGAAGAATAAGACTAGGTTGGACGAAAATTACCTAAATGTTCTTCCAATGAGAAAAACACATCTATTGGTTGTACAAGATTACTTAATAACCCAAATTGGTCAAGAAAAAGCCTAGGGGACAAACATAACCTAAATGTTCATCCAACGAATAAAACACACCTATTGGATGCACGGGATTGGTTAAAAACCCTAATTGCCTTAGAATAAGTCTAGGGAGGATGAAAATGTCCTAAATGTTAATCCAATGAAACAAATGAACTTATTGGATGCACAACATCAATTAACTAACCAAATTTTACAAGAATAAGACTACGGAGGACGAAAATAACCTATATGTTCATCCAATGACACAAAAACACCTATTGGATGCACAAGATCGATTAAAAACTCTAATTGGACAAGAGTAAGACTAGGGAGGACGAAAATGTTCATCCAATGACACAAACACACCTATTGGATGCACAAGATCGGCTAAAATCCCTAATTGAACAAGAATAAGACTAGGGAGGACGAAAATGAACTAAATGTTCATCCAATGACACAAACACACCTATTGGATGCACAAGATCGGCTAAAAACCCTAATTGGACAAGAATAAGACTTGGGAGGACGAAAATGAAGTAAATGTTCATCCAATGACACATTAAATACCCTAATTGGACAAGAATAAGCCTAGGGAATATGAAAATGACCTAAATGTTCATCCAATGACAAAAACACACCTATTGGATACACAAAATTTGTTAAAAATCCTAATTGGACAAGAAAAGGACTAGGGAGGACGAAAAAGACCTAAATGTTCACCCAATGACACAAACACACTTATTGGATTAAAAACCTTTATTGGAGAAGAATAAGACTAGGGTGGACGAAAATTACCTAAATGTTCTTCCAATTACAAAAACACATCTATTGGTTGCACAAGATTGCTTAAAAACCCTAATTGGACAAGAATAAGCCTAGGGATTACGAAAATGACCTAAATGGTCATCCAATGTCAAAAACACACCTATTGGATACACAAAATTTGTTAAAAACCCTGATTGGACAAGAATAGGACTAGGGAGGACGAAAAAGACCTAAATGTTCATCCAATGACACAAACACACTTGTTGGATGCAAAAGATCGGTTAAAAACCTTTATTGGAGAAGAATAAGACTAGGGTGGACGAAAATTACCTAAATGTTCTTCCAATGAGAAAAACACATCTATTGGTTGCACAAGATTGCTTAATAACCCAAATTGGACAAGAATAAGCCTAGGGGACCAACATGACCTAAATGTTCATCCGATGAATAAAACACACCTATTGGATGCACGGGATTGGTTAAAAACCCTAATTGCATAAGAATAAGTCTAGGGAGGATGAAAATGACCTAAATGTTAATCCAATGAAACAAATGAACTTATTGGATGCACAACATCAATTAACTACCCAAATTTTACAAGAATAAGACTACGGAGGACGAAAATAACCTATATGTTCATCCAATGACACAAAAACACCTATTGGATGCACAAGATCGATTAAAAACTCTAATTGGACAAGAGTAAGACTAGGGAGGACGAAAATGATCATCCAATGACACAAACACACCTATTGGATGCACAAGATCGGCTAAAAACCCTAATTGAACAAGAATAAGACTAGGGAGGACGAAAATGAACTAAATGTTCATCCAATGACACATTAAATACCCTAATTGGACAAGAATAAGACTAGAGAGGACGAAAATGACCTAAATGTTCATCCAATGATACAAACACACCTATTCGATCTACAAGATTGGTAAAAAACCCTAATTGACGAGAATAAACCTAGGGACGACGATAATGATGTAAATTTTAATCCAATGACACCAACACATCTATTGGATGCATAAAATTGGTTAAAAACCCTAATTGGACAAGAATAAGCCTAGGGAATATGAAAATGACCTAAATGTTCATCCAATGACAAAAACACACCTATTGGATACACAAAATTTGTTAAAAATCCTAATTGGACAAGAAAAGGACTAGGGAGGACGAAAAAGACCTAAATGTTCATCCAATGACACAAACACACTTATTGGATTAAAAATCTTTATTGGAGAAGAATAAGACTAGGGTGGACGAAAATTACCTAAATGTTCTTCCAATTACAAAAACACATCTATTGGTTGCACAAGATTGCTTAAAAACCCTAATTGGACAAGAATAAGCCTAGGGATTACGAAAATGACCTAAATGGTCATCCAATGACAAAAACACACCTATTGGATACACAAGATTTGTTAAAAACCCTGATTGGACAAGAATAGGACTAGGGAGGACGAAAAAGACCTAAATGTTCATCCAATGACACAAACACACTTGTTGGATGCACAAGATCGGTTAAAAACCTTTATTGGAGAAGAATAAGACTAGGGTGGACGAAAATTACCTAAATGTTCTTCCAATGAGAAAAACACATCTATTGGTTGCACAAGATTACTTAATAACCCAAATTGGTCAAGAAAAAGCCTAGGGGACAAACATAACCTAAATGTTCATCCGACGAATAAAACACACCTATTGGATGCACGGGATTGGTTAAAAACCCTAATTGCCTTAGAATAAGTCTAGGGAGGATGAAAATGTCCTAAATGTTAATCCAATGAAACAAATGAACTTATTGGATGCACAACATCAATTAACTAACCAAATTTTACAAGAATAAGACTACGGAGGACGAAAATAACCTATATGTTCATCCAATGACACAAAAACACCTATTGGATGCACAAGATCGATTAAAAACTCTAATTGGACAAGAGTAAGACTAGGGAGGACGAAAATGTTCATCCAATGACACAAACACACCTATTGGATGCACAAGATCGGCTAAAATCCCTAATTGAACAAGAATAAGACTAGGGAGGACGAAAATGAACTAAATGTTCATCCAATGACACAAACACACCTATTGGATGCACAAGATCGGCTAAAAACCCTAATTGGACAAGAATAAGACTTGGGAGGACGAAAATGAAGTAAATGTTCATCCAATGACACATTAAATACCCTAATTGGACAAGAATAAGACTAGGGAGGACGAAAATGACCTAAATGTTAATTTAATGAAACAAATGAACTTATTGGATGCACAACATCAGTTAAAAACCCTAATTGGACAAGAATAAGACTAGGGATGACCAAAATTACCTAAATGTTCATCCAATGACACAAACACACCTATTGGATCTTCAAGATTGGTTAAAAACCCTAATTGGACGAGAATAAACCTATGGACGACGAAAATAACGTAAATGTTAATCCAATGAAAAAAACACATGTATTGGATGCACAAGATTGGTTAAAAACCCTAATTAGACAAGAATAAGACTAGGGAGGACGAAAAAGACCTACATTTACATCCAATGACACAAACAGACTTATTGGATGCACGAGATT
>JBBPBR010000001.1:33800687-33834768 GCA_037974775.1 Cicer pinnatifidum | reverse complement strand
TAAGAATAAGTCTAGGGAGGATGAAAATGACCTAAATGTTAATCCAATGAAACAAATGAACTTATTGGATGCACAACATCAATTAACTACCCAAATTTTACAAGAATAAGACTACGGAGGACGAAAATAACCTATATGTTCATCCAATGACACAAAAACACCTATTGGATGCACAAGATCGATTAAAAACTCTAATTGGACAAGAGTAAGACTAGGGAGGACGAAAATGTTCATCCAATGACACAAACACACCTATTGGATGCACAAGATCGGCTAAAATCCCTAATTGAACAAGAATAAGACTAGGGAGGACGAAAATGAACTAAATGTTCATCCAATGACACAAACACACCTATTGGATGCACAAGATCGGCTAAAAACCCTAATTGGACAAGAATAAGACTTGGGAGGACGAAAATGAAGTAAATGTTCATCCAATGACACATTAAATACCCTAATTGGACAAGAATAAGACTAGGGAGGACGAAAATGACCTAAATGTTAATTTAATGAAACAAATGAACTTATTGGATGCACAACATCAGTTAAAAACCCTAATTGGACAAGAATAAGACTAGGGATGACCAAAATTACCTAAATGTTCATCCAATGACACAAACACACCTATTGGATCTTCAAGATTGGTTAAAAACCCTAATTGGACGAGAATAAACCTATGGACGACGAAAATAACGTAAATGTTAATCCAATGAAAAAAACACATGTATTGGATGCACAAGATTGGTTAAAAACCCTAATTAGACAAGAATAAGACTAGGGAGGACGAAAAAGACCTACATTTACATCCAATGACACAAACAGACTTATTGGATGCACGAGATTTGTTAGAAACCCTAATTGGACAAGATTAAGCCTTGGGAGGATGAAAATGACCATAATTTGAATCCAATGACACAAACACACCTATAGGATGCATAAGATTGGATAAAAACCCTAATTTCCAAATAATAATACTAGGGAGGACGAAAATGACCTAAATGTTCATCCAATGACACAAATGAACTTATTGGATGCGAAGGATAGGTTAAAAACCCTAATTGGACAACAATAAGACTAGGAAAGACAAAAATTACATAAATGTTCATCCAATGACACAAATGAACTTATTGGATGCGAAGGATAGGTTAAAAACCCTAATTGGACAAGAATAAGACTAGGTAAGACAACAATTACATAAATGTTCATCCAATGACACAAACACATATATTGGATGCACAAGATTGGTTAAAAACCCTAATTGGACTAGAATAAGCTTAGGGAGGACGAAAATGACTTAAATGTTCATCCAATGGCACAAACACACCTACTGGATGCACAATATCGGCTAAAAACCCTAATTGGACAACAATAAGACTAGGGAGGACGAAAATGACCTAAATGTTAATTCAATGAAACAAATGAACTTATTGGATGCACAACATCGGTTAACTACCCTAATTGGACAGGAATAAGACTAGGGAAGACGAAAAATGACCTAAATGTTCATCCAATGAATCAAACCCACATATTGGATGCATAAGATCAGTTAAAAACCCTAATTGGACAAGAATAGGACTAGGGATGACCAAAATTACAAAAATGTTCATCCAATGACACAAACACACGTATTGGATCCACAAGAATGGTTAAAAACCCTAATTGGACGAGAATAAACCTATGGACGACGAAAATAACGTGAATGTTAATCCAATGACAAAAACACATGTATTGGATCCACAAGATTGGTTAAAAACCTTAATTAGACAAGAATAAGACTAGGGAGGACGAAAAAGACCTACATTTACATCCGATGACACAAACAGACTTATTGGATGCACGAGATTGGTTACCAACCCTAATTGGACAAGAATAAGCCTAGGGAGGACGAAAATGACCATAATTTGAATCCAATGACCCAAACACACCTATAGGATGCATAAGATTGGATAAAAACCCTAATTTCCAAAGAATAATACTAGGGAGGACGAAAATGACCTAAATGTTCATCGAATGACACAAATAAACTTATTGGATGCGAAGGATAGGTTAAAAACCCTAATTGGACAAGAATAAGACTAGGAAAGACAAAAATTACATAAATGTTCATCCAATGACACAAATGAACTTATTGGATGCGAATGATAGGTTAAAAACCCTAATTGGACAAGAATAAGACTAGGAAAGACAAAAATTACATAAATTTTCATCCAATGACACAAACACACCTATTGGATGCCCCAAATCGATTAAAAACCCTAATTGGATGAGAATAAGACTAGGAAAGACAAAAATTACATAAATGTTCATCCAATGACACAAACACATATATTGGATGCACAAGATTGGTTAAAAACCCTAATTGGACTAGAATAAGCTTAGGGAGGACGAAAATGACTTAAATGTTCATCCAATGGCACAAACACACCTACTGGATACACAATATTGGCTAAAAACCCTAATTGGACAACAATAAGACTAGGGAGGACGAAAATGACCTAAATGTTAATTCAATGAAACAAATGAACTTATTGGATGCACAACATCGGTTAACTACCCTAATTGGATAGGAATAACACTAGGGAAGACGAAAAATGACCTAAATGTTCATCCAATGACACAAACCCACATATTGGATGCATAAGATCGGTTAAAAACCCTAATTGGACTAGAATAAGACTAGGGATTACCAAAATTACCAAAATGTTCATCCAATGACACAAACACACGTATTGGATCCACAAGAATGGTTAAAAACCCTAATTGGACGAGAATAAACCTATGGACGACGAAAGTAACGTAAATGTTAATCCAATGACAAAAACACATGTATTGGATGCACAAGATTGGTTAAAAACCCTAATTGGACAAGAATAAGACTAGGGAGGACGAAAAAGACCTAAATTTACATCCAATGACACAAACAGACTTATTAGATTAAAAACCTTTATTGGAGAAGAATAAGACTAGGGTGGACGAAAATTACCTAAATGTTCTTCCAATTACAAAAACACATCTACTGGTTGCACAAGAATGCTTAAAAACCCTAATTGGACAAGAATAAGCTTAAGGATTACGAAAATGACCTAAATGGTCAGCCAATGACAAAAACACACGTATTGGATACACAAGATTTGTTAAAAACCCAGATTGGACAAGAATAGGACTAGGGAGGACGAAAAAGACCTAAATGTTCATCCAATGACACAAACACACTTGTTGGATGCACAAGATCGGTTAAAAACCTTTATTGGAGAAGAATAAGACTAGGGTGGAAGAAAATTACCTAAATGTTCTTCCAATGAGAAAAACACATCTATTGGTTGCACAAGATTGCTTAATAACCCAAATTGGACAAGAATAAGCCTAGGGGAAAAACATGACCTAAATGTTCATCCGATGAATAAAACACACCTATTGGATGCACGGGATTGGTTAAAAACCCTAATTGCCTAAGAATAAGTCTAGGGAGGATGAAAATGACCTAAATGTTAATCCAATGAAACAAATGAACTTATTGGATGCACAACATCAATTAACTACCCAAATTTTACAAGAATAAGACTACGGAGGACGAAAATAACCTATATGTTCATCCAATGACACAAAAACACCTATTGGATGCACAAGATCGATTAAAAACTCTAATTGGACAAGAGTAAGACTAGGGAGGACGAAAATTTCATCCAATGACACAAACACACCTATTGGATGCACCAGATCGGCTAAAAACCCTAATTGAACAAGAATAAGACTAGGGAGGACGAAAATGAACTAAATGTTCATCCAATGGCACAAACACACCTATTGGATGCACAAGATCGGCTAAAAACCCTAATTGGACAAGAATAAGACTTGGGAGGACGAAAATGAAGTAAATGTTCATCCAATGACACATCAAATACCCTAATTGGATGTACAATTGAATAAACCTATGGACGACGAAAATAACGTAAATGTTAATCCAATGACAAAAACACATGTATTGGATGCACAAGATTGGTTAAAAACCCTAATTGGACAAGAATATTTCTAGGGAGGACGAAAAAGACCTAAATTTACATCCAATGACACAAACAGAGTTATTGGATGTACGAGATTGGATAGAAACCCTAATTGGACAAGAATAAGCCTAGGGAGGACCAAAATGACCTTAATTTGAATCCAATGACACAAACACACCTATAGGATGCATAAGATTGGATAAAAACCATAATTGCCCAAAATTAATAATAGGGAGGACGAAAATGACCTAAATGTTCATCCAATGACACAAATGAACTTATTGGATGCGAAGGATAGGTTAAAAACCCTAATTGGAAAAGAATAAGACTAGGAAAGACAAAAGTTACCTAAATATTCATCCAATGACACAAACACTCCTATTGGATGCACATGATTGGTTAAAAACCCTAATTAGACAAGAATAAGCCTAGGGACGAAGAAAATGAACTAAATGTTCATCCAATGACAAAAATACATCTATTGGATGCACAAGATCGGCTAAAAACCCTAATTTGACAAAAATTAGACTAGGGACGCAAACATGACCTAAATGTTCATCTGATGACAAAAACAGACCTATTGGATGCACAAGATCGGTTAAAAACCCTAATTGGAGAATAATAAGACTAGGGATGACAAAAATTACCTAAATGTTCATCCAATGACACAAACACACCTATTGGATGCACATGATTGGTTAAAAACCCTAATTAGACAAGAATAAGCCTAGGGACGACGAAAATGAACACACCTAATTGGATGCACAAGATCGGTTAAAAACCCTAATTGGACGAGAATAAACCTAGGGACGACGAAAATGACGTAAATGTTAATCCAATGACAAAAACACATCTATTGGATGCACAAGATCGACTAAAAATCCTAATTGGACAAAAATAAGACCATGGAGAACGAAAATGACCTAAATGTTTATCCAATGACACAAACAAACCTATTGGATGCACAAGATCGGTTAAAAACCCTAATTGGAGAAGAATAAGACTCGCGTTGACGAAAATTACCTAAATGTTCATCCAATGACAGAAACACACCTATTAGATGCACAAGATCGGTTAAAAACCCTAATTGGACGAGAATAAACCTAGGGACGACGAAGATGACGTAAATGTTAATCCAATGACAAAAACACATCTATTGGATGCACAAGATTGGTTAAAAACCCTAATATGACAAGAGTAAGCCTAGGGACGCAAACATGACCTAAATGTTCATCCGAGGACAAAAACATACCTATTGGATGCACAAGATCGGCTAAAAACCCAAATTGGACAAAAATAACACTAGGGAGGATGAAAATGACCTAAATGTTTATCCAATGACACAAACAAACCTATTGGATGCACAAGATTGGTTAAAAATGCTAATTAGAAAACAATATGCCTAGGGAGGAAGAAAATGACATAAATGTTCATCCAATGTCAGAAACACACCTATTGGATGCACAAGATTGGCTAAAAACCCTAATTGGACAAGAATAAGACTTGGGAGGACGAAAATGAAGTAAATCTTCATCCAATGACACATTAAATACCCTAGTTGGACAAGAATTAGACTAGGGAGGACGAAAATGACCTAAATGTTAATTCAATGAAACAAATGAACTTATTGGACGCAGAACATCGATTAACTACCCTAATTGGACAAGAATAACACTAGGGAGGACGAAAATGACCTAAATGTTCATCAAATGACAAAAACACACCTATTGGATGCACAAGATCGGCTAAAACCCTAAAAACGCTAATTTGAAAAGAATAGGCCTAGGGAGGACGAAAATGAACTAAATGTTCATCCGATGAAACAAACACACCTATTGGATGCACAAGATCGGCTAAAAACCCTAATTGGACAAGAATAAGACTAGGGAGGATGAAAATGAAGTAAATGTTCATCCAATAACACAAACACACCTATTGGATGCACAAAATCGGCTAAAAACCCTAATTGGACAAGAATAAGACTAGGGAGGACGAAAATGACCTAAATGATCATCAAATGACAAAAACACGCCTATTGGATGCACAAGATCGGCTAAAAACCCTAATTGGACAAGAGCAAACCTAGGGAGGACGAAATTGACGTAAATGTTCATCCAATGACAAAAACACACTTATTTGATGCACATGATTGGTTAAAAACCCTAATTAGACAAGAATAAGCCTAGGGAGGACGAAAATGAACTAAATGTTCATCCAATAACCCAAACACACCTATTGGATGCACAAGATCGCCTAAAAACCCTAATTGGACAAAAATAAGACTAGGGAGGATGAAAATGACCTAAATGTTCATCCAATTACACAAACACACCTATTGGATGCACAAAATCGGCTAAAAACACTAATTGGACAAGAATAAGACTAGGAAGGATGAAAATGACCTAAAAGTTCATCCAATGACAAAAACACTCCTATTGGATGCACAAGATCGGTTAAAAACCCTAGGTCAAGAATAAGACTAGGGAGGACGAAAATGACCTAAATGTTCATCCAATGACACAAACCCACATATTGGATCCATAAGATCGGTTAAAAACCCTAATTGGACAAGAATAAGACTAGGGAGGAGAAAAATTACGTAAATGTTTATCCAATGACACAAACACACCAATTGGATGCACATGATTGGTTAAAGACCCTAATTAGACAATAATAAGCCTAGGGAGGACAAAAATGAAATAAATGTTCATCCAATGACCCAAACACACCTATTGGATGCACAAGATCGGCTAAAAACCCTAATTGGACTAAAATAAGACTAGGGAGGACGAAAATGACCTAAATGTTCATCCAATTACACAAACACACCTATTGGATGCACAAACTCGGCTAAAAACACTAATTGGACAAGAATAAGACTAGGAAGGATGAAAATGACCTAAAAGTTCATCCAATGACAAAAACACTCCTATTGGATGCACAAGATCGGTTAAAAACCCTAGGTCAAGAATAACACTAGGGAGGATGAAAATGACCTAAATGTTCATCCAATGACACAAACCCACATATTGGATGCATAAGATCGGTTAAAAACCCTAATTGGACAAGAATAAGACTAGGGAGGAGGAAAATTACGTAAATGTTTATCCAATGACACAAACACACCAATTGGATGCACATGATTGGTTAAAGACCCTAATTAGACAATAATAAGCCTAGGGAGGACAAAAATGAAATAAATGTTCATCCAATGACACAAACACACCTATTGGATGCACAAGATCGGCTAAAAACCCTTATTGGACTAAAATAAGTCTAGGGAGGACGAAAATGACCTAAATGTTCATCCAAAGACACAAACCCACATATTGGATGCATAAGATCGGTTAAAAACCCAAATTGGACTAAAATAAGACTAGGGAGGAGGAAAATTACGTAAATGTTTATCCATTGACACAAACACACCTATTGGATGCACGGGGGAGGTTAAAAACCCTAATTGGCCAAAATGATAATCCAATGAAACAAATGAACTTATTGGATGCACAACATTGGTTAACTACCCTAATTGGACAAGAATAAGCCTAGGGAGGACGAAAATGACCTAAATATTCATCCAATGACACAAACACACCTATTGGATACACAAGATCGGCTAAAAACCCTAATTGGACAAGAATAAGACTAGAGAGGACGAAAATGATGTAAATGTTCGTCCAATGACACATTAAATACCCTAATTGGACAAGAATAAGACTAGGGATGACAAAAATTACCAAAATGTTCATCCAATGTCACAAACAAACCCATTGGATCTACAAGATTGGTTAAAAACCGTAATTGGACGAAAATAAACCTAGGGACGAGGAAAATAACGTAAATGTTAATCCAATGACAAAAACACATGTATTGGATGCACAAGATTGGTTAAAAACCCTAATTAAACAAGAATAAGCCTAGGGAGGCAAACATGACCCAAATGTTCATCCGATGACAAAAACACACCTATTGGGTGCACAAGATTGGCTAGACACCCTAATTCGACAAAAATAAGACTAGGGAGGACGAAAATGACCTAAATGTTTATCCAATGACACAAACAAACCTATTGGTTGCACAAGATTGGTTAGAAACGCTAATTAGAAAAGAATAAGCCTAGGAAGGACGAAAATGAACTAAATGTTCATCCGATGACACAAACACACCTATTAGATGCACAAGATCGGCTAAAAACCCTAATTGGACAAGAATAAGACTAAGGAGGACGAAAATGAAGTAAATGTTCATCCAATGACACAAACACTCCTATTGGATGCACAAAATCGGCTAAAAACCCCAATTGGACAAGAATAAGACTAGGGAGGAGGAAAATGACCTAAATGTTCATCCAATGACAAAAACACACCTATTGGATGCATAAGATCGACTAAAAACCCTAATTGGACAAGAGTAAGCCTAGGGAGGACGAAAATGACCTAAATGTTCATCCAATGAGACAAACACACCTAGTGGCTGCACATGATTGATTCAAAACCCTAATTAGACAAAAATAAGCCTAGGGAGGACAAAAATGAACTAAATGTTCATCTAATGACACAAACACACCTATTGGATGCACAAGATCGGCTAAAAACCCTAATTGAATAAAATAAGACTATGGAGGACGAAAATGACCTAAATGTTCATCCAACTACACAAACACACGTATTGGATGCACACGATCAACTAAAAACCCTAATTGGACAAGAGTAATCCTCGGGAGGACGAAAATGACATAAATGTCCATCCTATGACACAAACACACCTATTGGATGCACAAGATTGGTTAAAAATGCTAATTAGAAAAGAATAAGCCTAGGGAGGACGAAAATGACCTAAATGTTTAACCAATGACACAAACAAATCTATTGGATGCACAAGATTGGTTAAAAATGCTAATTAGAAAAGAATAAGCCTAGGGAGGACGAAAATGAACTAAATGTTCATCCAATGACACAAACACACCTATTGGATGCACAAGATCGACTAAAAACCCTAATTGGACAAAATAAGACTAGGAAGGACGAAAATGACCAAAATGTTCATCCAATTACACAACCACACCTATTGGATGCACAAGATCAACTAAAAACCCTAATTGGACAAGAATAAGACTAGGGAGGACGAAAATGACCTAAATGTTCATCCAATGACACAAACACACCTTGTGGCTGCACATGATTGATTAAAAACTCTAATTAGACAAGAATAAGCCTAGGGAGGACAAAAATGAACTAAATGTTCTTCCAATGACATAAACACACCTATTGGATGCACAAGATCGGCTAAAAACCCTAATTGAACAAAATAAGACTAGGGAGGATGAAAATGACCTAAATGTTCATCCAATTACACAAACATACGTATTGGATGCACAAGATCAACTAAAAACCCTAATTGGACAAGAATAAGACTAGGGAGAACGAAAATGACCTTAATGTTCATCCAATGACACAAACACACCAATTGGATGAACAAGATCGGTTAAAAACCCTAATTGTAGAAGAATAAGACTAGGGATGACGAAAATGACCTAAATGTTCATCCAATGACACAAACACACCTATTGGATGCACAAGATCGGCTAAAAACCCTAATTGGACAAAAATTAGACTAGGGAGGACGAAAATGACCTAAATGTTCATCCAATTACACAAACACACCTGTTGGATGCACAAAATCGGCTAAAAACCCTAATTGGACAAGAATAAGACTAGGGAGGAGGAAAATGACCTAAAAGTTCCTCCGATGACAAAAACACACCTATTGGATGCACAAGTTCGGTTAAAAACCTCGTTGGTCAAGAATAAGACTAGGGAGGACGAAAATGACCTAAATGTTCATACAATGACACAAACACACCTATTGGATGCACAAGATCGGTTTGAAACCCTAATTGGACGAGAATAAACCAAGGGACGACAAAAATGTTGTAAATGGCAATCCAATGACACAAACACACCTATTGGATGCACAGGGCAGGTTAAAAACCCTAATTGCCCAAGAATAAGTCTAGAGAGGACGAAAATGACCTAAATGTTAATCCAATGAAACAAACGAACTTATTGGATGCACAACATTGGTTAACTAGCCTAATTGGACAAGATTAAGACTAGGGAGGACGAAAATGACCTAAATGTTCATCCAATGACACAAACCCACATATTGGATGCTTAAGATCGGTTAAAAACCCTAATTGGACAAGAATAAGACTAGAAGATTGGTTAAAAACCCTAATTGGACGAGAAAACACCTAGGGACGACGAAAATGACGTAAATGTTAATCCAATGAAAAAAACACATCTATTGGATGCAAAAGATTGGGTTAAAACCCTAATTGGAAAAAAAATAAGACTAGGGAGGTCGAAAATGACCTAAATGTTTGTCCAATGACACAAACAAACCTATTGGATGCACAAGATTGGTTAAAAACGCTAATTAGAAAAGAATAAGCCTTGGGATGACGAAAATGAACTAAATATTCATCCGATGACACTAACACACCTATTGGATGCACAAGATCGGCTAAAAACCCTAATTGGACAAGAATAAGACTAGGGAGGACGAAAATGAAGTAAATGTTCATCCTGTTGGTACCAGTAACCTCTGTTAAATGAAAATTATGCGGAAGATTACCTATTTTTTGAGATATGCGCAGCAGTTTAACAAATCGTACATTTATTAAACATAGCATCAAATAAGGTCCCAAAACTACAATACAAATGAATGCACAAAGTATATGGATCAAAGAATATATTGAGAGATGCACTAGTTACGTTTATTGTTCAAGATATTGATTCACTTACAATCATGCTGGAAACAGTCTTTCATGTAATATCAAAATATGCTGAAAGATATTCAAGTACTCAATCAATATCAAACAAATACACACTGCAGAAATTAAACAGAGATAAGGGTAAGAAAGATTGTACGCAGTGATTTATACTGGTTCAGCCGTTGTTGAACGACCTACGTCCAGTCCCAAGATCAAATCCAATCTTGGCCTTTCCAATAGAATATCTCAGAATCCGTTTACAGATGTTCTAGCTCCTCGCCTATCAATCTAAAACGATTCTTTCTATTCTATTCTTATCTCCCTGAATCCCAGAGTTTATCTCCCATAAACTCTTCCAAGATTACAGTCAAGTTTCTTCCTGATGAGACCTCTCAATCACAGAAGATAACTACCAGTTAAGACTGGATTTCTCAATGTTATTTGTTTTAAGAATTTGTTTACAGATGTATCTAATTAGAAATTACACAGAGATTTCTTCAGCAGTCTTCTTCTCTAAAGTTGTTTCTCCAGCAATCTTTCTCAGTTCTTGTGGATCATGAAAGATGAATCTTCATGACTGAAAAAGTAATGTTCAAAGTTATTTCACAGTGATAAACAAAGATATCAGAAAGTTATGTGTACGTTGTTGTATATGCGAAGAAGAGACTGAAAAACAGTTTATATAGTTTCAGGAAAAACAACATATGCATCGATTTACCCAATCGATTCATTAAAGTCATAATGCTGGTTAATCGATTTCCTCAATCGATTTCGCGAGTCTTGTTTTTCTTGAATCTTGAAACTGTACATTCTAATCGATTTACTCAATCGATTATTTTAAGTAGTTCTTCAAACTTTGATGACAGTATATAATTAAATCGATTTGCATAATCGACTTGATGTGTTTTGTTCAAACAACGAGATCAAAACCATCGATGTGCTTAATCGATTTTACCATTCAGTCATCTCTGTTTATAAAACTTTTATGTCAATCGATTGTGCCAATCGATTGTGGATTTTAAGTCTGAAGTACTTTTCATCAGTTGGGTTATTCAATCGATTTACCAAGTCGATTGATACCAACTTTTATTACACAGATGTATATAAACAGATTGTAGTAATCGATTGTGTATGTTCCAGACCTAAGTTATTTTGAAACTTGTTTTAGTGAATCGATTGGCCTAATCGATTTAGTAAACAGGTTTGGCTCTGGGACATTAACAATCGATTGTTTCAATCGATGTAGACAAAAACAAAATTAAAGATGTGATTATTTCAATCGATTTGCCAAATCGATTGCCTGCAAAACGTGCTACTGACTTGCACATTTTAATTTCAGTAAGAATGTCAATCGATTGGTCTAATCGATTTAAACAATCAGTTTAGTCTTAGTGATTCACTCAATCGATGTGCCTAATCGATTTGTGGCAAACTGGCTCTCTGACTTGTACAATTTATTTTCCAATATGTGTACCAATCGATTTGGAGAATCGATTGATAGCCCGTTTGATTTCTTCAAGGATGTACAAATCGATTGTGCTAATCGATTGGGTAACACCAAACTTTGTAAACTTATTTAACCCTGTTATAGAATCGATTGTACTAATCGATGTGCTCATGGATCATCAAGATTTTGTTGATTCCTTGAGTTCCAAGCAATTGTCTCGAGTATGTAGGATTGAATTTGTTGTTCCTGAAACTTTTTCTCAGTTGACAATGTTAGATGTATTTCAAATTGGATGCTTGTCAATAACATCAAAAACGAACATATGTCTAACATATTCTTGTCCAATTAGGATTTTTAACCAATCTTGTGCATCCAATAAGTTCATTTGTGTCATTGGATTAACATTTAGGTCATTTTCGTCCTCCCTAGGCATATTCTTGTCCAATTAGGGTTTTTAACCAATCTTGTGCATCCAATAGGTGTGTTTGTGTCATTGGATGATCAATTAGGTCATTTTCGTCCTCCCTATGCTTATTCTTGTCCAATTAGGGTTTTTAACCAATCTTGTGCATCCAATAAGTTCATTTGTGTCATTGAATTAATATTTAGGTCATTTTCGTCCTCCCTAGGCATATTCTTGACCAATTAAGGTTTTTAACCAATCTTGTGCATCCAATAGGTGTGTTTGTCTCACTGGATGATCAATTAGGTCATTTTCGTCCTCCATAGGCTTATTCTTGGCCAATTAGGGTTTTTAACCAATCTTGTGCATCCAATAGGTGTGTTTGTGTCATTGGATGATCAATTAGGTCATTTTCGTCCTCCATAGGCTTATTCTTGTCCAATTAGGGTTTTTAACCAATCTTGTGCATCCAATAGGTGTGTTTGTGTCATTGGATGATCAATTAGGTCATTTTCATCCTCCCTAGGCTTATTCTTGTCCAATTAGGGTTTTTAACTAATCTTGTGCATCCAATAGGTGTGTTTGGGTCATTGGATGATCAATTAGGTCATTTTCGTCCTCCCTAGGCATATTCTTGTCCAATTAGGGTTTTTAACCAATCTTGTGCATCCAATAGGTGTGTTTGTGTCATTGGATGATCAATTAGGTCATTTTCGTCCTCCCTAGGCTTATTCTTGTCCAATTAGGGTTTTTAACCAATCTTGTGCATCCAATAGGTGTGTTTGTGTCATTGGATGATCAATTAGGTCATTTTCGTCCTCCCTAGGCCTATTCTTGCCCAATTAGGGTTTTTAACCAATCTTGTGAATCCAATAAGTTTGTTTGTGTCATTGAATTAATATTTAGGTCATTTTCGTCCTCCCTACGCATATTATTGTCCAATTAGGGTTTTTAACCAATCTTCTGCATCCAATAGGTGTGTTTGTGTCATTGGATGATCAATTAGGTCATTTTCGTCCTCCCTAGGCATATTCTTGTCCAATTAGGGTTTTTAACCAATCTTGTGCATCCAATAGGTGTGTTTGTGTCATTGGATGATCAATTAGGTCATTTTCGTCCTCCCTAGGCTTATTCTTGTCCAATTAGGGTTTTTAACCGATCTTGTGCATCCAATCGGTGTGTTTGTGTCATTGGATGATCAATTAGGTCATTTTCGTCCTCCCTAGGCATATTCTTGTCCAATTAGGGTTTTTAACCAATCTTGTGCATCCAATAGGTGTGTTTGTGTCATTGGATGATCAATTAGGTCATTTTCGTCCTCCCAAGGCATATTCTTGTCCAATTAGGGTTTTTAACCAATCTTGTGCATCCAATAGGTGTGTTTGTGTCATTGGATGATCAATTAGGTCATTTTCATCCTCCCTAGGCATATTCTTGTCCTATTAGGGTTTTTAACCAATCTTGTGGATCCAATAAGTTTATTTGTGTCTTTGAATTAATATTTAGGTCATTTTCGTCCTCCCCAGACATATTCTTGTCCAATTAGGATTTTTAACAAATCTTATGCATCCAATAGGTGTGTTTGTGTCAATGGATGATCAAATAGGTTATTTACGTCCTCCCTAGGCTTATTCTTGTCCAATTAAAGTTTTTAACCAATCTTGTGCATCCAATAACTTTGTTTGTGTCATTAAATTAATATTTAGGTCATTTTCGTCCTCCCTATGCATATTCTTGTCCAATTAGGGTTTTTAACCAATCTTGTGCATCCAATAGGTGTGTTTGTGTCATTGGATGATCAATTAGGTCATTTTCGTCCTCCCTAGGCTTATTCTTGTCCAATTAGGGTTTTTAACCAATCTTGTGCATCCAATAGGTGTGTTTGTGTCATTGGATGATCAATTAGGTCATTTTCGTCCTCCCTAGGCTTATTCTTGTCCAATTAGGGTTTTTAACCAATCTTGTGCATCCAATAGGTGTGTTTGTGTCATTGGATGATCAATTAGTTCATTTTTGTCCTCCCTAGGCTTATTCTTGTCCAATTAGGGTTTCTAACCAATCTTGTGCATCCAATAGGTGTGTTTGTGTCATTGGATGATCAATTAGGTCATTTTCGTCCTCCCTAGGCTTATTCTTGTCCAATTAGGGTTTTTAACCAATCTTGTGCATCCAATAGGTGTGTTTGTGTCATTGGATGATCAATTAGGTTATTTTCGTCCTCCCTAGTCTTATTCTTGTCCAATTATGGTTTTTAACTAATCTTGTGCATCCAATAGGTGTGTTTGTGTCATTGGATGATCAATTAGGTCATTTTCGTCCTCCCTAGGCTTATTCTTGTCCAATTAGGGTTTTTAACCAATCTTGTGCATCCAATACGTTCATTTGTGTCATTGGATTAACTTTTAGGTCATTTTCGTCCTCCCTAGGCATATTCTTGTCCAGTTAGAGTTTTAGACCAAACTTGTGCATCCAATAGGTGTGTTTGTGTCATTGGATGATCAATTAGGTTATTTTCGTCCTCCCTAGGCTTATTCTTGTCCAATTAGGGTTTTAAACCAATCTTGTGCATCTAATAGGTGTGTTTGTGTCATTGGATGATCAATTAGGTTATTTTCGTACTCCCTAGGCATATTCTTGTCCAATTAGGGTTTTTAACCAATCTTGTGCATCCAATAGGTGTGTTTGTGTCATTGGATGATCAATTAGGTCATTTTCGTCCTCCCTAGGCTTATTCTTGTCCAATTAGGGTTTTTAACCAATCTTGTGTGTTGGTACCAGTAACCTCTGTTAAATGAAAATTATGCGGAAGATTACCTATTTTTTGAGATATGCGCAGCAGTTTAACAAATCGTACATTTATTAAACATAGCATCAAATAAGGTCCCAAAACTACAATACAAATGAATGCACCAAGTATATGGATCAAAGAATATATTGAGAGATGCACCAGTTACGTTTATTGTTCAAGATATTGATTCACTTACAATCATGCTGGAAACAGTCTTTCATGTAATATCAAAATATGCAGAAAGATATTCAAGTACTCAATCAATATCAAACAAATACACACTGCAGAAATTAAACAGAGATAAGGGTAAGAAAGATTGTACGCGGTGATTTATACTGGTTCAGCCGTTGTTGAACGACCTACGTCCAGTCCCAAGATCAAATCCAATCTTGGCCTTTCCAATAGAATATCTCAGAATCCGTTTACAGATGTTCTAGCTCCTCGCCTATCAATCTAAAACGATTCTTTCTATTCTATCCTTATCTCCCTGAATCCCAGAGTTTATCTCCCATAAACTCTTCCAAGATTACAGTCAAGTTTCTTCTTGATGAGACCTCTCAATCACAGAAGATAACCACCAGTTAAGACTGGATTTCTCAATGTTATTTGTTTTAAGAATTTGTTTACAGATGTATCTAAACAGAAATTACACAGAAATTTCTTCAGCAGTCTTCTTCTCTAAAGTTGTTTCTTCAGCAATCTTTCTCAGTTCTTGTTGATCATGAAAGATGAATCTTCATGACTGAAAAAGTAATGTTCAAAGTTATTTCACAGTGAGAAACAAAGATATCAGAAAGTTATGTGTACGTTGTTGTATATCTACGAAGAAGAGAATGAAAAACAGTTTATATAGTTTCAGGAAAAACAACATATGCATCGATTTACCCAATCGATTCATTAAAGTCATAATGCTGGTTAATCGATTTCCTCAATCGATTTCGCAAGTCTTGTTTTTCTTGAATCTTGAAACTGTACATTCTAATCGATTTACTCAATCGATTATTTTAAGTAGTTCTTCAAACTTTGACGACAGTATATAATTAAATCGATTTGCAGAATCGACTTGATGTGTTTTGTTCAAACAACGAGATCAAAACCATCGATGTTCTTAATCGATTTAACCATTCAGTCATCTCTGTTTATAAAACTTTTATGTCAATCGATTGTGCCAATCGATTGTGGACTTTAAGTCTGAAGTACTTTTCATCAGTTGGGTTATTCAATCGATTTACCAAGTCGATTGATACCAACATTTATAACACAGATGTATATAAACAGATTGTAGTAATCGATTGTGTATGTTCCAGACCTAAGTTATTTTGAAACTTGTTTTAGTGAATCGATTGGCCTAATCGATTTAGTAAACAGGTTTGGCTCTGGGACATTAACAATCGATTGTTTCAATCGATGTAGACAGAAACAAAATTAAAGATGTGATTATTTCAATCGATTTGCCAAATCGATTGCCTGCAAAACGTGCTACTGACTTGCACATTTTAATTTCAGTAAGAATGTCAATCGATTTGTCTAATCGATTTAAACAATCAGTTTAGTCTTAGTGATTCACTCAATCGATGTGCCTAATCGATTTGTGGCAAACTGGCTCTCTGACTTGTACAATTTATTTTCCAATATGTGTACCAATCGATTTGGAGAATCGATTGATAGCCCGTTTGATTTCTTCAAGGATGTACAAATCGATTGTGCTAATCGATTGGGTAACACCAAACTTTGTAAACTTATTCAACCCTGTTATAGAATCGATTGTACTAATCGATGTGCTCATGGATCATCAAGATTTTGTTGATTCCTTGAGTTCCAAGCAATTGTCTCGAGTATGTAGGATTGAATTTGTTGTTCCAGAAATTTTTCTCAGTTGACAATGTTAGATGTATTTCAAATTGGATGCTTGTCAATAACATCAAAAACGAACATATGTCTAACACATCCAATGACACAAACACTCCTATTGGATGCACAAAATCGGCTAAAAACCCCAACTGGATAAGAATAAGACTAGGGAGGAGGAAAATGACCTAAATGTTCATCCAATGACAAAAACACACCTATTGGATGCATAAGATCGACTTAAAACCCTAATTGGACAAGAGTAAGCCTAGGGAGGACGAAAATGACCTAAATGTTCATCCAATGAGACAAACACACCTAGTGGCTGCACATGATTGATTCAAAACCCTAGTAAGACAAGAATAAGCCTAGGGAGGACGAAAATGAACTAAATGTTCATCCAATGACACAAACACACCTATTGGATGCACAAGATCGGCTAAAAACCCTAATTGAACAAAATAAGACTAGGGAGGATGAAAATGACCTAAATGTTCATCCAATTACACAAACACACGTATTGGATGCACAAGAACAACTAAAAACCCTAATTGGACAAGAGTAATCCTCGGGAGGACGAAAATGACATAAATGTTCATCCAATGACACAAACACACCTATTGGATGCACAAGATTGGTTAAAAATGCTAATTAGAAAAGAATAAGCATAGGGCGGACGAAAATGACCTAAATGTTTAACCAATGACACAAACAAACCTATTGGATGCACAAGATTGGTTAAAAATGCTAATTAGAAAAGAATAAGCCTAGGGAGGACAAAAATGAACTAAATGTTCATCCAATGACACAAACACACCTATTGGATGCACAAGATCGGCTAAAAACCCTAATTGGACAAAATAAGACTAGGGAGGACGAAAATGACCTAAATGTTCATCCAATTACACAAACACACCTATTGGATGCACAAGATCAACTAAAAACCCTAATTGGACAAGAATAAGACTAGGGAGGACGAAAATGACCTAAATGTTCATCCAATGACACAAACACACCAAGTGGCTGCACATGATTGATTAAAAACCCTAATTAGACAAGAATAAGCCTAGGGAGGACAAAAATGAATTAAATGTTCTTCCAATGACATAAACACACCTGTTGGATGCACAAGATCGGCTAAAAACCCTAATTGAACAAAATAAGACTAGGGAGGATGAAAATGACCTAAATGTTCATCCAATTACACAAACAGACGTATTGGATGCACAAGATCAACTAAAAACCCTAATTGGACAAGAATAAGACTAGGGAGGACGAAAATGAACTAAATGTTCATCCAATGACACAAACACACCTATAGGATGAACAAGATCGGTTAAAAACCCTAATTTTAGAAGAATAAGACTAGGGATGACGAAAATTACCTAAATGTTCATCCAATGACACAAACACACCTATTGGATCTAGAAGATTGGTTAAAAACCATAATTGGAGGAGAAAAAACCTAAAGACGACGAAAATGACGTAAATGTTAATCCAATGACAAAAACACATCTATTGGATGCACAAGATTGGTTCAAAACCCCAATTGGAAAAAAAATCAGACTAGGGAAGTCGAAAATGACCTAAATGTTTGTCCAATGACACAAACAAACCTATTGGATGCATAAGATTGGTTAAAAACGATAATTAGAAAAGAATAAGCCTAGGGAGGACGAAAATGAACTAAATGTTCATCCAATGACACAAACACACCTATTGGATGCACAAGATCGGCTAAAAACCCTAATTGGACACAATAAGACTAGGGAGGACGAAAATGACCTAAATGTTCATCCAATTACACAAACACACCTATTGGATGCACAAGATCAATTAAAAACCCTCATTGGACAAGAATAAGACTAGGGAAGGCGAAAATGACCTAAATGTTCATCCAATGACACAAACACACCTATTGGATGAACAAGATTGGTTAAAAACCCTAATTGGAGAAGAATATGACTAGGGATGTCAAAAATTACCTAAATGTTCGTCCAATGACACAAACACACCTATTGGATCTACAAGATTGGTTAAAAACCCTAATTGGACGAGAATAAACCTATGGACAACGAAAATGACGTAAATGTTAATCCAATGACAAAAACTCATCTATTGCATGCACAAGATTGATTAAAAACCCTAATTGGACAAGAATAAGCCTATGGAGGACGAAAATGACCTAAATGTTTAACCAATGATACAAACAAACCTATTGGATGCACAAGATTGGTTAAAAATGCTAACTAGACAAGAATAAGACTAGGGAGGACCAAAATGACCTAAATGTTCATCCGATGACACAACCACACCTATTGGATGCACAAGATCGGCTAAAAACCCTAATTGGACAAGAGTAAGCCTAGGGAGGAAGAAAATGACCTAAATGTTCATCCAATGACACAAACACACCTATTGGATGCACATGATTGGTTAAAAACCCTAATTAGACAAGAATAAGCCAAGGGAGGACGAAAATAAACTAATTGTTCATCCAATGACACAAACACACCTATTGGATGCACAAGATCGGCTAAAAACCCTAATTGGACAAAAATAAGACTAGGGAGGATGAAAATGACCTAAATGTTCATCCAATTACACAAACACACCTATTGGATGCACAAAATCGGCTAAAAACCCTAATTGGACAAGAATAAACCTAGGGAGGACGAAAATGACCTAAATGTTCATCCAATGACAAAAACACACCTATTGGATGCACAAGATCGGTTAAAAAGCCTAGTTGGTCAAGAATAAGCCTAGGGAGGACGAAAATGACCTAAATGTTCACACAATGACACAAATCCTCATATTGGATGCATAAGATCGGCTAAAAACCCTAATTGGACAAGAATAATACTAGGGAGGAGGAAAATTACGTAAATGTTTATCCAATGACAAAAACACACCTATTGGATGCACATGATTGGTTAAAGACCCTAATTAGACAAGAATAAGCCTAGGGAGGACGAAAATGAAATAAATGTTCATCCAATGACACAAACACACCTATTGGATGCACAAGATCGGCTAAAAACCCTAATTGGACAAAAATAACACTAGGGAGAACGAAAATGACCTAAATGTTCATCCAATTACACAAACACACCTGTTGGATGCATAAAATTGGCTAAAAACCCTAATTAGACAAGAATAAGACGAGGGAAGAGGAAAATGACCTAAAAGTTCATCCGATTACAAAAACACACCTATTGGATGCACAAGATCGGTTAAAAACACTAATTGGACGAGAATAAACAATGGGACGACAAAAATGTCGTAAATGTTAATCCAATGACACAAACACACCTATTGGATGCACGCGGAAGGTTAAAAACCCTAATTGCCCAAGAATAAGTCTAGGGACGACAAAAATGACCTAAATGTTAATCCAATGAAACAAATCAACTTATTGCATGCACAACATTGGTTAACTACCCTAATTGGACAAGAATAAGACTAGAAAGGACGAAAATGAACTAAATATTCATCCGATGACACAAACACACCTATTTGATGCACAAGATCGGCTAAAAACCCTAATTGGACAAGAATAAGACTAGGGAGGACGAAAATGAAGTAAATGTTCATCCAATGACACAAACAGCCCTATTGGATGCACAAAATCAGCTAAAAACCCTAACTGGACAAGAATAAGACTAGGGAGGACCAAAATGACCAATATGTTCATCCAATGAAAAAAACACACCTATTGGATGCACAAGATTGGCTAAAAACCCTAATTGGACAAGAGTAAGCCTAGGGAGGACGAAAATGACCTAGATGTTCATCCAATGACACAAACACACCTATTGGATGCACATGATTGGTTAAAAACCCTAATTAGACAAGAATAAGCCTAGGGAGGACGAAAATGACCTAGATGTTCACACAATGACACAAATCCTCATATTGGATGCATAAGATCGGCTAAAAACCCTAATTGGACAAGAATAAGACTAGGGAGGAGGAAAATTACGTAAATGTTTATCCAATGACAAAAACACACCTATTGGATGCACATGATTGGTTAAAGACCCTAATTAGACAAGAATAAGCCTAGGGAGGACGAAAATAAAATAAATGTTCATCCAATGACACAAGCACACCTATTGGATGCACAAGATCGGCTAAAAACCCTAATTGGACAAAAATAAGACTAAGGAGAACGAAAATGACCTAAATGTTCATCCAATTACTCAAACACACCTGTTGGATGCATAAAATCGGCTAAAAACCCTAATTAGACTAGAATAAGACGAGGGAAGAGGAAAATGACCTAAAAGTTCATCCGATGACAATAACACACCTATTGGATGCACAAGATCGGTTAAAAACCCTAATTGGACGAGAATAAACCAAGGGACGACAAAAATGTCGTAAATGTTAATCCAATGACACAAACACACCTATTATATGCACACGGCAGGGTAAAAACCCTAATTGCCCAAGAATAAGTCTAGGGACGACGAAAATGACCTAAATGTTAATCCAATGAAACAAATGAACTTATTGCATGCACAACATTGGTTAACTACCCTAATTGGACAAGAATAAGACTAGGGAGGACGAAAATGAACTAAATATTCATCCGATGACACAAACACACCTATTGGATGCACAAGATCGGCTAAAAACCCTAATTGGACAAGAATAAGACTAGGGAGGACGAAAATGACATAAATGTTCATCCAATTACACAAACAGCCCTATTGGATGCACAAAATCAGCTAAAAACCCTAACTGGACAAGAATAAGACTAGGGAGGACCAAAATGACCAAAATGTTCATCCAATGAAAAAAACACACCTATTGGATGCACAAGATCGGCTAAAAACCCTAATTGGACAAGAGTAAGCCTAGGGAGGACGAAAATGATCTAGATGTTCATCCAATGACACAAACACACCTATTGGATGCACATGATTGGTTAAAAACCCTAATTAGACAAGAATAAGCCTAGGGAGGACGAAAATGACCTAAATGATCATCCAATTACACAAACACACCTATTGGATGCACAAGATCAACTAAAAACCCTAATTGGACAAGAATAAGACTAGGGAGGACGAAAGTGACCTAAATGTTCATCCAATGACACAAACCCACATATTGGATCTACAAGAATGGTTAAAAACCCTAATTGGACGAGAATAAACCTAGGGACGACGAAAATGACGTAATTGTTAATCCAATGACAAAAACACATCTATTGCATGCACAAGATTGGTTCAAAACCCTAATTGGACAAAAATAAGACTAGGGAGGAAGAAAATGACCTAAATGTTTATCTAATGACACAAACAAACCTATTGGATGCACCAGATTGGTTAAAAATGCTAATTAAAAAAGAATAAGCCTAGGGAGGACGAAAATGACACAAATGTTCATCCGATGACACAAACACACCTATTGGATGCACAAGATCGGCTAAAAACCCTAATTGGACAAGAATAAGACAAGGGAGGACGAATATGAACTAAATGTTCATCCAATGACACATTAAATACCCTATTGGATGCACAAGATTGGTTAAAAACGCTAATTGGAAAAGAATAAGCCTAGGGAGGATGAAAATGACCTAAATGTTTATCCAATGACACAAACAACCCTATTGGATGCACAAGATTGGTTAAAAACGCTAATTAGAAAAGAATAAGCCTAGGGAGGACGAAAATGACACAAATGTTCATCCAATGACACAAACATACCTATTGGATTCACAAGATCGGCTAAAAACCCTAATTGGACAAGAATAAGACTAGGGAGGAAGAAAATAAACTAAATGTTCATCCAATGACACAAACCCACCTATTGGATGTACAAGATCGGCTAAAAACCCTAATTGTACAAGAATAAGACTAGGGAGGACGAAAATGAAGTAAATGTTCATCCAATGACACATTAAATACCCTATTGGATGCACAAGGTTAAAAACGCTAATTAGAAAAGAATAAGCCAAGGGGGGACGAAAAGGAACTAAATATTTATCCGATGACACAAACACACCTATTGGATGCACAAGATCGGCTAAAAACCCTAATTGGACAAGAATAATACTAGGGGGGACGAAAATGAAGTAAATGTTCATCCAATGACACAAACACTACTATTGGTTGGACAAAATCGGCTAAATACCCTAACGGGACAATAATAAGACTCGGGAGGACGAAAATGACCTAAATGTTCATCCAATGACAAAAACACACCTATTGGATGCACAAGATCGGCTAAAAACCCTAATTGGACAAGAGTAAGCCTAAGGAGGAAGAAAATGACCTAAATGTTCATCCAATGACACAAACACACCTATTGGATGCACATGATTGGTTAAAAACCCTAATTAGACAAGAATAAGCCAAGGGAGGACGAAAATGAACTAATTGTTCATCCAATGACACAAACACACCTATTGGATGCACAAGATCGGCTAAAAACCCTAATTGGACAAAAATAAGACTAGGGAGGATGAAAATGACCTAAATGTTCATCCAATTACACAAACACACCTATTGGATGCACAAAATCGGCTAAAAACCCTATTTGGACAAGAATAAACCTAGGGAGGACGAAAATGAACTAATTGTTCATCCAATGACACAAACCCACCTATTGGATGTACAAGATCGGCTAAAAACCCTAATTGTACAAGAATAAGACTAGGGAGGACGAAAATGAAGTAAATGTTCATCCAATGACACATTAAATACCCTATTGGATGCACAAGGTTAAAAACGCTAATTAGAAAAGAATAAGCCTAGGGGGGACGAAAATGACCTAAATGTTTATCCAATGACACAAACAAACCTATTGGATGCACAAGATTGGTTAAAAACGCTAATTATGAAAAGAATAAGCCTAGGGAGGACGAAAATGAACTAAATATTTATCCGATGACACAAACACACCTATTGGATCCACAAGATCGGCTAAAAACCCTAATTGGACAAGAATAAGACTAGGGGGGACGAAAATGAAGTAAATGTTCATCCAATGACACAAACACTCCTATTGGATGCACAAAATCGGCTAAATACCCTAACGGGACAATACTAAGACTCGGGAGGACGAAAATGACCTAAATGTTCATCCAATGACACAAACACACCTATTGGATGCACATGATTGGTTAAAAACCCTAATTAGACAAGAATAAGCCTAGGGAGGACGAAAATGACCTACATGTTCATCCAATTACACAAACACACCTATTGGATGCACAAGATCAACTAAAAACCCTAATTGGACAAGAATAAGACTAGGGAGGACGAAAGTGACCTAAATGTTCATCCAATGACACAAACCCACATATTGGATCTACAAGAATGGTTAAAAACCCTAATTGGACGAGAATAAACCTAGGGACGACGAAAATGACGTAATTGTTAATCCAATGACAAAAACACATCTATTGCATGCACAAGATTGGTTCAAAACCCTAATTGGACAAAAATAAGACTAGGGAGGAAGAAAATGACCTAAATGTTTATCTAATGGCACAAACAAACCTATTGGATGCACCAGATTGGTTAAAAATGCTAATTAAAAAAGAATAAGCCTAGGGAGGACGAAAATGACACAAATGTTCATCCGATGACACAAACACACCTATTGGATGCACAAGATCGGCTAAAAACCCTAATTGGACAAGAATAAGACAAGGGAGGACGAATATGAACTAAATGTTCATCCAATGACACATTAAATACCCTATTGGATGCACAAGATTGGTTAAAAACGCTAATTGGAAAAGAATAAGCCTAGGGAGGATGAAAATGACCTAAATGTTTATCCAATGACACAAACAACCCTATTGGATGCACAAGATTGGTTAAAAACGCTAATTAGAAAAGAATAAGCCTAGGGAGGACGAAAATGACACAAATGTTCATCCAATGACACAAACACACCTATTGGATGCACAAGATCGGCTAAAAACCCTAATTGGACAAGAATAAGACTAGGGAGGAAGAAAATAAACTAAATGTTCATCCAATGACACAAACCCACCTATTGGATGTACAAGATCGGCTAAAAACCCTAATTGTACAAGAATAAGACTAGGGAGGACGAAAATGAAGTAAATGTTCATCCAATGACACATTAAATACCCTATTGGATGCACAAGGTTAAAAACGCTAATTAGAAAAGAATAAGCCAAGGGGGGACGAAAAGGAACTAAATATTTATCCGATGACACAAACACACCTATTGGATGCACAAGATCGGCTAAAAACCCTAATTGGACAAGAATAATACTAGGGGGGACGAAAATGAAGTAAATGTTCATCCAATGACACAAACACTCCTATTGGATGGACAAAATCGGCTAAATACCCTAACGGGACAATAATAAGACTCGGGAGGACGAAAATGACCTAAATGTTCATCCAATGACAAAAACACACCTATTGGATGCACAAGATCGGCTAAAAACCCTAATTGGACAAGAGTAAGCCTATGGAGGAAGAAAATGACCTAAATGTTCATCCAATGACACAAACACACCTATTGGATGCACATGATTGGTTAAAAACCCTAATTAGACAAGAATAAGCCAAGGGAGGACGAAAATGAACTAATTGTTCATCCAATGACACAAACACACCTATTGGATGCACAAGATCGGCTAAAAACCCTAATTGGACAAAAATAAGACTAGGGAGGATGAAAATGACCTAAATGTTCATCCAATTACACAAACACACCTATTGGATGCACAAAATCGGCTAAAAACCCTATTTGGACAAGAATAAACCTAGGGAGGACGAAAATGAACTAATTGTTCATCCGATGACACAAACCCACCTATTGGATGTACAACATCGGCTAAAAACCCTAATTGTACAAGAATAAGACTAGGGAGGACGAAAATGAAGTAAATGTTCATCCAATGACACATTAAATACCCTATTGGATGCACAAGGCTAAAAACGCTAATTAGAAAAGAATAAGCCTAGGGGGGACGAAAATGACCTAAATGTTTATCCAATGACACAAACAAACCTATTGGATGCACAAGATTGGTTAAAAACGCTAATTATGAAAAGAATAAGCCTAGGGAGGACGAAAATGAACTAAATATTTATCCGATGACACAAACACACCTATTGGATCCACAAGATCGGCTAAAAACCCTAATTGGACAAGAATAAGACTAGGGGGGACGAAAATGAAGTAAATGTTCATCCAATGACACAAACACTCCTATTGGATGCACAAAATCGGCTAAATACCCTAACGGGACAATAATAAGACTCGGGAGGACGAAAATGACCTAAATGTTCATCCAATGACAAAAACACACCTATTGGATGCACAAGATCGGCTAAAAACCCTAATTGGACAAGAGTAAGCCTAGGGAGGAAGAAAATGACCTAAATGTTCATCCAATGACACAAACACACCTATTGGATGCACATGATTGGGTAAAAACCCTAATTAGACAAGAATAAGCCAAGGGAGGACGAAAATGAACTAATTGTTCATCCAATGACACAAACACACCTATTGGATGCACAAAATCGGCTAAAAACCCTATTTGGACAAGAAAAAACCTAGGGAGGACGAAAATGACCTAAATGTTCATCCAATGACACAAACCCACCTATTGGATGTACAAGATCGGCTAAAAACCCTAATTGTACAAGAATAAGACTAGGGAGGACGAAAATGAAGTAAATGTTCATCCAATGACACATTAAATACCCTATTGGATGCACAAGGTTAAAAACGCTAATTAGAAAAGAATAAGCCTAGGGGGGACGAAAATGACCTAAATGTTTATCCAATGACACAAACAAACCTATTGGATGCACAAGATTGGTTAAAAACGCTAATTATGAAAAGAATAAGCCTAGGGAGGACGAAAATGAACTAAATATTTATCCGATGACACAAACACACCTATTGGATCCACAAGATCGGCTAAAAACCCTAATTGGACAAGAATAAGACTAGGGGGGACGAAAATGAAGTAAATGTTCATCCAATGACACAAACACTCCTATTGGATGCACAAAATCGGCTAAATACCCTAACGGGACAATAATAAGACTCGGGAGGACGAAAATGACCTAAATGTTCATCCAATGACACAAACACACCTATTGGATGCACATGATTGGTTAAAAACCCTAATTAGACAAGAATAAGCCAAGGGAGGACGAAAATAAACTAATTGTTCATCCAATGACACAAACACACCTATTGGATGCACAAGATCGGCTAAAAACCCTAATTGGACAAAAATAAGACTAGGGAGGATGAAAATGACCTAAATGTTCATCCAATTACACAAACACACCTATTGGATGCACAAAATCGGCTAAAAACCCTAATTGGACAAGAATAAACCTAGGGAGGACGAAAATGACCTAAATGTTCATCCAATGACAAAAACACACCTATTGGATGCACAAGATCGGTTAAAAAGCCTAGTTGGTCAAGAATAAGCCTAGGGAGGACGAAAATGACCTAAATGTTCACACAATGACACAAATCCTCATATTGGATGCATAAGATCGGCTAAAAACCCTAATTGGACAAGAATAAGACTAGGGAGGAGGAAAATTACGTAAATGTTTATCCAATGACAAAAACACACCTATTGGATGCACATGATTGGTAAAAGACCCTAATTAGACAACAATAAGCCTAGGGAGGACGAAAATGAAATAAATGTTCATCCAATGACACAAATACACCTATTGGATGCACAAGATCGGCTAAAAACCCTAATTGGACAAAAATAACACTAGGGAGGACGAAAATGACCTAAATGTTCATCCAATTACACAAACACACCTATTGGATGCATAAAATCGGCTAAAAACCCTAATTAGACAAGAATAAGACGAGGGAAGAGGAAAATGACCTAAAAGTTCATCCGATGACAAAAACACACCTATTGGATGCACAAGATCGGTTAAAAACCCTAATTGGTCGAGAATAAACCAAGGGACGACAAAAATGTCGTAAATGTTAATCCAATGACACAAACACACCTATTGGATGCACGCGGAAGGTTAAAAACCCTAATTGCCCAAGAATAAGTCTAGGGACGACAAAAATGACCTAAATGTTAATCCAATGAAACAAATCAACTTATTGCATGCACAACATTGGTTAACTACCCTAATTGGACAAGAATAAGACTAGAAAGGACGAAAATGAACTAAATATTCATCCGATGACACAAACACACCTATTGGATGCACAAGATCGGCTAAAAACCCTAATTGGACAAGAATAAGACTAGGGAGGACGAAAATGAAGTAAATGTTCATCCAATGACACAAACAGCCCTATTGGATGCACAAAATCAGGTAAAAACCCTAACTGGACAAGAATAAGACTAGGGAGAACCAAAATGACCAAAATGTTCATCCAATGAAAAAAACACACCTATTGGATGCACAAGATCGGCTAAAAACCCTAATTGGACAAGAGTAAGCCTAGGGAGGACGAAAATGACCTAAATGTTCATCCAATGACACAAACCCACATATTGGATGCATAAGATCGGTTAAAAACCCTAATTGGACAAGAATAATACTATGGATGACGAAAATTACCTAAATGTTCATCCAATGACTCAAACACACTTATTGGATCTACAAGAATGGTTAAAAACCATAATTGGACGAGAATAAACCTAGGTTCAAAACCCTAAATGGACAAAAATAAGACTAGGGAGGAAGAAAATGACCTAAATGATTATCTAATGACAAAAACAAACCTATTGGATGCACAAGATTGGTTAAAAATGCAAATTAAAAAAGAATAAGCCTAGGGAGGACGAAAATGACACAAATGTTTATCCGATGACACAAACACACCTATTGGATGCACAAGATCGGCTAAAAACCCTAATTGGACAAGAATAAGACAAGGGAGGACGAAAATGAACTAAATGTTCATCCAATGACACAAACACACCTATTGGATGCACAGGAACGGCTAAAAACCCTAATTGTACAAGAATAATACTAGGGAGGACAAAAATGAAGTAAATGTTCATCCAATGACACATTAAATACCCTATTGGATGCACAAGATTGGTTAAAAACGCTAATTAGAAAAGAATAAGCCTAGGGAGGACGAAAATGACCTAAATGTTTATCCAATGACACAAACAACCCTATTGGATGCACAAGATTGGTTAAAAACGCTAATTAGAAAAGAATAAGCCTAGGGAGGACGAAAATGACACAAATGTTCATCCAATGACACAAACACACCTATTGGATGCACAAGATCGGCTAAAAACCCTAATTGGACAAGAATAAGACTAGGGAGGAAGAAAATAAACTAAATGTTCATCCAATGACACAAACCCACCTATTGGATGTACAAGATCGGCTAAAAACCCTAATTGTACAAGAATAAGACTAGGGAGGACGAAAATGAAGTAAATGTTCATCCAATGACACATTAAATACCCTATTGGATGCACAAGGTTAAAAACGCTAATTAGAAAAGAATAAGCCTAGGGGGGACGAAAATGACCTAAATGTTTATCCAATGCACAAACAAACCTATTGGATGCACAAGATTGGTTAAAAACGCTAATTAGAAAAGAATAAGCCTAGGGAGGACGAAAATGAACTAAATATTTATCCGATGACTCAAACACACCTATTGGATGCACAAGATCGGCTAAAAACCCTAATTGGACAAGAATAAGACTAGGGGGGACGAAAATGAAGTAAATGTTCATCCAATGACACAAACACTCCTATTGGATGCACAAAATCGGCTAAATACCCTAACGGGACAATAATAAGACTCGGGAGGACGAAAATGACCTAAATGTTCATCCAATGACAAAAACACACCTATTGGATGCACAAGATCGGCTAAAAATGCTAATTGGACAAGAGTAAGCCTAGGGAGGAAGAAAATGACCTAAATGTTCATCCAATGACACAAACACACCTATTGGATGCACATGATTGGTTAAAAACCCTAATTAGACAATAATAAGCCAAGGGAGGACGAAAATGAACTAATTGTTCATCCAATGACACAAACACACCTATTGGATGCACAAGATCGGCTAAAAACCCTAATTGGACAAAAATAAGACTAGGGAGGATGAAAATGACCTAAATGTTCATCCAATTACACAAACACACCTATTGGATGCACAAAATCGGCTAAAAACCCTAATTGGACAAGAATAAACCTAGGGAGGACGAAAATGACCTAAATGTTCATCCAATGACAAAAACACACCTATTGGATGCACAAGATCGGTTAAAAAGCCTAGTTGGTCAAGAATAAGCCTAGGGAGGACGAAAATGACCTAAATGTTCATACAATGACACAAATCCTCATATTGGATGCACAAGATTGGTTAAAAACCCTAATTGGACAAGAGTAAGACTAGGGAGGACGAAAAAGACCTAAATTTACATCCAATGACACAAACAGACTTATTGGATTAAAAACCTTTATTGGAGAAGAATAAGACTAGGGTGGACGAAAATTACCTAAATGTTCTTCCAATTACAAAAACACATCTATTGGTTGCACAAGATTGCTTAAAAACCCTAATTGGACAAGAATAAGCTTAGGGATTACGAAAATGGCCTAAATGGTCAGCCAATGACAAAAACACACCTATTGGATACACAAGATTTGTTAAAAACCCTGATTGGACAAGAATAGGACTAGGGAGGACGAAAAAGACCTAAATGTTCATCCAATGACACAAACACACTTGTTGGATGCACAAGATTGGTTAAAAACCTTTATTGGAGAAGAATAAGACTAGGGTGGAAGAAAATTACCTAAATGTTCTTCCAATGAGAAAAACACATCTATTGGTTGCACAAGATTGCTTAATAACCCAAATTGGACAAGAATAAGCCTAGGGGAAAAACATGACCTAAATGTTCATCCGATGACACAAACACACCTATTGGATGCACACGATCGGCTAAAAACCCTAATTGGACAAGAATAAGACTAGGGGGGACGAAAATGAAGTAAATGTTCATCCAATGACACAAACACTCCTATTGGATGCACAAAATCGGCTAAATACCCTAACGGGACAATAATAAGACTCCGGAGGACGAAAATGACCTAAATGTTCATCCAATGACAAAAACACACCTATTGGATGCACAAGATCGGATAAAAACCCTAATTGGACAAGAGTAAGCCTAGGGAGGAAGAAAATGACCTAAATGTTCATCCAATGACACAAACACACCTATTGGATGCACATGATTGGTTAAAAACCCTAATTAGACAAGAATAAGCCAAGGGAGGACGAAAATGAACTAATTGTTCATCCAATGACACAAACACACCTATTGGATGCACAAGATCGGCTAAAAACCCTAATTGGACAAAAATAAGACTAGGGAGGATGAAAATGACCTAAATGTTCATCCAATTACACAAACACACCTATTGGATGCACAAAATCGGCTAAAAACCCTATTTGGACAAGAATAAACCTAGGGAGGACGAAAATGAACTAATTGTTCATCCGATGACACAAACCCACCTATTGGATGTACAACATCGGCTAAAAACCCTAATTGTACAAGAATAAGACTAGGGAGGACGAAAATGAAGTAAATGTTCATCCAATGACACATTAAATACCCTATTGGATGCACAAGGCTAAAAACGCTAATTAGAAAAGAATAAGCCTAGGGGGGACGAAAATGACCTAAATGTTTATCCAATGACACAAACAAACCTATTGGATGCACAAGATTGGTTAAAAACGCTAATTATGAAAAGAATAAGCCTAGGGAGGACGAAAATGAACTAAATATTTATCCGATGACACAAACACACCTATTGGATCCACAAGATCGGCTAAAAACCCTAATTGGACAAGAATAAGACTAGGGGGGACGAAAATGAAGTAAATGTTCATCCAATGACACAAACACTCCTATTGGATGCACAAAATCGGCTAAATACCCTAACGGGACAATAATAAGACTCGGGAGGACGAAAATGACCTAAATGTTCATCCAATGACACAAACACACCTATTGGATGCACATGATTGGTTAAAAACCCTAATTAGACAAGAATAAGCCAAGGGAGGACGAAAATAAACTAATTGTTCATCCAATGACACAAACACACCTATTGGATGCACAAGATCGGCTAAAAACCCTAATTGGACAAAAATAAGACTAGGGAGGATGAAAATGACCTAAATGTTCATCCAATTACACAAACACACCTATTGGATGCACAAAATCGGCTAAAAACCCTAATTGGACAAGAATAAACCTAGGGAGGACGAAAATGACCTAAATGTTCATCCAATGACAAAAACACACCTATTGGATGCACAAGATCGGTTAAAAAGCCTAGTTGGTCAAGAATAAGCCTAGGGAGGACGAAAATGACCTAAATGTTCACACAATGACACAAATCCTCATATTGGATGCATAAGATCGGCTAAAAACCCTAATTGGACAAGAATAAGACTAGGGAGGAGGAAAATTACGTAAATGTTTATCCAATGACAAAAACACACCTATTGGATGCACATGATTGGTTAAAGACCCTAATTAGACAAGAATAAGCCTAGGGAGGACGAAAATGAAATAAATGTTCATCCAATGACACAAACACACCTATTGGATGCACAAGATCGGCTAAAAACCCTAATTGGACAAAAATAACACTAGGGAGAACGAAAATGACCTAAATGTTCATCCAATTACACAAACACACCTGTTGGATGCATAAAATTGGCTAAAAACCCTAATTAGACAAGAATAAGACGAGGGAAGAGGAAAATGACCTAAAAGTTCATCCGATTACAAAAACACACCTATTGGATGCACAAGATCGGTTAAAAACTCTAATTGGACGAGAATAAACCATGGGACGACAAAAATGTCGTAAATGTTAATCCAATGACACAAACACACCTATTGGATGCACGCGGAAGGTTAAAAACCCTAATTGCCCAAGAATAAGTCTAGGGACGACAAAAATGACCTAAATGTTAATCCAATGAAACAAATCAACTTATTGCATGCACAACATTGGTTAACTACCCTAATTGGACAAGAATAAGACTAGAAAGGACGAAAATGAACTAAATATTCATCCGATGACACAAACACACCTATTTGATGCACAAGATCGGCTAAAAACCCTAATTGGACAAGAATAAGACTAGGGAGGACGAAAATGAAGTAAATGTTCATCCAATGACACAGACAGCCCTATTGGATGCACAAAATCAGCTAAAAACCCTAACTGGACAAGAATAAGACTAGGGAGGACCAAAATGACCAAAATGTTCATCCAATGAAAAAAACACACCTATTGGATGCACAAGATTGGCTAAAAACCCTAATTGGACAAGAGTAAGCCTAGGGAGGACGAAAATGACCTAGATGTTCATCCCATGACACAAACACACCTATTGGATGCACATGATTGGTTAAAAACCCTAATTAGACAAGAATAAGCCTAGGGAGGACGAAAATGACCTAGATGTTCACACAATGACACAAATCCTCATATTGGATGCATAACATCGGCTAAAAACCCTAATTGGACAAGAATAAGACTAGGGAGGAGGAAAATTACGTAAATGTTTATCCAATGACAAAAACACACCTATTGGATGCACATGATTGGTTAAAGACCCTAATTAGACAAGAATAAGCCTAGGGAGGACGAAAATGAAATAAATGTTCATCCAATGACACAAGCACACCTATTGGATGCACAAGATCGGCTAAAAACCCTAATTGGACAAAAATAAGACTAAGGAGAACGAAAATGACCTAAATGTTCATCCAATTAC
>JBBPBR010000001.1:33781313-33792918 GCA_037974775.1 Cicer pinnatifidum | reverse complement strand
ACCCTAATTAGACAAGAATAAGCCAAGGGAGGACGAAAATGAACTAATTGTTCATCCAATGACACAAACACACCTATTGGATGCACAAGATCGGCTAAAAACCCTAATTGGACAAAAATAAGACTAGGGAGGATGAAAATGACCTAAATGTTCATCCAATTACACAAACACACCTATTGGATGCACAAAATCGGCTAAAAACCCTATTTGGACAAGAATAAACCTAGGGAGGCCGAAAATGACCTAAATGTTCATCCAATGACACAAACCCACCTATTGGATGTACAAGATCGGCTAAAAACCCTAATTGTACAAGAATAAGACTAGGGAGGACGAAAATGAAGTAAATGTTCATCCAATGACACATTAAATACCCTATTGGATGCACAAGGTTAAAAACGCTAATTAGAAAAGAATAAGCCTAGGAAGGACGAAAATGACCTAAATGTTTATCCAATGACACAAACAAACCTATTGGATGCACAAGATTGGTTAAAAACGCTAATTAGAAAAGAATAAGCCTAGGGAGGACGAAAATGAACTAAATATTTATCCGATGACACAAACACACCTATTGGATGCACAAGATCGGCTAAAAACCCTAATTGGACAAGAATAAGACTAGGGGGGACGAAAATGAAGTAAATGTTCATCCAATGACACAAACACTCCTATTGGATGCACAAAATCGGCTAAATACCCTAACGGGACAATAATAAGACTCGGGAGGACGAAAATGACCTAAATGTTCATCCAATGACAAAAACACACCTATTGGATGCACAAGATCGGCTAAAAACCCTAATTGGACAAGAGTAAGCCGAGGGAGGAAGAAAATGACCTAAATGTTCATCCAATGACACAAACACACCTATTGGATGCACATGATTGGTTAAAAACCCTAATTAGACAAGAATAAGCCAAGCGAGGACGAAAATGAACTAATTGTTCATCCAATGACACAAAACACACCTATTGGATGCACAAGATCGGCTAAAAACCCTAATTGGACAAAAATAAGACTAGGGAGGATGAAAATGACCTAAATGTTCATCCAATTACACAAACACACCTATTGGATGCACAAAATCGGGTAAAAACCCTAATTGGACAAGAATAAACCTAGGGAGGACGAAAATGACCTAAATGTTCATCCAATGACAAAAAAACACCTATTGGATGCACAAGATCGGTTAAAAAGCCTAGTTGGTCAAGAATAAGCCTAGGGAGGACGAAAATGACCTAAATGTTCACACAATGACACAAATCCTCATATTGGATGCATAAGATCGGCTAAAAACCCTAATTGGACAAGAATAAGACTAGGGAGGAGGAAAATTACGTAAATGTTTATCCAATGACAAAAACACACCTATTGGATGCACATGATTGGTAAAAGACCCTAATTAGACAACAATAAGCCTAGGGAGGACGAAAATGAAATAAATGTTCATCCAATGACACAAATACACCTATTGGATGCACAAGATCGGCTAAAAACCCTAATTGGACAAAAATAACACTAGGGAGGACGAAAATGACCTAAATGTTCATCCAATTACACAAACACACCTATTGGATGCATAAAATCGGCTAAAAACCCTAATTAGACAAGAATAAGACGAGGGAAGAGGAAAATGACCTAAAAGTTCATCCGATGACAAAAACACACCTATTGGATGCACAAGATCGGTTAAAAACCCTAATTGGACGAGAATAAACCAAGGGACGACAAAAATGTCGTAAATGTTAATCCAATGACACAAACACACCTATTGGATGCACGCGGAAGGTTAAAAACCCTAATTGCCCAAGAATAAGTCTAGGGACGACAAAAATGACCTAAATGTTAATCCAATGAAACAAATCAACTTATTGCATGCACAACATTGGTTAACTACCCTAATTGGACAAGAATAAGACTAGAAAGGACGAAAATGAACTAAATATTCATCCGATGACACAAACACACCTATTGGATGCACAAGATCGGCTAAAAACCCTAATTGGACAAGAATAAGACTAGGGAGGACGAAAATGAAGTAAATGTTCATCCAATGACACAAACAGCCCTATTGGATGCACAAAATCAGGTAAAAACCCTAACTGGACAAGAATAAGACTAGGGAGAACCAAAATGACCAAAATGTTCATCCAATGAAAAAAACACACCTATTGGATGCACAAGATCGGCTAAAAACCCTAATTGGACAAGAGTAAGCCTAGGGAGGACGAAAATGACCTAAATGTTCATCCAATGACACAAACCCACATATTGGATGCATAAGATCGGTTAAAAACCCTAATTGGACAAGAATAATACTATGGATGACGAAAATTACCTAAATGTTCATCCAATGACTCAAACACACTTATTGGATCTACAAGAATGGTTAAAAACCATAATTGGACGAGAATAAACCTAGGTTCAAAACCCTAAATGGACAAAAATAAGACTAGGGAGGAAGAAAATGACCTAAATGATTATCTAATGACAAAAACAAACCTATTGGATGCACAAGATTGGTTAAAAATGCAAATTAAAAAAGAATAAGCCTAGGGAGGACGAAAATGACACAAATGTTTATCCGATGACACAAACACACCTATTGGATGCACAAGATCGGCTAAAAACCCTAATTGGACAAGAATAAGACAAGGGAGGACGAAAATGAACTAAATGTTCATCCAATGACACAAACACACCTATTGGATGCACAGGAACGGCTAAAAACCCTAATTGTACAAGAATAATACTAGGGAGGACAAAAATTAAGTAAATGTTCATCCAATGACACATTAAATACCCTATTGGATGCACAAGATTGGTTAAAAACGCTAATTAGAAAAGAATAAGCCTAGGGAGGACGAAAATGACCTAAATGTTTATCCAATGACACAAACAACCCTATTGGATGCACAAGATTGGTTAAAAACGCTAATTAGAAAAGAATAAGCCTAGGGAGGACGAAAATGACACAAATGTTCATCCAATGACACAAACACACGTATTGGATGCACAAGATCGGCTAAAAACCCTAATTGGACAAGAATAAGACTAGGGAGGACGAAAATAAACTAAATGTTCATCCAATGACACAAACCCACCTATTGGATGTACAAGATCGGCTAAAAACCCTAATTTTACAAGAATAAGACTAGTGAGGACGAAAATGAAGTAAATGTTCATCCAATGACACATTAAATACTCTATTGGATGCACAAGATTAAAAATGCTAATTAGAAAAGAATAAGCCTAGGGGGGACGAAAATGACCTAAATGTTTATCCAATGACACAAACAAACCTATTGGATGCACAAGATCGGCTAAAAACCCTAATTGGACAAGAATAAGACTAGGGAGGACGAAAATGAAGTAAATGTTCATCCAATGACACAAACAGCCCTATTGGATGCACAAAATCAGGTAAAAACCCTAACTGGACAAGAATAAGACTAGGGAGAACCAAAATGACCAAAATGTTCATCCAATGAAAAAAACACACCTATTGGATGCACAAGATCGGCTAAAAACCCTAATTGGACAAGAGTAAGCCTAGGGAGGACGAAAATGACCTAAATGTTCATCCAATGACACAAACCCACATATTGGATGCATAAGATCGGTTAAAAACCCTAATTGGACAAGAATAATACTATGGATGACGAAAATTACCTAAATGTTCATCCAATGACTCAAACACACTTATTGGATCTACAAGAATGGTTAAAAACCATAATTGGACGAGAATAAACCTAGGTTCAAAACCCTAAATGGACAAAAATAAGACTAGGGAGGAAGAAAATGACCTAAATGTTTATCTAATGACAAAAACAAACCTATTGGATGCACAAGATTGGTTAAAAATGCAAATTAAAAAAGAATAAGCCTAGGGAGGACGAAAATGACACAAATGTTTATCCGATGACACAAACACACCTATTGGATGCACAAGATCGGCTAAAAACCCTAATTGGACAAGAATAAGACAAGGGAGGACGAAAATGAACTAAATGTTCATCCAATGACACAAACACACCTATTGGATGCACAGGAACGGCTAAAAACCCTAATTGTACAAGAATAATACTAGGGAGGACAAAAATGAAGTAAATGTTCATCCAATGACACATTAAATACCCTATTGGATGCACAAGATTGGTTAAAAACGCTAATTAGAAAAGAATAAGCCTAGGGAGGACGAAAATGACCTAAATGTTTATCCAATGACACAAACAACCCTATTGGATGCACAAGATTGGTTAAAAACGCTAATTAGAAAAGAATAAGCCTAGGGAGGACGAAAATGACACAAATGTTCATCCAATGACACAAACACACGTATTGGATGCACAAGATCGGCTAAAAACCCTAATTGGACAAGAATAAGACTAGGGAGGACGAAAATAAACTAAATGTTCATCCAATGACACAAACCCACCTATTGGACGTACAAGATCGGCTAAAAACCCTAATTTTACAAGAATAAGACTAGTGAGGACGAAAATGAAGTAAATGTTCATCCAATGACACATTAAATACTCTATTGGATGCACAAGATTAAAAATGCTAATTAGAAAAGAATAAGCCTAGGGGGGACGAAAATGACCTAAATGTTTATCCAATGACACAAACAAACCTATTGGATGCACAAGATTGGTTAAAAACGCTAATTAGAAAAGAATAAGCCTAGGGAGGACGAAAATGTACTAAATATTTATCCGATGACACAAACACACCTATTGGATGCACAAGATCGGCTAAAAACCCTAATTGGACAAGAATAAGACTAGGGGGGACGAAAATGAAGTAAATGTTCATCCAATGACACAAACACTCCTATTGGATGCACAAAATCGGCTAAAAACCCTAACTGGATAATAATAAGACTCGGGAGGACGAAAATGACCTAAATGTTCATCCAATGGCTAAAACACACCTATTGGATGCACAAGATCGGCTAAAAACCCTAATTGGACAAGAGTAAGCCTAGGGAGGACGAAAATGACCTAAATGTTCATCCAATGACACAAACACACCTATTAGATGCACATGATTAGTTAAACACCCTAATTAGACAAGAATAAGCCTAGGGAGGACGAAAATGAACTAAATGTTCATCCAATGACACAAACACACCTATTGGATGCACAAGATCGGCTAAAAACCCTAATTGGACAAAAATAAGACTAGGGAGGACGAAAATGACCTAAATGTTCATCCAATTACACAAACACACCTATTGGATGCACAAGATCAACTAAAAAACCATAATTGGACAAGAATAAGACTAGGGAGGACGAAAATGACCTAAATGTTTATCCAATGAAACAAACACATCTATTGGATAAACAAGATCGGTTAAAAACCCTAATTGGAGAAGAATAAGACTAGGGATGACAAAAATTACCTAAATGTTCATCCAATGACACAAACACACCTATTGGATCTACAAAATCGGCTAAAACCCTAATTGGACGAGAATAAGACTAGGGAGGATGAAAATGACCTTAAAGTTCATCCAATGACAAAAACACACCTATTGGATGCACAAGATCGGTTAAAAATCCTAGTTGGTCAACAATAAGACTAGAGAGGACGAAAATAACCTAAATGTTCATACAATGACACAAACACACCTATTGGATGCCCCAGATCGATTAAAAACCCTAATTGGATGAGAATAAGACTAGGAAAGACAAAAATTACATAAATGTTCATCCAATGACACAAACACATATATTGGATGCACTAGATTGGTTAAAAACCCTAATTGGACTAGAATAAGCTTAGGGAGGACGAAAATGACTTAAATGTTCATCCAATGGCACAAACACACCTACTGGATGCACAATATCGACTAAAAACCCTAATTGGACAACAATAAGACTAGGGAGGACGAAAATGACCTAAATGTTAATTCAATGAAACAAATGAACTTATTGGATGCACAACATCGGTTAACTACCCTAATTGGCCAGGAATAAGACTAGGGAAGACAAAAAATGACCTAAATGTTCATCCAATGACACAAACCCACATATTGGATGCATAAGATCGGTTAAAAACCCTAATTGGACAAGAATAAGACTAGGGATGACCAAAATTACCAAAATGTTCATCCAATGACACAAACACACGTATTGGATCCACAAGAATGGTTAAAAACCCTAATTGGACGAGAATAAACCTATGGACGACGAAAATAACGTAAATGTTAATCCAATGACAAAAACACATGTATTGGATGCACAAGATTGGTTAAAAACCCTAATTGGACAAGAGAAAGATTAGGGAGGACGAAAAAGACCTAAATTTACATGCAATGACACAAACAGACTTATTGGATTAAAAACCTTTATTGGAGAAGAATAAGACTAGGGTGGACGAAAATTACCTAAATGTTCTTCCAATTACAAAAACACATCTATTGGTTGCACAAGATTGCTTAAAAACCCTAATTGGACAAGAATAAGCTTAGGGATTACGAAAATGGCCTAAATGGTCAGCCAATGACAAAAACACACCTATTGGATACACAAGATTTGTTAAAAACCCTGATTGGACAAGAATAGGACTAGGGAGGACGAAAAAGACCTAAATGTTCATCCAATGACACAAACACACTTGTTGGATGCACAAGATTGGTTAAAAACCTTTATTGGAGAAGAATAAGACTAGGGTGGAAGAAAATTACCTAAATGTTCTTCCAATGAGAAAAACACATCTATTGGTTGCACAAGATTGCTTAATAACCCAAATTGGACAAGAATAAGCCTAGGGGAAAAACATGACCTAAATGTTCATCCGATGACACAAACACACCTATTGGATGCACACGATCGGCTAAAAACCCTAATTGGACAAGAATAAGACTAGGGGGGACGAAAATGAAGTAAATGTTCATCCAATGACACAAACACTCCTATTGGATGCACAAAATCGGCTAAATACCCTAACGGGACAATATTAAGACTCGGGAGGACGAAAATGACCTAAATGTTCATCCAATGATAAAAACACACCTATTGGATGCACAAGATCGGCTAAAAACCCAAATTGGACAAGAGTAAGCCTAGGGAGGAAGAAAATGACCTAAATGTTCATCCAATGACACAAACACACCTATTGGATGCACATGATTGGTTAAAAACCCTAATTAGACAAGAATAAGCCAAGGGAGGACGAAAATGAACTAATTGTTCATCCAATGACACAAACACACCTATTGGATGCACAAGATCGGCTAAAAACCCTAATTGGACAAAAATAAGACTAGGGAGGATGAAAATGACCTAAATGTTCATCCAATTACACAAACACACCTATTGGATGCACAAAATCGGCTAAAAACCCTATTTGGACAAGAATAAACCTAGGGAGGACGAAAATGACCTAAATGTTCACACAATGACACAAATCCTCATATTGGATGCATAAGATCGGCTAAAAACCCTAATTGGACAAGAATAAGCCTAGGGGAAAAACATGACCTAAATGTTCATCCGATGACACAAACACACCTATTGGATGCACACGATCGGCTAAAAACCCTAATTGGACAAGAATAAGACTAGGGGGGACGAAAATGAAGTAAATGTTCATCCAATGACACAAACACTCCTATTGGATGCACAAAATCGGCTAAATACCCTAACGGGACAATAATAAGACTCCGGAGGACGAAAATGACCTAAATGTTCATCCAATGACAAAAACACACCTATTGGATGCACAAGATCGGATAAAAACCCTAATTGGACAAGAGTAAGCCTAGGGAGGAAGAAAATGACCTAAATGTTCATCCAATGACACAAACACACCTATTGGATGCACATGATTGGTTAAAAACCCTAATTAGACAAGAATAAGCCAAGGGAGGACGAAAATGAACTAATTGTTCATCCAATGACACAAACACACCTATTGGATGCACAAAATCGGCTAAAAACCCTATTTGGACAAGAATAAACCTATGGAGGACGAAAATGACCTAAATGTTCATCCAATAACACAAACCCACCTATTAGATGTACAAGATCGGCTAAAAACCCTAATTGTACAAGAATAAGACTAGGGAGGACGAAAATGAAGTAAATGTTCATCCAATGACACATTAAATACCCTATTGGATGCACAAGGTTAAAAACGCTAATTAGAAAAGAATAAGCCTAGGGGGGACGAAAATGACCTAAATGTTTATCCAATGCACAAACAAACCTATTGGATGCACAAGATTGGTTAAAAACGCTAATTAGAAAAGAATAAGCCTAGGGAGGACGAAAATGAACTAAATATTTATCCGATGACTCAAACACACCTATTGGATGCACAAGATCGGCTAAAAACCCTAATTGGACAAGAATAAGACTAGGGGGGACGAAAATGAAGTAAATGTTCATCCAATGACACAAACACTCCTATTGGATGCACAAAATCGGCTAAATACCCTAACGGGACAATAATAAGACTCGGGAGGACGAAAATGACCTAAATGTTCATCCAATGACAAAAACACACCTATTGGATGCACAAGATCGGCTAAAAATGCTAATTGGACAAGAGTAAGCCTAGGGAGGAAGAAAATGACCTAAATGTTCATCCAATGACACAAACACACCTATTGGATGCACATGATTGGTTAAAAACCCTAATTAGACAATAATAAGCCAAGGGAGGACGAAAATGAACTAATTGTTCATCCAATGACACAAACACACCTATTGGATGCACAAGATCGGCTAAAAACCCTAATTGGACAAAAATAAGACTAGGGAGGATGAAAATGACCTAAATGTTCATCCAATTACACAAACACACCTATTGGATGCACAAAATCGGCTAAAAACCCTAATTGGACAAGAATAAACCTAGGGAGGACGAAAATGACCTAAATGTTCATCCAATGACAAAAACACACCTATTGGATGCACAAGATCGGTTAAAAAGCCTAGTTGGTCAAGAATAAGCCTAGGGAGGACGAAAATGACCTAAATGTTCATACAATGACACAAATCCTCATATTGGATGCACAAGATTGGTTAAAAACCCTAATTGGACAAGAGTAAGACTAGGGAGGACGAAAAAGACCTAAATTTACATCCAATGACACAAACAGACTTATTGGATTAAAAACCTTTATTGGAGAAGAATAAGACTAGGGTGGACGAAAATTACCTAAATGTTCTTCCAATTACAAAAACACATCTATTGGTTGCACAAGATTGCTTAAAAACCCTAATTGGACAAGAATAAGCTTAGGGATTACGAAAATGACCTAAATGGTCAGCCAATGACAAAAACACACCTATTGGATACACAAGATTTGTTAAAAACCCTGATTGGACAAGAATAGGACTAGGGAGGACGAAAAAGACCTAAATGTTCATCCAATGACACAAACACACTTGTTGGATGCACAAGATCGGTTAAAAACCTTTATTGGAGAAGAATAAGACTAGGGTGGAAGAAAATTACCTAAATGTTCTTCCAATGAGAAAAACACATCTATTGGTTGCACAAGATTGCTTAATAACCCAAATTGGACAAGAATAAGCCTAGGGGAAAAACATGACCTAAATGTTCATCCGATGAATAAAACACACCTATTGGATGCACGTGATTGGTTAAAAACCCTAATTGTCTAAGAATAAGTCTAGGGAGGATGAAAATGACCCAAATGTTCATCCAATGACACAAAAACACCTATTGGATGCACAAGATCGATTAAAAACTCTAATTGGACAAGAGTAAGACTAGGGAGGACGAAAATTTCATCCAATGACACAAACACACCTATTGGATGCACAAGATCGGCTAAAAACCCTAATTGAACAAGAATAAGACTAGGGAGGACGAAAATGAACTAAATGTTCATCCAATGACACAAACACACCTATTGGATGCACAAGATCGGCTAAAAACCCTAATTGGACAAGAATAAGACTTGGGAGGACGAAAATGACCTAAATGTTCATCCAATGACACATTAAATACCCTAATTAGATGTACAATTGAATAAACCTATGGACGACGAAAATAACGTAAATGTTAATCCAATGACAAAAACACATGTATTGGATGCACAAGATTGGTTAAAAACCCTAATTCGACAAGAATATTTCTAGGGAGGACGAAAAAGACCTAAATTTACATCCAATGACACAAACAGAATTATTGGATGTACGATATTGGATAGAAACCCTAATTGGACAAGAATAAGCCTAGGGAGGACCAAAATGACCTTAATTTGAATCCAATGACACAAACACACCTATAGGATGCATAAGATTGGATAAAAACCCTAATTGCCCAAAATTAATACTAGGGAGGACGAAAATGACCTAAATGTTCATCCAATGACACAAATGAACTTATTGGATGCGAAGGATAGGTTAAAAACCCTAATTGGACAAGAATAAGACTAGGAAAGACAAAAGTTACCTAAATATTCATCCTGTTGGTACCAGTAACCTCTGTTAAATGAAAATTATGCGGAAGATTACCTATTTTTTGAGATATGCGCAGCAGTTTAACAAATCGTACATTTATTAAACATAGCATCAAATAAGGTCCCAAAACTACAATACAAATGAATGCACAAAGTATATGGATCAAAGAATATATTGAGAGATGCACCAGTTATGTTTATTGTTCAAGATATTGATTCACTTGCAATCATGCTGGAAACAGTCTTTCATGTAATATCAAAATATGCAGAAAGATATTCAAGTACTCAATCAATATCAAACAAATACACACTGCAGAAATTAAACAGAGATAAGGGTAAGAAAGATTGTACGCAGTGATTTATACTGGTTCAGCCGTTGTTGAACGACCTACGTCCAGTCCCAAGATCAAATCCAATCTTGGCCTTTCCAATAGAATATCTCAGAATCCGTTTACAGATGTTCTAGCTCCTCGCCTATCAATCTAAAACGATTCTTTCTATTCTATTCTTATCTCCCTGAATCCCAGAGTTTATCTCCCATAAACTCTTCCAAGATTACAGTCAAGTTTCTTCTTGATGAGACCTCTCAATCACAGAAGATAACTACCAGTTAAGACTGGATTTCTCAATGTTATTTGTTTTAAGAATTTGTTTACAGATGTATCTAATCAGAAATTACACAGAGATTTCTTCACCAGTCTTCTTCTCTAAAGTTGTTTCTCCAGCAATCTTTCTCAGTTCTTGTGGATCATGAAAGATGAATCTTCATGACTGAAAAAGTAATGTTCAAAGTTATTTCACAGTGAGAAACAAAGATATCAGAAAGTTATGTGTACGTTGTTGTATATTCGAAGAAGAGACTGAAAAACAGTTTATATAGTTTCAGGAAAAACAACATATGCATCGATTTATCCAATCGATTCATTAAAGTCATAATGCTGGTTAATCGATTTCCTCAATCGATTTCGCGAGTCTTGTTTTTCTTGAATCTTGAAACTGTACATTCTAATCGATTTACTCAATCGATTATTTTAAGTAGTTCTTCAAACTTTGATGACAGTATATAATTAAATCGATTTGCAGAATCGACTTGATGTGTTTTGTTCAAACAACGAGATCAAAACCATCGATGTGCTTAATCGATTTTACCATTC
>JBBPBR010000001.1:33757791-33773519 GCA_037974775.1 Cicer pinnatifidum | reverse complement strand
CTTAATCGATTTTACCATTCAGTCATCTCTGTTTATAAAACTTTTATGTCAATCGATTGTGCCAATCGATTGTGGATTTTAAGTCTGAAGTACTTTTCATCAATTGGGTTATTCAATCGATTTACCAAGTCGATTGATACCAACTTTTATTACACAGATGTATATAAACAGATTGTAGTAATCGATTGTGTATGTTCCAGACCTAAGTTATTTTGAAACTTGTTTTAGTGAATCGATTGGCCTAATCGATTTAGTAAACAGGTTTGGCTCTGGGACATTAACAATCGATTGTTTCAATCGATGTAGACAAAAACAAAATTAAAGATGTGATTATTTCAATCGATTTGCCAAATCGATTGCCTGCAAAACGTGCTACTGACTTGCACATTTTAATTTCAGTAAGAATGTCAATCGATTTGTCTAATCGATTTAAACAATCAGTTTAGTCTTAGTGATTCACTCAATCGATGTGCCTAATCGATTTGTGGCAAACTGGCTCTCTGACTTGTACAATTTATTTTCCAATATGTGTACCAATCGATTTGGAGAATCTATTGATAGCCCGTTTGATTTCTTTAAGGATGTACAAATCGATTGTGCTAATCGATTGGGTAACACCAAACTTTGTAAACTTATTCAACCCTGTTATAGATTCGATTGTACTAATCGATGTGCTCATGGATCATCAAGATTTTGTTGATTCCTTGAGTTCCAAGCAATTGTCTCGAGTATGTAGGATTGAATTTGTTGTTCCTGAAATTTTTCTCAGTTGACAATGTTAGATGTATTTCAAATTGGATGCTTGTCAATAACATCAAAAACGAACATATGTCTAACAATCTCCCCCTTTTTGATTTAAGTGACAAACTTGCAATTTTAACTTGAGAAAAAAAAGGAATTATGAATAACAGTTTTAGTAGAGCTCCCCCTAAGTTCAATATTCATAGAGAGTAAAAGATAATTATTAGGAGCACTGAAACTGATAAAGTAAAGCAGTAAAGAAATTACAGTTAGCACAAGTTATAATTTCTCTCCCCCTTTTGTCAGTTAAGGCAAAAAGTGGTGAAAGAGAAATGTTTGCTCCCCCTGAGGTTGTAGCAAACCTGAATACTGCTCTACAAAGAATCTAGAAAAGATTAGTAATAACAAGCAGTAATGCCAGTAATATTTTAACTTAGTTGAAAACAATTTTGGAATAGTGGACAAAACAGATTATGGCGCGCACTAGACAATATGAAAGTGAAATGCAGCATTTGAAATGATTAACAATCTCAAGGTTCATAAATCAAAACAGAATTACATTCATCATGCTCATTACAAAACGAAAGCAAAAAGAAACAAAGACAAACAAAACTAAGAAGCCTAAGGTCCTAAACACCTAGAGATGCTGGTCCTCATTATTAGCAGGGGATGAGGCTGAGACCGCTGTATTAACCTCAGCAGGTGTCTCCTCACCATGAGTTGCAGCAACCTCTACTGTTGTTGGAGCAGGTTCTTCAGCCGCCTGTCTTCCTATTTCAACAACATCGCTGAAGGATAACTTAATGCCCAGATGTTCCTGAATAGCTGCCACGTCTTGCGCCATCTGATTTTGGTCTGCTTGAATCTTCTGAATAGCAGCTTCAATCCTTTCATGAGATGCCTCCATCTTAGCGTTGTGAACTGCTTGTGCTGCCATAAATTCAAGCAGTTTGGTGAGCACTTCCGATTCTGCTGAAACATTCTCCGCAGCTGGTTGTTCAACACCTTGCTGGGTTTGTTCAGTAGAAGTCTGAGGTCGCTTCCAAACTCCATTGACTTTTCGCAGCTGCATTTGGTTCACGATGGATTCACCAAATGTTAGGACGGTCTTCGAGACTTCTTCACCCTTCAGAGATACCTTGAAGTGAGTGAGAATCTTCGTGACGAGCTGTGGATACGGAAGTACCAACTTCCCTTGAGCAGCTTCTAGCATGTGCCTGAGAACAATCCATGCCCAGCTCATCTTGAGCTCTTTGCATAGACCCCACAGTAGCACGATATCCAGCCGTTGCACAACTGCGTGATTTCCGGAACGTGGAACCAGCATCCGGGTGAGGGCGTACATCAGCATCCGTTGCTGAACCTTCATCTGGCCTATAGGGAGTGAAACAGATTCCACGAACCCTTCGACCATAAGATCCTGCACAGCTGCTTGCCTATCCAGATACTCTTCCCATCCGTCATCATCAGCGTCTGCTTCGGTGCTGCCATCCACTGAGTTTCCAAAGTAGGGAAGTCCTGACAGAGTAGAGAACTCTTCGAAAGACATCGAAATCTTCTTCCCTTTGACTGTTGCTTTGAAGCCGGTGTCGGTCATCTTGAAATTTGAGTAGAATATCCGTATAAGATTCGGATATGTATCAAGCGAACAGGATAAGAAGTCTTCTAAACCATGAAACCGGAGATGGTTTTGAAATGAAAAACCATTACTGTCGAAGTAGCTGAAGTCCAAGACGCGAGCTTCGTGTATTTTCCGATTGACAAAAGCTTGCGGAAGTTTGAATTCATCAGCTTGATTAGGTGGAGGAGCAGTTGATTTCTTTGGAGTAGTCTTTTTCTGTGGAGTATTCTTTTTCTTTTTCCTTTGCGATATTTCCTTCATTGCGTCAGCGAGCAATTTTTCAATCGGAGCTTCCTTTCTCTTTTTGGGTTTACCTTGATCAGGGGCAATACCTTTACCCTTATCTTGAGATGCAATCTTGTGTGTAGGTATTGGTACCCGTTTTGGAAGAGTGGGTGGTGGAGACGGAGTCCTCCCACTAGATGAAGAAGATGAAGGTGAAAGAGAAGGGGTTCGGGGTTGAGTTTGCTTAACACGAGCCATTAAAAAAAGTTGTGACACGATGAAGATTTGAAGGAAAGAAAAGTGTTTGGGAGTTGAAAACAGAGACTTTTTGAGAAATATTGCAGAAAATTGAAGTTGCAATCGATTAGGAAGATTGGAAAAGGATGGAAAATCGATTGTCACTGTTCCTTTTATAGAAAAAAAATCCAGAAATCGATTTCTCCAATCGATTTGATGACCGTTACTGGGGAAGATCAACCAACAGAGCCGTTAGATCCTGCAACGGCTAGTAAAAACTGTAACGGTAACTATGCCAATCGATTACCAAAATCGATTCATGAAGTTACGCAATCGATTACCCAAATCGATTTCGTATCAACTTAACAGTTCTCACATCAGTTTAACTCAGAATACACTTCAACAACTAACTCAGAGTCGATGTCCCCAATCGATTCTTTTTAAAGAAATCAACAAGCTCAATCGATTTCCCAAATCGATTTCGAGCAATTTCAGAAGACTTTCATCTCAGTTCAGAAAATACCTGCCTCAGCATCGATTTACCAAATCGATTCTTTTAAAGAAATAAAAACCACATATAAATCAATCGATTTCCCAAATCGATTTCGTGTTCACAGTTTTGAAAAAAAAGCATATTATGGGTCACATCGATTAGGGCAATCGATTGTGTAACACATTTTCATGTGTAATCACAGCACAATCGATTTCGCAAATCGATTTGACACATAATTCAGATCTGACTAGGATCAATTATGCCTAATTTCATCCTAATGTGACGGAAACTTTCCTTTGGCAATGCTTTGGTGAAGATGTCTGCTAGCTGTTCAGTTGTGTTGACGTATTCCAACTTGATATTCCCACACTGAAACTGATCTCGAATGAAGTGATGCCGAATCTCGATATGCTTGGTCCTAGCCAACTCTTCTAAAGACCTATTCTTTCTCTCCACTACACCATTCTGCTGAGGTGTCCTAGGGGCTGAAAACATGTGATGTATGCCATTCTCTTCACAGAAAGTATCAAAAGAATCATTTTGGAATTCACCTCCATGATCACTCTTGATGGATATAATTTTCTGACTTGTTTCATTTTGAACTAATTTCGCGAACTTTTTAAAGACAGAAAAAGTGTCACTTTTATAAGTCAGAAAATATGTCCATGTGAACCGAGAATAATCATCGATCAACACAAATCCATACAAGTTACCACCAAAACTTCTAATCTGAGATGGTCAAAACAAATCCATGTGGATAAGTTGTAAAACCCTATTGGTTTTGACCATATCTATAGGGGGAAAAGAAGACTTAACAAGCTTGCTTTGCTCACAGGAGTCACACAGCCTATCTTTAGAAAACTTTCTATTGGGAAGGCCTATGACTAACTGCTTGCTAACAAGTCTATTCAGATGATCAATATGAATGTGTGCAATGCGTTTATGCCATAACCATGTTTCATCAGCATTTGATAATAAGCAACAGGCAGAATTAACAGGCATATCAGTTAAATCTAACATGTATATATTATTAACTCTATTAACTACTAATTTCATGCTTTTGTCATGCTTGTTTTCAATTGTGCAAGAGAGTGGTGAAAAGCTTACTTGAAAGCCATTGTCACACAGCTGACTTATACTTAGAAGGTTATGTTTCAGCCCTTCCACATATAAGACATTTTTAATTATGGCAGTTGATTTGCTGCCAATGTTACCTTCACCGCATATCTTGCCCTTGTTGTTATCGCCGTACTTTACGAAACCACCTTCTTTCAGATTAAGGGACACAAACATTGATTTGTCCCCTGTCATATGCTTTGAGCATCCACTATCAAGATACCATTGGTGTTTTGTGGATCTCAAGCATACCTGCAATAGGATTAGAATTTGCATTCAGGTCCCCAATACAAATTGGGTCCTGGGGGGTTAATTTTAACATCTTGTGTCTTCATTTTCCAAATCTGTTTACATCCTCTATTGGCAAGTCTTTTAAATTTGCAATTGTAAACAAAATGTCCTTTTCTACAACAGAAATGACAAGTGACAGCAGAGGATGCAAACTGTTTCGGTTTGACAAAGACATTATGCAAATGACTAGACTTAGCATATTTTTGGTTATGTTTATCATTTTCATAACCTATGCCACGTTTAGTCATATTCCGATTTGCATGCTTTTTGCTATTAAAACCAAGTCCAGATTTTATATTGACACTTCTCTGGTTGCTAAGAATATCATTTAGTTTATCCTTGCTACTAGAGAGTTTCAATAAATCAGACTTCAATAATGCAACTGAATTCTCAAGATCAATGCATTTGGCAGATTTATCATGTGAGTCCTTTTTCAGTTGTTCACATAAGTCCTCAATCTTTTTATAATCATTTTTCATTTGATCATGCAATTTACATTGTTGTTCAAGCATTTTCTTAGTGTTTACTAATTGCTTAACAGATTTAACATATTCAGCATGTAGTTCGTTAAATGCATCTTGCAGTTCATCAAAAGAAGGATTATATTGAGAGCTTACCTCACTTTCTGATTCAGAATCCGTTTTAGCCATAAGACACAGATTCGCTTCTTCCGTTTCAGAAGATGTGGACGAATCTTCATTGTCATTCCACGCAATGTATGCTTTTCTGTTTTTCTGAGCTAGTTCCTTGCCTTTAGGTTTGGAATTTTTGTTCTTGTTCTGCAGCTTGTAACAATCAGCTTTTATATGACCAGGTTTGCCACATTCGTAGCATGTAACTGTTTTACTGTCATTGTTTTTCGAGCTGGATTGCTTTCTGAATTTACTGTCTTTCTTTTTCAGAAATTTCTTAAATCTTTTGACAAGTAGTCCCAGTTCAGGTTCTTCATCATCCTCACTGCTTGATTCATCTGAGCTGGTCTCATGTTCAGATTTGGACTGTTGTGTTTGGGCTTTCAACGACAATCCTTTACGTTTCCTGTCAATTTGCTCAGCTTCATTTAGTCGATGTAGTTCCATCTCATGCTCTCTCAGTTTTCCAAACAATGTAGCTATTGTCATGCTTCCTAGATCCTTGGATTCTGCAATGGCAGTGATTTTTGGCTGCCATTCTCTAGTCAAACATCTCATTATTTTACTAATTTGCTTATCATTATCAATCTCTTTGCCTAAGGCATTCAGGTTGTTGACTATGTGCGTGAATCGGGTCTGCATGTCGTTTACTGATTCTTCTTTCTTCATGCTAAACAATTCGTACTCGTGCATGAGAGTATTTATCCGAGCTCTCTTTACATCTGTGGTTCCTTCATGCGTTTGCTGAAGTGTATCCCACATTTGTTTTGCTGTTTTGCAATTTTAGACTCTGAAGAATTCATCATGACTCAAGGCTGCAGTTATAATGTTCTTTGCTTTGGCGTTGTACCCAACCTTCTTTTTGTCTTCATCAGTCCAGTCACTTTTTGGCTTTAGGATTGCTGATTCACCTGTACCTGCTATGGTTGGCACAAATGGTCCATTTTCTACAGCATCTAGAATATCAATACCACTAGCTTCAAGAAAAATTAACATGCGTTGTTTCCAATACATGTATGCGGCCCCGTTAAAAGCGGGAGGCCTAGCTAATGATGCACCCTCTCCTAGGAAATCAGAGGTCATGATTTTTGATGAGAGTTACTCTAACAAAAATTGGCTCTGATACCAATTGTTGGTACCAGTAACCTCTGTTAAATGAAAATTATGCGGAAGATTACCTATTTTTTGAGATATGCGCAGCAGTTTAACAAATCGTACATTTATTAAACATAGCATCAAATAAGGTCCCAAAACTACAATACAAATGAATGCACAAAGTATATGGATCAAAGAATATATTGAGAGATGCACCAGTTATGTTTATTGTTCAAGATATTGATTCACTTGCAATCATGCTGGAAACAGTCTTTCATGTAATATCAAAATATGCAGAAAGATATTCAAGTACTCAATCAATATCAAACAAATACACACTGCAGAAATTAAACAGAGATAAGGGTAAGAAAGATTGTACGCAGTGATTTATACTGGTTCAGCCGTTGTTGAACGACCTACGTCCAGTCCCAAGATCAAATCCAATCTTGGCCTTTCCAATAGAATATCTCAGAATCCGTTTACAGATGTTCTAGCTCCTCGCCTATCAATCTAAAACGATTCTTTCTATTCTATTCTTATCTCCCTGAATCCCAGAGTTTATCTCCCATAAACTCTTCCAAGATTACAGTCAAGTTTCTTCTTGATGAGACCTCTCAATCACAGAAGATAACTACCAGTTAAGACTGGATTTCTCAATGTTATTTGTTTTAAGAATTTGTTTACAGATGTATCTAATCAGAAATTACACAGAAATTTCTTCAACAGTCTTCTTCTCTAAAGTTGTTTCTCCAGCAATCTTTCTCAGTTCTTGTGGATCATGAAAGATGAATCTTCATAACTGAGTTATTTTGAAACTTGTTTTAGTGAATCGATTGGCCTAATCGATTTAGTAAACAGGTTTGGCTCTGGGACATTACCAATCGATTGTTTCAATCGATGTAGACAAAAACACAATTAAAGAAGTGATTATTTCAATCGATTTGCCAAATCGATTGCCTGCAAAACGTGCTACTGACTTGCACATTTTAATTTCAGTAAGCATGTCAATCGATTTGTCCAATCGATTTAAACAATCAGTTTAGTCTTGGTGATTCACTCAATCGATGTGCCTAATCGATTTGTGGCAAACTGGCTCTCTGACTTGTACAATTTATTTTCCAATATGTGTACCAATCGATTTGGAGAATCGATTGATAGCCCGTTTGTTTTCTTTAAGGATGTACAAATCGATTGTGCTAATCGATTGGGTAACACCAAACTTTGTAAACTTATTCAACCCTGTTATAGAATCGATTGTGCTAATCGATGTGCTCATGGATCTTCAAGATTTTGTTGATTCCTTGAGTTCCAAGCAATTGTCTCGAGTATGTAGGATTGAATTTGTTGTTCCTGAAATTTTTCTCAGTTGACAATGTTAGATGTATTTCAAATTGGATGCTTGTCAATAACATCAAAAACGAACATATGTCTAACAATCTCCCCCTTTTTGATTTAAGTGACAAACATGCAATTTTAACTTGAGAAAAATAATTATGAGTAACAGTTTTAGTAGAGCTCCCCCTAAGTTCAATATTCATAGAGAGTAAAGATAATGATTAGGAGCAATAAAACTGATAAAATAAAGCACAAGTTATAATTTCTCTCCCCCTTTTGTCAGTTAAGGCAAAAAGTGGTGAAAGAGAAATGTTTGCTCACAGGAGTCACACAGCCTATCTTTAGAAAACTTTCTATTGGGAAGGCCTATGACTAACTGCTTGCTAACAAGTCTATTCAGATGATCAATATGAATGTGTGCAATGCGTTTATGCCATAACCATGTTTCATCAGCATTTGATAATAAGCAACAGGCAGAATTAACAGGCATATCAGTTAAATCTAACATGTATATATTATTAACTCTATTACCTACTAATTTCATGCTTTTGTCATGCTTGTTTTCAATTGTGCAAGAGAGTGGTGAAAAGCTTACTTGAAAACCATTGTCACACAGCTGACTTATACTTAGAAGGTTATGTTTCAGCCCTTCCACATATAAGACATTTTTAATTATGGCAGTTGATTTGCTGCCAATGTTACCTTCACCGCATATCTTGCCCTTGTTGTTATCGCCGTACTTTACGAAACCACCTTCTTTCAGATTAAGGGACACAAACATTGATTTGTCCCCTGTCATATGCTTTGAGCATCCACTATCAAGATACCATTGGTGTTTTGTGGATCTCAAGCATACCTGCAATAGGATTAGAATTTACATTTAGGTCCCCAATACAAATTGGGTCCTGGGGGGTTAATTTTAACATCTTGTGTCTTCATTTTCCAAATCTGTTTACATCCTCTATTGGCAAGTCTTTTAAATTTGCAATTGTAAACAAAATGTCCTTTTCTACAACAGAAATGACAAGTGACAGCAGAGGATGCAAACTGTTTCGGTTTGACAAAGACATTATGCAAATGACTAGACTTAGCATATTTTTGGTTATGTTTAACATTTTCATAACCTATGCCATGTTTAGTCATATTCCGATTTGCATGCTTTTTGCTATTAAAACCAAGTCCAGATTTTATATTGACACTTCTCTGGTTGCTAAGAATATCATTTAGTTTATCCTTGCTACTAGAGAGTTTCAATAAATCAGACTTCAATAATGCAACAGAATTCTCAAGATCAATGCATTTGGCAGATTTATCATGTGAGTCCTTTTTCAGTTGTTCACATAAGTCCTCAATCTTTTTATAATCATTTTTCATTTGATCATGCAATTTACATTGTTGTTCAAGCATTTTCTTAGTGTTTACTAATTGCTTAACAGATTTAACATATTCAGCATGTAGTTCGTTAAATGCATCTTGCAGTTCATCAAAAGAAGGATTATATTGAGAGCTTACCTCACTTTCTGATTCAGAATTCGTTTTAGCCATAAGACACAGATTCGCTTCTTCCGTTTCAGAAGATGTGGACGAATCTTCGTTGTCATTCCACGCAATGTATGCTTTTCTATTTTTCTGAGCTGGTTCCTTGCCTTTAGGTTTGGAATTTTTGTTCTTGTTATGCAGCTTGTAACAATCAGCTTTTATATGACCAGGTTTGCCACATTCGTAGCATGTAACTGTTTTACTGTCATTGTTTTTCGAGCTGGATTGCTTTCTGAATTTACTGTCTTTCTTTTTCAGAAATTTCTTAAATCTTTTGACAAGTAGTCCCAGTTCAGGTTCTTCATCATCCTCACTGCTTGATTCATCTGAGCTGGTCTCATGTTCAGATTTGGACTGTTGTGTTTGGGCTTTCAACGACAATCCTTTACGTTTCCTGTCAATTTGCTCAGCTTCATTTAGTCGATGTAGTTCCATCTCATGCTCTCTCAGTTTTCCAAACAATGTAGCTATTGTCATGCTTCCTAGATCCTTGGATTCTGCAATGGCAGTGATTTTTGGCTGCCATTCTCTAGTCAAACATCTCATTATTTTACTAATTTGCTGATCATTATCAATCTCTTTGCCTAAGGCATTCAGGTTGTTGACTATGTGCGTGAATCGGGTTTGCATGTCGTTTACTGATTCTTCTTTCTTCATGCTAAACAATTCGTACTCGTGCATGAGAGTATTTATCCGAGCTCTCTTTACATCTGTGGTTCCTTCATGCGTTTGCTGAAGTGTATCCCACATTTGTTTTGCTGTTTTGCAATTTGAGACTCTGAAGAATTCATCATGACTCAAGGCTGCAGTTATAATGTTCTTTGCTTTGGCGTTGTACCCAACCTTCTTTTTGTCTTCATCAGTCCAGTCACTTTTTGGCTTTAGGATTGCTGATTCACCTGTACCTGCTATGGTTGGCACAAATGGTCCATTTTCTACAGCATCTAGAATATCAATACCACTAGCTTCAAGAAAAATTAAAATGCGTTGTTTCCAATACATGTATGCGGCCCCGTTAAAAGCGGGAGGCCTAGCTAATGATGCACCCTCTCCTAGGAAATCAGAGGTCATGATTTTTGATGAGAGTTACTCTAACAAAAATTGGCTCTGATACCAATTGTTGGTACCAGTAACCTCTGTTAAATGAAAATTATACGGAAGATTACCTATTTTTTGAGATATGCGCAGCAGTTTAACAAATCGTACATTTATTAAACATAGCATCAAATAAGGTCCCAAAACTACAATACAAATGAATGCACAAAGTATATGGATCAAAGAATATATTGAGAGATGCACCAGTTATGTTTATTGTTCAAGATATTGATTCACTTGCAATCATGCTGGAAACAGTCTTTCATGTAATATCAAAATATGCAGAAAGATATTCAAGTACTCAATCAATATCAAACAAATACACACTGCAGAAATTAAACAGAGATAAGGGTAAGAAAGATTGTACGCAGTGATTTATACTGGTTCAGCCGTTGTTGAACGACCTACGTCCAGTCCCAAGATCAAATCCAATCTTGGCCTTTCCAATAGAATATCTCAGAATCCGTTTACAGATGTTCTAGCTCCTCGCCTATCAATCTAAAACGATTCTTTCTATTCTATTCTTATCTCCCTGAATCCCAGAGTTTATCTCCCATAAACTCTTCCAAGATTACAGTCAAGTTTCTTCTTGATGAGACCTCTCAATCACAGAAGATAACTACCAGTTAAGACTGGATTTCTCAATGTTATTTGTTTTAAGAATTTGTTTACAGATGTATCTAATCAGAAATTACACAGAGATTTCTTCAGCAGTCTTCTTCTCTAAAGTTGTTTCTCCAGCAATCTTTCTCAGTTCTTGTGGATCATGAAAGATGAATCTTCATGACTGAAAAAGTAATGTTCAAAGTTATTTCACAGTGAGAAACAAAGATATCAGAAAGTTATGTGTACGTTGTTGTATATATGAAGAAGAGACTGAAAAACAGTTTATATAGTTTCAGGAAAAACAACATATGCATCGATTTACCCAATCGATTCATTAAAGTCATAATGCTGGTTAATCGATTTCCTCAATCGATTTCGCGAGTCTTGTTTTTCTTGAATCTTGAAACTGTACATGCTAATCGATTTACTCAATCGATTATTTTAAGTAGTTCTTCAAACTTTGATGACAGTATATAATTAAATCGATTTGCAGAATCGACTTGATGTGTTTTGTTCAAACAACGAGATCAAAACCATCGATGTGCTTAATCGATTTTACCATTCAGTCATCTCTGTTTATAAAACTTTTATGTCAATCGATTGTGCCAATCGATTGTGGATTTTAAGTCTGAAGTACTTTTCATCAGTTGGGTTATTCAATCGATTTACCAAGTCGATTGATACCAACTTTTATTACACAGATGTATATAAACAGATTGTAGTAATCGATTGTGTATGTTCCAGACCTAAGTTATTTTGAAACTTGTTTTAGTGAATCGATTGGCCTAATCGATTTAGTAAACAGGTTTGGCTCTGGGACATTAACAATCGATTGTTTCAATCGATGTAGACAAAAACAAAATTAAAGATGTGATTATTTCAATCGATTTGCCAAATCGATTGCCTGCAAAATGTGCTACTGACTTGCACATTTTAATTTCAGTAAGAATGTCAATCGATTTGTCTAATCGATTTAAACAATCAGTTTAGTCTTATTGATTCACTCAATCGATGTGCCTAATCGATTTGTGGCAAACTGGCTCTCTGACTTGTACAATTTATTTTCCAATATGTGTACCAATCGATTTGGAGAATCGATTGATAGCCCGTTTGATTTCTTTAAGGATGTACAAATCGATTGTGCTAATCGATTGGGTAACACCAAACTTTGTAAACTTATTCAACCCTGTTATAGAATCGATTGTACTAATCGATGTGCTCATGGATCATCAAGATTTTGTTGATTCCTTGAGTTCCAAGCAATTGTCTCGAGTATGTAGGATTGAATTTGTTGTTCCTGAAATTTTTCTCAGTTGACAATGTTAGATGTATTTCAAATTGGATGCTTGTCAATAACATCAAAAACGAACATATGTCTAACAATCTCCCCCTTTTTGATTTAAGTGACAAACATTCAATTTTAACTTGAGAAAAATAATTATGAGTAACAGTTTTAGTAGAGCTCCCCCTAAGTTCAATATTCATAGAGAGTAAAGATAATGATTAGGAGCAATAAAACTGATAAAATAAAGCACAAGTTATAATTTCTCTCCCCCTTTTGTCAGTTAAGGCAAAAAGTGGTGAAAGAGAAATGTTAGCTCCCCCTGAGCAAACCTGAATACTGCTCTACAAAGAATCTAGAAAAGATTAGTAATAACAAGCAGTAATGCCAGTAATATTTTAACTTAGTTGAAAACAATTTTGAAATAGTGTACAAAAACAGATTATGGCGCGCACTAGACAATATGAAAATGAAATGCAGCAACTTAAATGATTAACAATCTCAAGGTTCATAAATCAAACAGAATTACATTTATCATGATCATTACAAAACGAAAGCAAAAAGAAACAAAGACAAACAAAACTAAGAAGCCTAAGGTCCTAAACGCCTAGAGATGCTGGTCCTCATTATTAGCAGGGGATGAGGCTGAGACCGCTGTATTAACCTCAAGCAGCTTCTAGCATGTGCCTGAGAACAATCCATGCCCAGCTCATCTTGAGCTCTTTGCATAGACCCCACAGTAGCACAATATCCAGCCGTTGCACAACTGCATGATTTCCGGAACGTGGAACCAGCATCCGGGTGAGGGCGTACATCAGCATCCGTTGCTGAACCTTCATCTGGCCTATAGGGAGTGAAACAGATTCCACGAACCCTTCGACCATAAGATCCTGCACAGCTTCTTGCCTATCCAGATACTCTTCCCATCCGTCGTCATCAGCGTCTGCTTCGGTGCTGCCATCCACTGAGTTTCCAAAGTAGGGAAGTCCTGACAGAGTAGAGAACTCGTCGAAAGACATCGAAATCTTCTTCCCTTTGACTGTTGCTTTGAAGCCGGTGTCGGTCATCTTGAAGTTTGAGTAGAATATCCGTATAAGATTCGGATATGTATCAAGCGAACATGATAAGAAATCTTCCAAGCCATGAAACCGGAGATGGTTTTGAAAAGTAAAACCATTACTGTCGAAGTAGCTGAAGTCCAAGATACGTGCTTCGTGTATTTTCCGATTTACAAAAGCTTGCGGAAGTTTGAATTCATCAGCTTGATTCGTTGGAGGAGCAGTTGATTTCTTTGGAGTAGTCTTTTTCTGTGGTGTATTCTTTTTCTTTTTCCTTTGTGATATTTCCTTCATTGCGTCAGCTAGCAATTTTTCAGTCGGAGCTTCCTTTCTCTTTTTGGGTCTACCTTGATCGGGGGCAATACCTTTACCCTTATCTTGAGAAGCAATCTTGTGTGTAGGTATTGGTACCCGTTTTGGAAGAGTGGGTGGTGGAGACGGAGTCCTCCCACTAGATGAAGAAGATGAAGGTGAAAGAGAAGGAGTTCGGGGTTGAGTTTGCTTAACACGAGCCATTAACAGAAATTGTGACACGATGAAGATTTGAAGGAAAGAAAAGTGTTTAGGAGTTGAGAAACAGAGAATTTTTGAGAAATATTGCAGAGAATTGAAGTTGCAATCGATTTAGAAGATTGGAAAAGGATGGAAAATCGATTGTCACTGTTCCTTTTATAGAAAAAAAAATCCAGAAATCGATTTCTCCAATCGATTTGATGACCGTTACTGGGGAAGATCAACCAACAGAGCCGTTAGATCCTGCAACGGCTAGTAAAAACTGCAACGGTAACTATGCCAATCGATTACCCAAATCGATTCATGAAGTTACGCAATCGATTACCCAAATCGATTTCGTATCAACTTAACAGTTCTCACATCAGTTTAACTCAGAATACACTTCAACAACTAACTCAGAATCGATGTCCCCAATCGATTCTTTTAAAGAAATCAACAGACTCAATCGATTTCCCAAATCGATTTCGAGCAATTTCAGAAGACTTTCATCTCAGTTCAGAAAATACCTGCCTCAGCATCGATTTACCAAATCGATTCTTTTAAAGAAATAACAACCACATATAAATCAATCGATTTCCCAAATCGATTTCGTGTTCACAGTTTTGATAAAAAAAAGCATATTATGGGTCACATCGATTTGGTCAATCGATTGTGTAACACATTTTCATGTGTAATCACAGGACAATCGATTTTGCAAATCGATTTGACACATAATTCAGATCTGACTAGGATCAATTATGCCTAATTTCATCCTAATGTGACGGAAGCTTTCCTTTGGCAATGCTTTGGTGAAGATGTCTGCTAGCTGTTCAGTTGTGTTGACGTATTCCAACTTGATATTCCCACACTGAAACTGATCTCGAATGAAGTGATGCCGAATCTCGATATGCTTGGTCCTGGAATGCATAACTGGGTTCTTAGTGATACTGATCGCACTTGTGTTGTATGCCATTCTCTTCACAGAAAGTATCAAAAGAATCATTTTGGAATTCACCTCCATGATCACTCTTGATGGATATAATTTTCTGACTTGTTTCATTTTGAACTAATTTCGCGAACTTTTTAAAGACAGAAAAAGCGTCACTTTTATGAGTCAGAAAATATGTCCATGTGAACCGAGAATAATCATCGATCAACACAAAACCATACAAGTTACCACCAAAACTTCTAATCTGAGATGGTCCAAACAAATCCATGTGGATAAGTTGTAAAACCCTATTGGTTTTGACCATATCTATAGGGGGAAAAGAAGACTTAACAAGCTTGCTTTGCTCACAGGAGTCACACAGCCTATCTTTAGAAAACTTTCTATTGGGAAGGCCTATGACTAACTGCTTGCTAACAAGTCTATTCAGATGATCAATATGAATGTGTGCAATGCGTTTATGCCATAACCATGTTTCATCAGCATTTGATAATAAGCAACAGGCAGAATTAACAGGCATATCAGTTAAATCTAACATGTATATATTATTAACTCTATTATCTACTAATTTCATGCTTTTGTCATGCTTGTTTTCAATTGTGCAAGAGAGTGGTGAAAAGCTTACTTGAAAACCATTGTCACACAGCTGACTTATACTTAGAAGGTTATGTTTCAGCCCTTCCACATATAAGACATTTTTAATTATGGCAGTTGATTTGCTGCCAATGTTACCTTCACCGCATATCTTGCCCTTGTTGTTATCGCCGTACTTTACGAAACCACCTTCTTTCAGATTGAGGGACACAAACATTGATTTGTCCCCTGTCATATGCTTTGAGCATCCACTATCAAGATACCATTGGTGTTTTGTGGATCTCAAGCATACCTGCAATAGGATTAGAATTTGCATTTAGGTCCCCAATA
>JBBPBR010000001.1:33720872-33744422 GCA_037974775.1 Cicer pinnatifidum | reverse complement strand
GAGGATGAAAATGACCTAAATGTTCATCCAATTACACAAACACACCTATTGGATGCACAAAATCGGCTAAAAACACTAATTGGACAAGAATAAGACTAGGAAGGATGAAAATGACCTAAAAGTTCATCCAATGACAAAAACACTCCTATTGGATGCACAAGATCGGTTAAAAACCCTAGGTCAAGAATAAGACTAGGGAGGAAGAAAATGACCTAAATGTTCATCCAGTGACACAAACCCACATATTGGATGCATAAGATCGGTTAAAAACCCTAATTGGACAAGAATAAGACTAGGGAGGAGAAAAATTACGTAAATGTTTATCCAATGACACAAACACACCTATTGGATGCACATGATTGGTTAAAGACCCTAATTAGACAATAATAAGCCTAGGGAGGACAAAAATGAAATAAATGTTCATCCAATGACACAAACACACCTATTGGATGCACAAGATCGGCTAAAAACCCTAATTGGACTAAAATAAGACTAGGGAGGACGAAAATGACCTATATGTTCATCCAATTACACAAACACACCTATTGGATGCACAAAATCGGCTAAAAACACTAATTGGACAAGAATAAAACTAGGAAGGATGAAAATGACCTAAAAGTTCATCCAATGACAAAAACACTCCTATTGGATGCACAAGATCGGTTAAAAACCCTAGGTCAAGAATAAGACTAGGGAGGACGAAAATGACCTAAATGTTCATCCAATGACACAAACCCACATATTGGATGCATAAGATCGGTTAAAAACCCTAATTGGACAAGAATAAGACTAGGGAGGAGAAAAATTACGTAAATGTTTATCCAATGACACAAACACACCAATTGGATGCACATGATTGGTTAAAGACCCTAATTAGACAATAATAAGCCTAGGGAGGACAAAAATGAAATAAATGTTCATTCAATGACACAAACACACCTATTGGATGCACAAGATCGGCTAAAAACCCTAATTGGACTAAAATAAGACTAGGGAGGACGAAAATGACCTAAATGTTCATCCAATTACACAAACACACCTATTGGATGCACAAAATCGGCTAAAAACCCTAATTGGACAAGAATAAGACTAGGAAGGATGAAAATGACCTAAAAGTTCATCCAATGACAAAAACACACCTATTGGATGCACAAGATCGGTTAAAAACCCTAGTTGGTCAAGAAAAAGACTAGGGAGGACGAAAATGACCTAAATGTTCATCCAAAGACACATACCCACATATTGGATGCATAAGATCGGTTAAAAACCCAAATTGGACAAAAATAAGACTAGGGAGGAGGAAAATTACGTAAATGTTTATCCATTGACACAAACACACCTATTGGATGCACGGGGGAGGTTAAAAACCCTAATTGCCCCAGAATAAGTCTAGGGAGGATGAAATTGCCCAAAATGTTAATCCAATGAAACAAATGAACTTATTGGATGCACAACATTGGTTAACTACCCTAATTGGACAAGAATAAGACTAGGGAAGAAGAAAATGACCTAAATGTTCATCCAATGACACAAACCCATATATTGGATGCATAAGACCGGTTAAAAACCCTAGTAAGACTAGGGATGACGAAAATTACCTAAATGTTCATCCAATGACACAAACACACCTATTGATGTAAATGTTAATCCAATGAAACAAATGAACTTATTAGATGCACAACATTGGTTAACTACCCTAATTGGACAAGAATAAGCCTAGGGAGGACGAAAATGACCTAAATATTCATCCAATGACACAAACACACCTATTGGATGCACAAGATCCGCTAAAAACCCTAATTGGACAAGAATAAGACTTGAGAGGACGAAAATGAAGTAAATGTTCGTCCAATGACACATTAAATACCCTAATTGGACAAGAATAAGACTAGGGATGACCAAAATTACCAAAATGTTCATCCAATGACACAAACAAACCCATTGGATCTACAAGATTGGTTAAAAACCGTAATTGGACGAAAATAAACCTAGGGACGAGGAAAATAACGTAAATGTTAATCCAATGACAAAAACACATGTATTGGATGCACAAGATTGGTTAAAAACCCTAATTAAACAAGAATAAGCCTAGGGAGGCAAACATGACCTAAATGTTCATCCGATGACAAAAACACACCTATTGGGTGCACAAGATTGGCTAGACACCCTAATTCGACAAAAATAAGACTAGGAAGGACGAAAATAACCTAAATGTTTATCCAATGACACAAACAAACCTATTGGTTGCACAAGATTGGTTAAAAACGCTAATTAGAAAAGAATAAGCCTAGGGTGGACGAAAATGACATAAATGTTCATCCAATGACACAAACACACCTATTGGATGCGCAAGATCGGCTAAAAACCTTAATAGGACATGAATAAGACAAAGGAGGACGATAACGAACCAAATGTTCGTCCAATTACACAAACACACCTATTAGTTGCACAAGATTGGCTAAAAACCCTAATTAGACAAGAAGAAGACTAGGGAGGACGAAAATGAAGTAAATGTTCATCCAATGACACATTAAATACCCTAATTGGACAAGAATAAGACTAGGGAGGACGAAAATGACCTAAATGTTTATCCAATGACACAAACAAACCTATTGGATGCACAAGATTGGTTAAAAACGCTAATTAGAAAAGAATAAGCCTAGGGAGGACGAAAATTACACAAATGTTCATCCAATGACACAAACACACGTATTGGATGCACAAGATCGGCTAAAAACCCTAATTGGACAAGAATAAGCCTAGGAAGGACGAAAATGAACTAAATGTTCATCCGATGAAACAAACACACCTATTGGATGCACAAGATCGGCTAAAAACCCTAATTGGACAAGAATAAGACTAGGGAGGACGAAAATGAAATAAATGTTCATCCAATGAGACAAACACACCTAGTGGCTGCACATGATTGATTCAAAACCCTAATTAGACAAAAATAAGCCTAGGGAGGACGAAAATGAACTAAATGTTCATCCAATGACACAAACACACCTATTGGATGCACAAGATCGGCTAAAAACCCTAATTGAACAAAATAAGACTAGGGAGGACGAAAATGACCTAAATGTTCATCCAACTACACAAACACACGTATTGGATGCACAAGATCAACTAAAAACCCTAATTGGACAAGAGTAATCCTCGGGAGGACGAAAATGACATAAATGTCCATCCAATGACACAAACACACCTATTGGATGCACAAGATTGGTTAAAAATGCTAATTAGAAAAGAATAAGCCTAGGGAGGACGAAAATGACCTAAATGTTTAACCAATGACACAAACAAACCTATTGGATGCACAAGATTGGTTAAAAATGCTAATTAGAAAAGAATAAGCCTAGGGAGGACGAAAATGAACTAAATGTTCATCCAATGACACAAACACACCTATTGGATGCACAAGATCGGCTAAAAACCATAATTGGACAAAATAAGACTAGGAAGGACGAAAATGACCTAAATGTTCATCCAATTACACAAACACACCTATTGGATGCACAAGATCAACTAAAAACCCTAATTGGACAAGAATAAGACTAGGGAGGACGAAAATGACCTAAATGTTCATCCAATGACACAAACACACCTAGTTGCTGCACATGATTGATTAAAAACCCTAATTAGTCAAGAATAAGCCTAGGGAGGACAAAAATGAACTAAATGTTCTTCCAATGACATAAACACACCTATTGGATGCACAAGATCGGCTAAAAACCCTAATTGAACAAAATAAGACTAGGGAGGATGAAAATGACCTAAATGTTCATCCAATTACACAAACAGACGTATTGGATGCACATGATCAACTAAAAACCCTAATTGGACAAGAATAAGACTAGGGAGGACGAAAATGACCTTAATGTTCATCCAATGACACAAACGCACCAATTGGATGAACAAGATCGGTTAAAAACCCTAATTGTAGAAGAATAAGACTAGGGATGACGAAAATGACCTAAATGTTCATCCAATGACACAAACACACCTATTGGATGCACAAGATCGGCTAAAAACCCTATTTGGACAAAAATAAGACTAGGGAGGACGAAAATGACCTAAATGTTCATCCAATTACACAAACACACCTGTTGGATGCACAAAATCGGCTAAAAACCCTATTGGGACAAGAATAAGACTAGGGAGGAGGAAAATGACCTAAAAGTTCCTCCGATGACAAAAACACACCTATTGGATGCACAAGTTCGCTTAAAAACCTCGTTGGTCAAGAATAAGACTAGGGAGGACGAAAATGACCTAAATGTTCATACAATGACACAAACACACCTATTGGATGCACAAGATCGGTTTGAAACCCTAATTGGACGAGAATAAACCAAGGGACGACAAAATTGTTGTAAATGTCAATCCAATGACACAAACACACCTATTGGATGCACGGGGCAGGTTAAAAACCCTAATTGCCCAAGAATAAGTCTAGAGAGGACGAAAATGACCTAAATGTTAATCCAATGAAACAAACGAACTTATTGGATGCACAACATTGGTTAACTAGCCTAATTGGACAAGAATAAGACTAGGGAGGACGAAAATGACCTAAATGTTCATCCAATGACACAAACCCACATATTGGATGCTTAAGATCGGTTAAAAACCATAATTGGACGAAAATGACCTAAATGTTCATCCAATGACACAAACACACCTATTGGATCTAGAAGATTGGTTAAAAATCCTAATTGGACGAGAAAACACCTAGGGTCGATGAAAATGACGTAAATGTTAATCCAATGAAAAAAACACATCTATTGGATGCACAAGATTGGGTTAAAACCCTAATTGAAAAAAAAATAAGACTAGGGAGGTCGAAAATGACCTAAATGTTTGTCCAATGACACAAACAAACCTATTGGATGCACAAGATTGGTTAAAAACGCTAATTAGAAAAGAATAAGCCTTGGGAGGACGAAAATGAACTAATTGTTCATCCAATTACACAAACACACCTATTGGATGCACAAAATCGGCTAAAACCCCTAATTGGACAAAAATAAACCTAGGGAGGACGAAAATGACCTAAATGTTCATCCAATGACAAAAACACACCTGTTGGATGTACAACATCGGTTAAAAAGCCTAGTTGGTCAAGAATAAGCCTAGGGAGGACGAAAATGAAATAAATATTCATCCAATGACACAAGCCCACCTATTGGATGCACAAGATCGGCTAAAAACCCTAATTGGACAAAAATAAGACTAAGGAGAACGAAAATGACCTAAATGTTCATCCAATTACACAAACACACCTGTTGGATGCATAAAATCGGCTAAAAACCCTAATTAGACTAGAATAAGACGAGGGAAGAGGAAAATGACCTAAAAGTTAATCCGATGACAAAAACACACCTATTGGATGCACAAGATCGGTTAAAAACCCTAATTGGACGAGAATAAACCAAGGGACGACAAAAATGTCGTAAATGTTAATACAATGACACAAACACACCTATTATATGCACACGACAGGTTAAAAACCCTAATTGCCCAAGAATAAGTCTAGGGACGACGAAAATGACCTAAATGTTAATCCAATGAAACAAATGAACTTATTGCATGCACAACATTGGTTAACTACCCTAATTGGACAAGAATAAGACTAGGGAGGACGAAAATGAACTAAATATTCATCCGATGACAGAAACACACCTATTGGATGCACAAGATCGGCTAAAAACCCTAATTGGACAAGAATAAGACTAGGGAAGATGAAAATGACCTAAATGTTCATCCAATTACACAAACAGCCCTATTGGATGCACAAAATCAGCTAAAAACCCTAAACTGGACAAGAATAAGACTAGGGAGGACCAAAATGACCAAAATGTTCATCCAATGAAAAAAAGACACCTATTGGACGCACAAGATCGGCTAAAAACCCTAATTGGACAAGAGTAAGCCTAGGGAGGACGAAAATGACCTAGATGTTCATCCAATGACACAAACACACCTATTGGATGCACATGATTGGTTAAAAACCCTAATTAGACAAGAATACGCCTAGGGAGGACGAAAATGACTTAAATGTTCATCCAATTACCCAAACACACCTATTGGATGCACAAGATCAACTAAAAACCCTAATTGGACAAGAATAAGACTAGGGAGGACGAAAGTGACCTAAATGTTCATCCAATGACACAAACCCACATATTGGATCTACAAGAATGGTTAAAAACCCTAATTGGACGAGAATAAACCTAGGGACGACGAAAATGACGTAATTGTTAATCCAATGACAAAAACACATCTATTGCATCCACAAGATTGGTTCAAAACCCTAATTGGACAAAAATAAGACTAGGGAGGAAGAAAATGACCTAAATGTTTATCTAATGACACAAACAAACCTATTGGATGCACCAGATTGGTTAAAAATGCTAATTAAAAAAGAATAAGCCTAGGGAAGACGAAAATGACACAAATGTTCATCCGATGACACAAACACACCTATTGGATGCACAAGATCGGTTAAAAACCCTAATTGGACAAGAATAAGACAAGGGAGGACGAAAATGAACTAAATGTTCATCCAATGACACATTAAATACCCTATTGGATGCACAAGATTGGTTAAAAACGCTAATTGGAAAAGAATAAGCCTAGGGACGATGAAAATGACCTAAATGTTTATCCAATGACACAAACAACCCTATTGGATGCACAAGATTGGTTAAAAATGCTAATTAGAAAAGAATAAGCCTAGGGAGGACGAAAATGACACAAATGTTCATCCAATGACACAAACACACCTATTGGATGCACAAGATCAACTAAAAACCCTAATTGAACAAGAATAAGACTAGGGAGGACGAAAATGAAGTAAATGTTCATCCAATGACACATTAAATACCCTATTGGATGCACAAGGTTAAAAACGCTAATTAGAAAAGAATAAGCCTAGGGGGGACGAAAATGAACTAAATATTTATCCGATAACACAAACACACCTATTGGATGCACAAGATCGGCTAAAAACCCTAATTGGACAAGAATAAGACTAGGGGGGACGAAAATGAAGTAAATGTTCATCCAATGACACAAACACTCCTATTGGATGCACAAAATCGGCTAAATACCCTAAAGGGACAATAATAAGACTCGGGAGGACGAAAATGACCTAAATGTTCATCCAATGACAAAAACACACCTATTGGATGCACAAGATCGGCTAAAAACCCTAATTGGACAAGAGTAAGCCTAGGGAGGAAGAAAATGACCTAAATGTTCATCCAATGACACAAACACACCTATTGGATGCACATGATTGGGTAAAAACCCTAATTAGACAAGAACAAGCCAAGGGATGACGAAAATGAACTAATTGTTCATCCAATGACACAAACACACCTATTGGATGCACAAGATCGGCTAAAAACCCTAATTGGACAAAAATAAGACTAGGGAGGATGAAAATGACCTAAAAGTTCATCCAATTACACAAACACACCTATTGGATGCACAAAATCGGCTAAAAACCCTATTTGGACAAGAAAAAACCTAGGGAGGACGAAAATGACCTAAATGTTCATCCAATGACACAAACCCACCTATTGGATGTACAAGATCGGCTAAAAACCCTAATTGTACAAGAATAAGACTAGGGAGGACGAAAATGAAGTAAATGTTCATCCAATGACACATTAAATACCCTATTGGGTGCACAAGGTTAAAAACGCTAATTAGAAAAGAATAAGCCTAGGGGGGACGAAAATGACCTAAATGTTTATCCAATGACACAAACAAACCTATTGGATGCACAAGATTGGTTAAAAACGCTAATTAGAAAAGAATAAGCCTAGGGAGGACGAAAATGAACTAAATATTTATCCGATGACACAAACACACCTATTGGATGCACAAGAACGGCTAAAAACCCTAATTGGACAAGAATAAGACTAGGGGGGACGAAAATGAAGTAAATGTTCATCCAATGACACAAACACTCCTATTGGATGCACAAAATCGGCTAAATACCCTAACAGGACAATAATAAGACTCGGGAGGACGAAAATGACCTAAATGTTCATCAAATGACAAAAACACACCTATTGGATGCACAAGATCGGCTAAAAACCCTAATTGGACAAGAGTAAGCCTAGGGAGGAAGAAAATGACCTAAATGTTCATCCAATGACACAAACACACCTATTGGATGCACATGATTGGTTAAAAACCCTAATTAGACAAGAATAATCCAAGGGAGGACGAAAATGAACTAATTGTTCATCCAATGACACAAACACACCTATTGGATGCACAAGATCCGCTAAAAACCCTAATTGGACAAAAATAAGACTAGGGAGGATGAAAATGACCTAAATGTTCATCCAATTACACAAACACACCTATTGGATGCACAAAATCGGCTAAAAACCCTAATTGGACAAGAATAAACCTAGGGAGGACGAAAATGACCTAAATGTTCATCCAATGACAAAAACACACCTATTGGATGCACAAGATCGGTTAAAAAGCCTAGTTGGTCAAGAATAAGCCTAGGGAGGACGAAAATGACCTAAATGTTCACACAAAGACACAAATCCTCATATTGGATGCATAAGATCGGCTAAAAACCCTAATTGGACAAGAATAAGACTAGGGAGGAGGAAAATTACGTAAATGTTTATCCAATGACAAAAACACACCTATTGGATGCACATGATTGGTTAAAGACCCTAATTAGACAAGAATAAGCCTAGGGAGGACGAAAATGAAATAAATGTTCATCCAATGACACAAACACACCTATTGGATGCACAAGATCGGCTAAAAACCCTAATTGGACAAAAATAACACTAGGGAGAACGAAAATGACCTAAATGTTCATCCAATTACACAAACACACCTGTTGGATGCATAAAATCGGCTAAAAACCCTAATTAGACAAGAATAAGACGAGGGAAGAGGAAAATGACCTAAAAGTTCATCCGATGACAAAAACACACCTATTGGATGCACAAGATCGGTTAAAACCAAGGGACGACAAAAATGTCGTAAATGTTAATCCAATGACACAAACACACCTATTGGATGCACGCGGAAGGTTAAAAACCCTAATTGCCCAAGAATAAGTATAGGGACGACAAAAATGACCTAAATGTTAATCCAATGAAACAAATCAACTTATTGCATGCACAACAATGGTTAACTACCCTAATTGGACAAGAATAAGACTAGAATGGACGAAAATGAACTAAATATTCATCCGATGACACAAACACACCTATTGGATGCACAAGATCGGCTAAATACCCTAATTGGACAAGAATAAGACTAGGGAGGACGAAAATGAAGTAAATGTTCATCCAATGACAGAAACAGCCCTATTGGATGCACAAAATCAGCTAAAAACCCTAACTGGACAAGAATAAGACTAGGGAGGACCAAAATGACCAAAATGTTCATCCAATGAAAAAAACACACCTATTGGATGTACAAGATCGGCTAAAAACCCTAATTGGACAAGAGTAAGCCTAGGGAGGACGAAAATGACCTAGTTGTTCATCCAATGACACAAACACACCTATTGGATGCACATGATTGGTTAAAAACCCTAATTAGACAAGAATAAGCCTAGGGAGGACGAAAATGACCTAGATGTTCATCCGATGACACAAACACACCTATTGGATGCACAAGATCGGCTAAAAACCCTAATTGGACAAAAATAAGACTAGGGAGGACGAAAATGACCTAAATGATCATCCAATTACACAAACACACCTATTGGATGCACAAGATCAACTAAAAACCCTAATTGGACAAGAATAAGACTAGGGAGGACGAAAATGACCTAAATGTTCATCCAATGTCACAAACCCACATATTGGATGCATAAGATCGGTTAAAAACCTTAATTGGACAAGAATAATACTATGGATGACGAAAATTACCTAAATGTTCATCCAATGACTCAAACACACTTATTGGATCTACAAGAATGGTTAAAAACCATAATTGGACGAGAATAAACCTAGGTTCAAAACCCTAAATGGACAAAAATAAGACTAGGGAGGAAGAAAATGACCTAAATGTTTATCTAATGACACAAACAAACCTATTGGATGCACAAGATTGGTTAAAAATGCAAATTAAAAAAGAATAAGCCTAGGGTGGACGAAAATGACACAAATGTTCATCCGATGACACAAACACACCTATTGGATGCACAAGATCGGCTAAAAACCCTAATTGGACAAGAATAAGACAAGGGAGGACGAAAATGAACTAAATGTTCATCCAATGACACAAACACACCTATTGGATGCACAGGAACGGCTAAAAACCCTAATTGTACAAGAATAATACTAGGGAGGACAAAAATGAAGTAAATGTTCATCCAATGACACATTAAATACCCTATTGGATGCACAAGATTGGTTAAAAACGCTAATTAGAAAAGAATAAGCCTAGGGAGGACGAAAATGACCTAAATGTTTATCCAATGACACAAACAACCCTATTGGATGCACAAGATTGGTTAAAAACGCTAATTAGAAAAGAATAAGCCTAGGGAGGACGAAAATGACACAAATGTTCATCCAATGACACAAACACACGTATTGGATGCACAAGATCGGCTAAAAACCCTAATTGGACAAGAATAAGACTAGGGAGGACGAAAATAAACTAAATGTTCATCCAATGACACAAACCCACCTATTGGATGTACAAGATCGGCTAAAAACCCTAATTTTACAAGAATAAGACTAGGGAGGACGTAAATGAAGTAAATGTTCATCCAATGACACATTAAATGCTCTATTGGATGCACAAGATTAAAAACGCTAATTAGAAAAGAATAAGCCTAGGGGGGACGAAAATGACCTAAATGTTTATCCAATGACACAAACAAACCTATTGGATGCACAAGATTGGTTAAAAACGCTAATTAGAAAAGAATAAGCCTAGAGAGGACGAAAATGTACTAAATATTTATCCGATGACACAAACACACCTATTGGATGCACAAGATCTGCTAAAAACCCTACTTGGACAAGAATAAGACTAGGGGGGACGAAAATGAAGTAAATGTTCATCCAATGACACAAACACTCCTATTGGATGCACAAAATCGGCTAAAAACCCTAACTGGATAATAATAAGACTCGGGAGGACAAAAATGACCTAAATGTTCATCCAATGGCAAAAACACACCTATTGGATGCACAAGATCGGCTAAAAACCCTAATTGGACAAGAGTAAGCCTAGGGAGGACGAAAATGACCTAAATGTTCATCCAATGACACAAACACACCTATTAGATGCACATGATTGGTTAAACACCCTAATTAGACAAGAATAAGCCTAGGGAGGACGAAAATGAACTAAATGTTCATCCAATGACACAAACACACCTATTGGATGCACAAGATCGGCTAAAAACCCTAATTGGACAAAAATAAGACTAGGGAGGACGAAAATGACCTAAATGTTCATCCAATTACACAAACACACCTATTGGAAGCACAAGATCAACTAAAAAACCCTAATTGGACAAGAATAAGACTAGGTAGGACGAAAATGACCTAAATGTTTATCCAATGAAACAAACACACCTATTGGATAAACAAGATCGGTTAAAAACCCTAATTGGAGAAGAATAAGACTAGGGATGACAAAAATTACCTAAATGTTCATCCAATGACACAAACACACCTATTGGATCTACAAAATCGGCTAAAACCCTAATTGGACGAGAATAAGACTAGGGAGGATGAAAATGACCTTAAAGTTCATCCAATGACAAAAACACACCTATTGGATGCACGGGGCAGGTTAAAAACCCTAATTGCCCAAGAATAAGTCTAGGGAGGACGAAAATGACCTAAATGTTAATCCAATGAATCAAATGAACTTATTGGATGCACAACATCGGTTAACTACCCTAATTGGACAAGAATAAAACTAGGGAGGACGAAAATGACCTAAATGTTCATCCAATGACACAAACCCACATATTGGAATCATAAGATCGGATAAAAACCCTAATTGGTCAACAATAAGACTAGAGAGGACGAAAATGACCTAAATGTTCATACAATGACACAAACACACCTATTGGATGCCCAAGATCGATTAAAAACCCTAATTGGATGAGAATAAACCAAGGGACGATGAAAATGACGTAAATGTTAATCCAATGACACAAACACACCTATTGGATGCACGGGGCAGGTTAAAAACCCTAATTGCCCAAGAATAAGTCTAGGGAGGACGAAAATGACCTAAATGTTAATCCAATGAAACAAATGAACTTATTGGATGCACAACATCGGTTAACTACCCTAATTGGACAAGAATAAAACTAGGGAGGACGAAAATGACCTAAATGTTCATCCAATGACACAAACCCACATATTGGAATCATAAGATCGGATAAAAACCCTAATTGGACAAGAATAAGACTAGGGAGGAGGAAAATTACGTAAATGTTCATCCAATGACACAAGATTTGTTCAAAACCCTACTTTGACCAGATTAAGCCTAAGGAGGACGAAAATAACCTAAATGTTAATCCTATGACACAAACACACCTATTGGATGCACAAGATTGGTCAGAAGCCCTAATTGGACAAGAATAAGCCTAGGGAGGACAAAAATGACCTAAATATTCATCCAATGACACAAACACACCTATTGGATGCACAAGATCGCCTAAAAAACCCTAATTGGACAAGAGTAAGACTAGGGTGGTCGTGCAACGACCTTAGTGTTCATCCAACGACACAAACACACCTATTGGATACACAAGATCGGTTAAATACCCTAATTAGAGAAGAATAAGACTAGGGAGAACGAAAATTACCTAAATGATCATCCAATGACACAAACACACCTATTGGATCTACAAGATTGGTTAAAAACCCTAATTGGACGAGAATAAACCTAGGGACGACGAAAATGAAGTAAATGTTAATCCTATGACACAAACACATCTATTGGATGCACAAGATTGGTTAAAAACCCTAATTGGAGAAGAATAAGCCTAGGGTGAACGAAAATGACCTAAATGTATATCCTTTGACAAAAACACACCGATTGGATGCACAAGATTTTTTAAAAACCCTAATTGGACAAGAATAGGACTAGGGACGACAAAAATGACGTAAATAATAATCCAATGCCAAAAACACATCCATTGGATGCACAAGATTGCTTAAAAACCCTATTTGGACAAGAATAAGGCTAGGGAGGCAAACGTGACCTAAATGTTTATCCGATGACAAAAACACACCTATTAGATAAACGGGATTGGTTAAAAACCCTAATTGCTTAAGAATAATTCTAAGGAGGATGAAAATGACCTAAATGTTAATCCAATGACAAAAACACACCTCTTAGATGCACAAGTTCGGTTAAAAACCTGGTTGGTCAAGAATAAGACCAGGGAGGACGAAAATGACCTAAATGTTCATACAATGACACAAACACACCTATTGGATGCACAAGATCGGTTAGAAACCCTAATTGGACGAGAATAAACCAAGGGACGACAAAAATGTCGTAAATGTTAATCCAGTGACACAAACACACCTATTGGATGCACGAGGGAGGTTAAAAACCCTAATTGCCCAAGAATAGGTCTAGGGAGGACGAAAATGCCCAAAATGTTAATCCAATGAAACAAATGAACTTATTGGATGCACAACATTGGTTCACTACCCTAATTGGACAAGAATAAGACTAGGGAGGAAGAAAATGACCTAAATATTCATCCAATGACACAACCCATATATTGGATGCATAAGATCGGTTAAAAACCCTAATAAGACTAGGGATGACGAAAATTACCTAAATGTTCATCCAATGACACAAACACACCTATTGGATCTAGAAGATTGGTGAAAAACCCTAATTGGACGAGAATAAACCTAGGAACGACGAAAATGATGTAAATGTTAATCCAATGAAACAAAGGAACTTATTGGATGCACAACATTGGTTAACTACCCTAATTGGACAAAAATAAGCCTAGGGAGGAAGAAAATGACCTAAATGTTCATCCAATAACACAAACACACCTATTGGATGCCCAAGATCGACTAAAAACCCTAATTGGACAAGAATAAGACTTGGGAGGACGAAAATGAAGTAAATGTTCATCCAATGACACATTAAATACCCTAATTGGACAAGAATAAGACTTGAGAGGACGAGAATGAAGTAAATGTTAATCCAATGACACATTAAATACCCTAATTGGACAAGAATAAGACTAGGGATGACCAAAATTACCAAAATGTTCATCCAATGATACAAACAAACCCATTGGATCTACAAGATTGGTTAAAAACCCTAATTGGACGAGAATAAACCTAGGGACGAGGAAAATAACGTAAATGTTAATCCAATGACAAAAACACATGTATTGGATGCACAAGATTGGTTAAAAACCCTAATTGGACAAGAATAAGCCTAGGGAGGCAAACATGACCTAAATGTTAATCCGATGACAAAAAAAAACCTATTGGGTGCACAAGATTGGCTAGACACCCTAATTCGATAAAAATAAGACTAGGAAGGATGAAAATGACCTAAATGTTTATCCAATGACACAAACAAACCTATTGGATGCACAAGATTGGTTAAAAATGCTAATTAGAAAAGAATAAGCCTAGAGAGGACGAAAATGTACTAAATATTTATCCGATGACACAAACACACCTATTGGATGCACAAGATCGGCTAAAAACCCTACTTGGACAAGAATAAGACTAGGGGGGACGAAAATGAAGTAAATGTTCATCCAATGACACAAACACACCTATTGGATGCACATGATCGGCTAAAAACCCTAATTGGACAAAATAAGACTAGGGAGGACGAAAATGACCTAAATGTTCATCCAATTACACAAACACACCTATTGGATGCACAAGATCAACTAAAAACCCTAATTGGACAAGAATAAGACTAGGGATGACGAAAATTACCTAAATGTTCATCCAATGACACAAACACACCTATTGGATCTAGAAGATTGGTTAAAAACCATAATTGGAGGAGAAAAAACCTAAGGACGACGAAAATGACGTAAATGTTAATCCAATGACAAAAACACATCTATTGGATGCACAAGATTGGTTCAAAACCCTAAATGGAAAAAAAATCAGACTAGGGAGGTCGAAAATGACCTAAATGTTTGTCCAATGACACAAACAAACCTATTGGATGCACAAGATTGGTTAAAAACGATAATTAGAAAAGAATAAGCCTAGGGAGGACGAAAATGAACTAAATGTTCATCCAATGACACAAACACACCTATTGGATGCACAAGATCGGCTAAAAACCCTAATTGGACAAAATAAGACTAGGGAGGACGAAAATGACCTAAATGTTCATCCAATTACACAAACACACCTATTGGATGCACAAGATCAATTAAAAACCCTAATTGGACAAGAATAAGACTAGGGAAGACGAAAATGACCTAAATGTTCATCCAATGACACAAACACACCTATTGGATGAACAAGATTGGTTAAAAACCCTAATTGGAGAAGAATATGACTAGGGATGTCAAAAATTACCTAAATGTTCGTACAATGACACAATCACACCTATTGGATCTACAAGATTGGTTAAAAACCCTAATTGGACGAGAGTAAACCTATGGACAACGAAAATGACGTAAATGTTAATCCAATGACAAAAACACATCTATTGCATGCACAAGATTGATTAAAAACCCTAATTGGACAAGAATAAGCCTATGGAGGACGAAAATGACCTAAATGTTTAACCAATGATACAAACAAACCTATTGGATGCACAAGATTGGTTAAAAATGCTAATTCGAAAAGAATAAGCCTAGGGAGGATGAAAATGTACTAAATGTTCATCCGATGACACAACCACACCTATTGGATGTACAAGATCGGCTAAAAACCCTAATTGGACAAGAATAAGACTAGGGAGGACGAAAATGAACTAATTGTTCATCCAATTACACAAACACACCTATTGGATGCACAAAATCGGTTAAAAAGCCTAGTTGGTCAAGAATAAGCCTAGGGAGGACGAAAATGAAATAAATATTCATCCAATGACACAAGCCCACCTATTGGATGCACAAGATCGGCTAAAAACCCTAATTGGACAAAAATAAGACTAAGGAGAACGAAAATGACCTAAATGTTCATCCAATTACACAAACACACCTGTTGGATGCATAAAATCGGCTAAAAACCCTAATTAGACTAGAATAAGACGAGGGAAGAGGAAAATGACCTAAAAGTTCATCCGATGACAAAAACACACTTATTGGATGCACAAGATCGGTTAAAAACCCTAATTGGACGAGAATAAACAAAGGGACGACAAAAATGTCGTAAATGTTAATCCAATGACACAAACACACCTATTATATGAACACGCCAGGTTAAAAACCCTAATTGCCCAAGAATAAGTCTAGGGACGACGAAAATGACCTAAATGTTAATCCAATGAAACAAATGAACTTATTGCATGCACAACATTGGTTAACTACCCTAATTGGACAAGAATAAGACTAGGGAGGACGAAAATGAACTAAATATTCATCCGATGACAGAAACACACCAATTGGATGCACAAGATCGGATAAAAACCCTAATTGGACAAGAATAAGACTAGGGAGGATGAAAATGACCTAAATGTTCATCCAATTACACAAACAGCCCTATTGGATGCACAAAATCAGCTAAAAACCCTAACTGGACAAGAATAAGACTAGGGAGGACCAAAATGACCAAAATGTTCATCCAATGAAAAAAACACACCTATTGGATGCACAAGATCAACTAAAAACCCTAATTGGACAAGAATAAGACTAGGGAGGACGAAAGTGACCTAAATGTTCATCCAATGACACAAACCCACATATTGGATCTACAAGAATGGTTAAAAACCCTAATTGGACGAGAATAAACCTAGGGACGACGAAAATCACGTAATTGTTAATCCAATGACAAAAACACATCTATTGCATGCACAAGATTGGTTCAAAACCCTAATTGGACAAAAATAAGACTAGGGAGGAAGAAAATGACCTAAATGTTTATCTAATGACACAAACAAACCTATTGGATGCACGAGATTGGTTAAAAATGCTAATTAAAAAAGAATAAGCCTAGGGAGGACCAAAATGACACAAATGTTCATCCGATGACACAAACACACCTATTGGTTGCACAAGATCGGCTAAAAACCCTAATTGGACAAGAATAAGACAAGGGAGGACGAAAATGAACTAAATGTTCATCCAATGACACATTAAATACCCTATTGGATGCACAAGATTGGTTAAAAACGCTAATTGGAAAAGAATAAGCCTAGGGAGGATGAAAATGACCTAAATGTTTATCCAATGACACAAACAACCCTATTGGATGCACAAGATTGGTTAAAAATGCTAATTAGAAAAGAATAAGCCTAGGGAGGACGAAAATGACACAAATGTTCATCCAATGACACAAACACACCTATTGGATGCACAAGATCGTCTAAAAACCCTAATTGGACAAGAATAAGACTAGGGAGGAAGAAAATAAACTAAATGTACATCCAATGACACAAACCCACCTATTGGATGTACAAGATCGGCTAAAAACCCTAATTGAACAAGAATAAGACTAGGGAGGACGAAAATGAAGTAAATGTTCATCCAATGACACATTAAATACCCTATTGGATGCACAAGGTTAAAAACGCTAATTAGAAAAGAATAAGCCTAGGGGGGACGAAAATGAACTAAATATTTATCCGATGACACAAACACACCTATTGGATGCACAAGATCGGCTAAAAACCCTAATTGGACAAGAATAAGACTAGGGGCGACGAAAATGAAGTAAATGTTCATCCAATGACACAAACACTCCTATTGGATGCACAAAATCGGCTAAATACCCTAACGGGACAATAATAAGACTCGGGAGGACGAAAATGACCTAAATGTTCATCCAATGACAAAAACACACCTATTGGATGCACAAGATCGGCTAAAAACCCTAATTGGACAAGAGTAAGCCTAGGGAGGAAGAAAATGACCTAAATGTTCATCCAATGACACAAACACACCTATTGGATGCACATGATTGGGTAAAAACCCTAATTAGACAAGAATAAGCCAAGGGAGGACGAAAATGAACTAATTGTTCATCCAATGACACAAACACACCTATTGGATGCACAAAATCGGCTAAAAACCCTATTTGGACAAGAAAAAACCTAGGGAGGACGAAAATGACCTAAATGTTCATCCAATGACACAAACCCACCTATTGGATGTACAAGATCGGCTAAAAACCCTAATTGTACAAGAATAAGACTAGGCAGGACGAAAATGAAGTAAATGTTCATCCAACGACACATTAAATACCCTATTGGGTGCACAAGGTTAAAAACGCTAATTAGAAAAGAATAAGCCTAGGGGGGACGAAAATGACCTAAATGTTTATCCAATGACACAAACAAACCTATTGGATGCACAAGATTGGTTAAAAACGCTAATTAGAAAAGAATAAGGCTAGGGAGGACGAAAATTAACTAAATATTTATCCGATGACACAAACACACCTATTGGATGCACAAGATCGGCTAAAAACCCTAATTGGACAAGAATAAGACTAGGGGGGACGAAAATGAAGTAAATGTTCATCCAATGACACAAACACTCCTATTGGATGCACAAAATCGGCTAAATACCCTAACAGGACAATAATAAGACTCGGGAGGAGGAAAATGACCTAAATGTTCATCCAATGACAAAAACACACCTATTGGATGCACAAGATCGGCTAAAAACCCTAATTGGACAAGAGTAAGCCTAGGGAGGAAGAAAATGACCTAAATGTTCATCCAATGAAACAAACACACCTATTGGATGCACATGATTCGTTAAAAACCCTAATTAGTCAAGAATAATCCAAGGGAGGACGAAAATGAACTAATTGTTCATCCAATGGCACAAACACACCTATTGGATGCACAAGATCGGCTAAAAACCCTAATTGGACAAAAATAAGACTAGGGAGGATGAAAATGACCTAAATGTTCATCCAATTACACAAACACACCTATTGGATGCACAAAATCGGCTAAAAACCCTAATTGGACAAGAATAAACCTAGGGAGGACGAAAATGACCTAAATGTTCATCCAATGACGAAAACACACCTATTGGATGCACAAGATCGGTTAAAAAGCCTAGTTGGTCAAGAATAAGCCTAGGGATGACGAAAATGACCTAAATGTTCACACAATGACACAAATCCTCATATTGGATGCATAAGATCGGCTAAAAACCCTAATTGGACAAGAATAAGACTAGGGAGGAGGAAAATTACGTAAATGTTTATCCAATGACAAAAACACACCTATTGGATGCACATGATTGGTTAAAGACCCTAATTAGACAAGAATAAGCCTAGGGAGGACGAAAATGAAATAAATGTTCATCCAATGACACAAACACACCTATTGGATGCACAAGATCGGCTAAAAACCCTAATTGGACAAAAATAACACTAGGGAGAACGAAAAATGACCTAAATGTTCATCCAATTACACAAACACACCTGTTGGATGCATAAAATCGGCTAAAAACCCTAATTAGACAAGAATAAGACGAGGGAAGAGGAAAATGACCTAAAAGTTCATCCGATGACAAAAACACACCTATTGGATGCACAAGATCGGTTAAAAACCCTAATTGGTCGAGAATAAACCAAGGGACGACAAAAATGTCGTAAATGTTAATCCAATGACACAAACACACCTATTGGATGCACGCGGAAGGTTAAAAACCCTAATTGCCCAAGAATAAGTCTAGGGACGACAAAAATGACCTAAATGTTAATCCAATGAAACAAATCAACTTATTGCATGCACAACAATGGTTAACTACCCCAATTGGACAAGAATAAGACTAGAAAGGACGAAAATGAACTAAATATTCATCCGATGACACAAACACACCTATTGGATGCACAAGATCGGCTAAAAACCCTAATTGGACAAGAATAAGACTAGGGAGGACGAAAATGAAGTAAATGTTCATCCAATGACAGAAACAGCCCTATTGGATGCACAAAATCAGCTAAAAACCCTAACTGGACAAGAATAAGACTAGGGAGGACCAAAATGACCAAAATGTTCATCCAATGAAAAAAACACACCTATTGGATGCACAAGATCGGCTAAAAACCCTAATTGGACAAGAGTAAGCCTAGGGAGGACGAAAATGACCTAGTTGTTCATCCAATGACACAAACACACCTACTGGATGCACATGATTGGTTAAAAACCCTAATTAGACAAGAATAAGCCTAGGGAGGACGAAAATGACCTAGATGTTCATCCGATGACACAAACACACCTATTGGATGCACAAGATCGGCTAAAAACCCTAATTGGACAAAAATAAGACTAGGGAGGACGAAAATGACCTAAATGTTCATCCAATTACACAAACACACCTATTGGATGCACAAGATAACCTAAAAACCCTAATTGGACAAGAATAAGACTAGGGAGGACGAAAATGACCTAAATGTTCATCCAATGACACAAACCCACATATTGGATGCATAAGATCGGTTAAAAACCTTAATTGGACAAGAATAATACTATGGATGACGAAAATTACCTAAATGTTCATCCAATGACTCAAACACACTTATTGGATCTACAAGAATGGTTAAAAACCATAATTGGACGAGAATAAACCTAGGTTCAAAACCCTAAATGGACAAAAATAAGACTAGGGAGGAAGAAAATGACCTAAATGTTTATCTAATGACACAAACAAACCTATTAGATGCACAAGATTGGTTAAAAATGAAAATTAAAAAAGAATAAGCCTAGGGAGGACGAAAATGACACAAATGTTCATCCGATGACACAAACACACCTATTGGATGCACAAGATCGGCTAAAAACCCTAATTGGACAAGAATAAGACAAGGGAGGACGAAAATGAACTAAATGTTCATCCAATGACACAAACACACCTATTGGATGCACAGGAACGGCTAAAAACCCTAATTGTACAAGAATAATACTAGGGAGGACAAAAATGAAGTAAATGTTCATCCAATGACACATTAAATACCCTATTGGATGCACAAGATTGGTTAAAAACGCTAATTAGAAAAGAATAAGCCTAGGGAGGACGAAAATGACCTAAATGTTTATCCAATGACACAAACACACGTATTGGATGCACAAGATCGGCTAAAAACCCTAATTGGACAAGAATAAGAATAGGGAGGACGAAAATAAACTAAATGTTCATCCAATGACACAAACCCACCTATTGGATGTACAAGATCGGCTAAAAACCCTAATTTTACAAGAATAAGACTAGGGAGGACGAAAATGAAGTAAATGTTCATCCAATGACACATTAAATACTCTATTGGATGCACAAGATTAAAAACGCTAATTAGAAAAGAATAAGCCTAGGGGGGACGAAAATGACCTAAATGTTTATCCAATGACACAAACACACCTATTGGATGCACAAGATCGGCTAAAAACCCTAATTGGACAAAAATAAGACTAGGGAGGACGAAAATGACCAAAATGTTCATCCAATTACACAAACACACCTATTGGATGCACAAGATCAACTAAAAACCCTAATTGGACAAGAATAAGACTAGGGAGGACGAAAATGACCTAAATGTTCATCCAATGACACAAACCCACATATTGGATGCATAAGATCGGTTAAAAATCTTAATTGGACAAGAATAATACTATGGATGACGAAAATTACCTAAATGTTCATCCAATGACTCAAACACACTTATTGGATCTACAAGAATGGTTAAAAACCATAATTGGACGAGAATAAACCTAGGTTCAAAACCCTAAATGGACAAAAATAAGACTAGGGAGGAAGAAAATGACCTAAACGTTTATCTAATGACACAAACAAACCTATTAGATGCACAAGATTGGTTAAAAATGAAAATTAAAAAAGAATAAGCCTAGGGAGGACGAAAATGACACAAATGTTCATCCGATGACACAAACACACCTATTGGATGCACAAGATCGGCTAAAAACCCTAATTGGACAAGAATAAGACAAGGGAGGACGAAAATGAACTAAATGTTCATCCAATGACACAAACACACCTATTGGATGCACAGGAACGGCTAAAAACCCTAATTGTACAAGAATAATACTAGGGAGGACAAAAATGAAGTAAATGTTCATCCAATGACACATTAAATACCCTATTGGATGCACAAGATTGGTTAAAAACGCTAATTAGAAAAGAATAAGCCTAGGGAGGACGAAAATGACCTAAATGTTTATCCAATGACACAAACAACCCTATTGGATGCACAAGATTGGTTAAAAACGCTAATTAGAAAAGAATAAGCCTAGGGAGGACGAAAATTACACAAATGTTCATCCAATGACACAAACACACGTATTGGATGCACAAGATCGGCTAAAAACCCTAATTGGACAAGAATAAGAATAGGGAGGACGAAAATAAACTAAATGTTCATCCAATGACACAAACCCACCTATTGGATGTACAAGATCGGCTAAAAACCCTAATTTTACAAGAATAAGACTAGGGAGGACGAAAATGAAGTAAATGTTCATCGAATGACACATTAAATACTCTATTGGATGCACAAGATTAAAAACGCTAATTAGAAAAGAATAAGCCTAGGGGGGACGAAAATGACCTAAATGTTTATCCAATGACACAAACACACCTATTGGATGCACAAGATCGGCTAAAAACCCTAATTGGACAAAAATAAGACTAGGGAGGACGAAAATGACCTAAATGTTCATCCAATTACACAAACACACCTATTGGATGCACAAGATAAACTAAAAACCCTAATTGGACAAGAATAAGACTAGGGAGGACGAAAATGACCTAAATGTTCATCCAATGACACAAACCCACATATTAGATGCATAAGATCGGTTAAAAACCTTAATTGGACAAGAATAATACTATGGATGACGAAAATTACCTAAATGTTCATCCAATGACTCAAACACACTTATTGGATCTACAAGAATGGTTAAAAACCATAATTGGACGAGAATAAACCTAGGTTCAAAACCCTAAATGGACAAAAATAAGACTAGGGAGGAAGAAAATGACCTAAATGTTTATCTAATGACACAAACAAACCTATTAGATGCACAAGATTGGTTAAAAATGAAAATTAAAAAAGAATAAGCCTAGGGAGGACGAAAATGACACAAATGTTCATCCGATGACACAAACACACCTATTGGATGCACAAGATCGGCTAAAAACCCTAATTGGACAAGAATAAGACAAGGGAGGACGAAAATGAACTAAATGTTCATCCAATGACACAAACACACCTATTGGATGCACAGGAACGGCTAAAAACCCTAATTGTACAAGAATAATACTAGGGAGGACAAAAATGAAGTAAATGTTCATCCAATGACACATTAAATACCCTATTGGATGCACAAGATTGGTTAAAAACGCTAATTAGAAAA
>JBBPBR010000001.1:33682229-33720862 GCA_037974775.1 Cicer pinnatifidum | reverse complement strand
ATCCAATGACACAAACACACCTATTGGATGCACAAGATCGGCTAAAAACCCTAATTGGACAAAAATAAGACTAGGGAGGACGAAAATGACCTAAATGTTCATCCAATTACACAAACACACCTATTGGATGCACAAGATAAACTAAAAACCCTAATTGGACAAGAATAAGACTAGGGAGGACGAAAATGACCTAAATGTTCATCCAATGACACAAACCCACATATTAGATGCATAAGATCGGTTAAAAACCTTAATTGGACAAGAATAATACTATGGATGACGAAAATTACCTAAATGTTCATCCAATGACTCAAACACACTTATTGGATCTACAAGAATGGTTAAAAACCATAATTGGACGAGAATAAACCTAGGTTCAAAACCCTAAATGGACAAAAATAAGACTAGGGAGGAAGAAAATGACCTAAATGTTTATCTAATGACACAAACAAACCTATTAGATGCACAAGATTGGTTAAAAATGAAAATTAAAAAAGAATAAGCCTAGGGAGGACGAAAATGACACAAATGTTCATCCGATGACACAAACACACCTATTGGATGCACAAGATCGGCTAAAAACCCTAATTGGACAAGAATAAGACAAGGGAGGACGAAAATGAACTAAATGTTCATCCAATGACACAAACACACCTATTGGATGCACAGGAACGGCTAAAAACCCTAATTGTACAAGAATAATACTAGGGAGGACAAAAATGAAGTAAATGTTCATCCAATGACACATTAAATACCCTATTGGATGCACAAGATTGGTTAAAAACGCTAATTAGAAAAGAATAAGCCTAGGTAGGACGAAAATGACCTAAATGTTTATCCAATGACACAAACAACCCTATTGGATGCACAAGATTGGTTAAAAACGCTAATTAGAAAAGAATAAGCCTAGGGAGGACGAAAATTACACAAATGTTCATCCAATGACACAAACACACGTATTGGATGCACAAGATCGGCTAAAAACCCTAATTGGACAAGAATAAGAATAGGGAGGACGAAAATAAACTAAATGTTCATCCAATGACACAAACCCACCTATTGGATGTACAAGATCGGCTAAAAACCTTAATTTTACAAGAATAAGACTAGGGAGGACGAAAATGAAGTAAATGTTCATCCAATGACACATTAAATACTCTATTGGATGCACAAGATTAAAAACGCTAATTAGAAAAGAATAAGCCTAGGGGGGACGAAAATGACCTAAATGTTTATCCAATGACACAAACAAACCTATTGGATGCACAAGATTGGTTAAAAACGCTAATTAGAAAAGAATAAGCCTAGAGAGGACAAAAATGTACTAAATATTTATCCGATGACACAAACACACCTATTGGATGCACAAGATCGGCTAAAAACCCTACTTGGACAAGAATAAGACTAGGGGGGACGAAAATGAAGTAAATGTTCATCCAATGACACAAACACTCCTATTGAATGCACAAAATCGGCTAAAAACCCTAACTGGATAATAATAAGACTCGGGAGGACGAAAATGACCTAAATGTTCATCCAATGGCAAAAACACACCTATTGGATGCACAAGATCGGCTAAAACCCTAATTGGACAAGAGTAAGCCTAGGGAGGACGAAAATGACCTAAATGTTCATCCAATGACACAAACACACCTATTAGATGCACATGATTGGTTAAACACCCTAATTAGACAAGAATAAGCCTAGGGAGGACGAAAATGAACTAAATGTTCATCCAATGACACAAACACACCTATTGGATGCACAAGATCGGCTAAAAACTCTAATTGGACAAAAATAAGACTAGGGAGGACGAAAATGACCTAAATGTTCATCCAATTACACAAACACACCTATTGGAAGCACAAGATCAACTAAAAAACCCTAATTGGACAAGAATAAGACTAGGTAGGACGAAAATGACCTAAATGTTTATCCAATGAAACAAACACACCTATTGGATAAACAAGATCGGTTAAAAACCCTAATTGGAGAAGAATAAGACTAGGGATGACAAAAATTACCTAAATGTTCATCCAATGACACAAACACACCTATTGGATCTACAAAATCGGCTAAAACCCTAATTGGACGAGAATAAGACTAGGGAGGATGAAAATGACCTTAAAGTTCATCCAATGACAAAAACACACCTATTGGATGCACGGGGCAGGTTAAAAACCCTAATTGCCCAAGAATAAGTCTAGGGAGGACGAAAATGACCTAAATGTTAATCCAATGAATCAAATGAACTTATTGGATGCACAACATCGGTTAACTACCCTAATTGGACAAGAATAAAACTAGGGAGGACGAAAATGACCTAAATGTTCATCCAATGACACAAACCCACATATTGGAATCATAAGATCGGATAAAAACCTTAATTGGACAACAATAAGACTAGAGAGGACGAAAATGACCTAAATGTTCATACAATGACACAAACACACCTATTGGATGCCCAAGATCGATTAAAAACCCTAATTGGATGAGAATAAACCAAGGGACGATGAAAATGACGTAAATGTTAATCCAATGACACAAACACACCTATTGGATGCACGGGGCAGGTTAAAAACCCTAATTGCCCAAGAATAAGTCTAGGGAGGACGAAAATGACCTAAATGTTAATCCAATGAAACAAATGAACTTATTGGATGCACAACATCGGTTAACTACCCTAATTGGACAAGAATAAAACTAGGGAGGACGAAAATGACCTAAATGTTCATCCAATGACACAAACCCACATATTGGAATCATAAGATCGGATAAAAACCCTAATTGGACCAGAATAAGACTAGGGAGGAGGAAAATTACGTAAATGTTCATCCAATGACACAAGATTTGTTAAAAACCCTACTTTGACCAGATTAAGCCTAAGGAGGACGAAAATAACCTAAATGTTAATCCAATGACACAAACACACCTATTGGATGCACAAGATTGGTCAGAAACCCTAATTGGACAAGAATAAGCCTAGGGAGGACAAAAATGACCTAAATATTCATCCAATGACACAAACACACCTATTGGATGCACAAGATCGCCTAAAAAACCCTAATTGGACAAGAGTAAGACTAGGGTGGTCGTGCAACGACCTTAGTGTTCATCCAATGACACAAACACACCTATTGGATACACAAGATCGGTTAAATACCCTAATTGGAGAAGACAAAGACTAGGGAGAACGAAAATTACCTAAATGATCATCCAATGACACAAAAACACCTATTGGATCTACAAGATTGGTTAAAAACCCTAATTGGACGAGAATAAACCTAGGGACGACGAAAATGAAGTAAATGTTAATCCTATGACACAAACACATCTATTGGATGCACAAGATTGGTTAAAAACCCTAATTGGAGAAGAATAAGCCTAGGGTGAACGAAAATGACCTAAATGTTTATCCTTTGACAAAAACACACCGATTGGATGCACAAGATTTTTTAAAAACCCTAATTGGACAAGAATAGGACTAGGGACGACAAAAATGACGTAAATAATAATCCAATGCCAAAAACACATCTATTGGATGCACAAGATTGCTTAAAAACCCTATTTGGACAAGAATAAGGCTAGGGAGGCAAACGTGACCTAAATGTTTATCCGATGACAAAAACACACCTATTAGATAAACGGAATTGGTTAAAAACCCTAATTGCTTAAGAATAATTCTAAGGAGGATGAAAATGACCTAAATGTTAATCCAATGACAAAAACACACCTCTTGGATGCACAAGTTCGGTTAAAAACCTAGTTGGTCAAGAATAAGACCAGGGAGGACGAAAATGACCTAAATGTTCATACAATGACACAAACACACCAATTGGATGCACAAGATCGGTTAGAAACCCTAATTGGACGAGAATAAACCAAGGGACGACAGAAATGTCGTAAATGTTAATCCAGTGACACAAACACACCTTTTGGATGCACGAGGGAGGTTAAAAACCCTAATTGCCCAAGAATAGGTCTAGGGAGGACGAAAATGCCCAAAATGTTAATCCAATGAAACAAATGAACTTATTGGATGGACAACATTGGTTCACTACCCTAATTGGACAAGAATAAGACTAGGGAGGAAGAAAATGACCTAAATGTTCATCCAATGACACAACCCATATATTGGATGCATAAGATCGGTTAAAAACCCTAATAAGACTAGGGATGACGAAAATTACCTAAATGTTCATCCAATGACACAAACACACCTATTGGATCTAGAAGATTGGTGAAAAACCCTAATTGGACGAGAATAAACCTAGGAACGACGAAAATGATGTAAATGTTAATCCAATGAAACAAAGGAACTTATTGGATGCACAACATTGGTTAACTACCCTAATTGGACAAAAATAAGCCTAGGGAGGAAGAAAATGACCTAAATGTTCATCCAATAACACAAACACACCTATTGGATGCACAAGATCGGCTAAAAACACTAATTGGACAAGAATAAGACTTGGGAGGACGAAAATGAAGTAAATGTTCATCCAATGACACATTAAATACCCTAATTGGACAAGAATAAGACTTGAGAGGACGAAAATGAAGTAAATGTTAATCCAATGACACATTAAATACCCTAATTGGACAAGAATAAGACTAGGGATGACCAAAATTACCAAAATGTTCATCCAATGATACAAACAAACCCATTGGATCTACAAGATCAGTTAAAAACCCTAATTGGACGAGAATAAACCTAGGGACGAGGAAAATAACGTAAATGTTAATCCAATGACAAAAACACATGTATTGGAGGCAGAAGATTGGTTAAAAACCCTAATTGGACAAGAATAAGCCTAGGGAGGCAAACATGACCTAAATGTTCATCCGATGACAAAAAAAAAACCTATTGGGTGCACAAGATTGGCTAGACACCCTAATTCGACAAAAATAAGACTAGGAAGGATGAAAATGACCTAAATGTTTATCCAATGACACAAACAAACCTTTTGGATGCACAAGATTGGTTAAAAACGCTAATTAGAAAAGAATAAGCCTAGAGAGGACGAAAATGTACTAAATATTTATCCGATGACACAAACACACCTATTGGATGCACAAGATCGGCTAAAAACCCTACTTGGACAAGAATAAGACTAGGGGGGACGAAAATGAAGTAAATGTTCATCCAATGACACAAACACACCTATTGGATGCACAAGATCGGCTAAAAACCCTAATTGGACAAAATAAGACTAGGGAGGACGAAAATGACCTAAATGTTCATCCAATTACACAAACACACCTATTGGATGCACAAGATCAACTAAAAACCCTAATTGGACAAAATAAGACTAGGGAGGACGAAAATGACCTAAATGTTCATCCAATTACACAAACACACCTATTGGATGCACAAGATCAACTAAAAACCCTAATTGGACAAGAATAAGACTAGGGATAACGAAAATTACCTAAATGTTCATCCAATGACACAAACACACCTATTGGATCTAGAAGATTGGTTAAAAACCATAATTGGAGGAGAAAAAACCTAAGGACGACGAAAATGACGTAAATGTTAATCCAATGAAAAAAACACATCTATTGGATGCACAAGATTGGTTCAAAACCCTAATTGGAAAAAAAATCAGACTAGGGAGGTCGAAAATGACCTAAATGTTTGTCCAATGACACAAACAAACCTATTGGATGCACAAGATTGGTTAAAAACGATAATTAGAAAAGAATAAGCCTAGGGAGGACGAAAATGAACTAAATGTTCATCCAATGACACAAACACACCTATTGGATGCACAAGATCGGCTAAACACCCTAATTGGACAAAATAAGATTAGGGAGGACGAAAATGACCTAAATGTTCATCCAATTACACAAACACACCTATTGGATGCACAAGATCAATTAAAAACCCTAATTGGACAAGAATAAGACTAGGGAAGACGAAAATGACCTAAATGTTCATCCAATGACACAAACACACCTATTGGATGAACAAGATTGGTTAAAAACCCTAATTGGAGAAGAATATGACTAGGGATGTCAAAAATTACCTAAATGTTCGTACAATGACACAATCACACCTATTGGATCTACAAGATTGGTTAAAAACCCTAATTGGACGAGAGTAAACCTATGGACAACGAAAATGACGTAAATGTTAATCCAATGACAAAAACACATCTATTGCATGCACAAGATTGATTAAAAACCCTAATTGGACAAGAATAAGCCTATGGAGGACGAAAATGACCTAAATGTTTAACCAATGATACAAACAAACCTATTGGATGCACAAGATTGGTTAAAAATGCTAATTCGAAAAGAATAAGCCTAGGGAGGATGAAAATGTACTAAATGTTCATCCGATGACACAACCACACCTATTGGATGTACAAGATCGGCTAAAAACCCTAATTGGACAAGAATAAGACTAGGGAGGACGAAAATGAACTAATTGTTCATCCAATTACACAAACACACCTATTGGATGCACAAAATCGGCTAAAACCCCTAATTTGACAAGAATAAACCTAGGGAGGACGAAAATGACCTAAATGTTCATCCAATGACAAAAACACACCTATTGGATGTACAAGATCGGTTAAAAAGCCTAGTTGGTCAAGAATAAGCCTAGGGAGGACGAAAATGAAATAAATATTCATCCAATGACACAAGCCCACCTATTGGATGCACAAGATCGGCTAAAAACCCTAATTGGACAAAAATAAGACTAAGGAGAACGAAAATGACCTAAATGTTCATCCAATTACACAAACACACCTGTTGGATGCATAAAATCGGCTAAAAACCCTAATTAGACTAGAATAAGATGAGGGAAGAGGAAAATGACCTAAAAGTTCATCCGATGACAAAAACACACTTATTGGATGCACAAGATCGGTTAAAAACCCTAATTGGACGAGAATAAACAAAGGGACGACAAAAATGTCGTAAATGTTAATCCAATGACACAAACACACCTATTATATGAACACGGCAGGTTAAAAACCCTAATTGCCCAAGAATAAGTCTAGGGACGACGAAAATGACCTAAATGTTAATCCAATGAAACAAATGAACTTATTGCATGCACAACATTGGTTAACTACCCTAATTGGACAAGAATAAGACTAGGGAGGACGAAAATGAACTAAATATTCATCCGATGACAGAAACACACCTATTGGATGCACAAGATCGGCTAAAAACCCTAATTGGACAAGAATAAGACTAGGGAGGATGAAAATGACCTAAATGTTCATCCAATTACACAAACAGCCCTATTAGATGCACAAAATCAGCTAAAAACCCTAACTGGACAAGAATAACACTAGGGAGGACCAAAATGACCAAAATGTTCATCCAATGAAAAAAACACACCTATTGGATGCACAAGATCGGCTAAAAACCCTAATTGGACAAGAGTAAGCCTAGGGAGGACGAAAATGACCTAGATGTTCATCCAATGACACAAACACACCTATTGGATGCACATGATTGGTTAAAAACCCTAATTAGACAAGAATACGCCTAGGGAGGACGAAAATGACTTAAATGTTCATCCAATTACACAAACACACCTATTGGATGCACAAGATCAACTAAAAACCCTAATTGGACAAGAATAAGACTAGGGAGGACGAAAGTGACCTAAATGTTCATCCAATGACACAAACCCACATATTGGATCTACAAGAATGGTTAAAAACCCTAATTGTTAATCCAATGACAAAAACACATCTATTGCATGCACAAGATTGGTTCAAAACCCTAATTGGACAAAAATAAGACTAGGGAGGAAGAAAATGACCTAAATGTTTATCTAATGACACAAACAAACCTATTGGATGCACATGATTGGTTAAAAATGCTAATTAAAAAAGAATAAGCCTAGGGAGGACGAAAATGACACAAATGTTCTTCCGATGACACAAACACACCTATTGGATGCACAAACACACCTATTGGTCAGAAACCCTAATTGGACAAGAATAAGACAAGGGAGGACGAAAATGAACTAAATGTTCATCCAATGACACATTAAATACCCTATTGGATGCACAAGATTGGTTAAAAACGCTAATTGGAAAAGAATAAGCCTAGGGAGGATGAAAATGACCTAAATGTTTATCCAATGACACAAACAACCCTATTGGATGCACAAGATTGGTTAAAAATGCTAATTAGAAAAGAATAAGCCTAGGGAGGACGAAAATGACACAAATGTTCATCCAATGACACAAACACACCTATTGGATGCACAAGATCGTCTAAAAACCCTAAATGGACAAGAATAAGACTAGGGAGGAAGAAAATAAACTAAATGTTCATCCAATGACACAAACCCACCTATTGGATGTACAAGATCGGCTAAAAACCCTAATTGAACAAGAATAAGACTAGGGAGGACGAAAATGAAGTAAATGTTCATCCAATGACACATTAAATACCCTATTGGATGCACAAGGTTAAAAACGCTAATTAGAAAAGAATAAGCCTAGGGGGGACGAAAATGAACTAAATATTTATCCGATGACACAAACACACCTATTGGATGCACAAGATCGGCTAAAAACCCTAATTGGACAAGAATAAGACTAGGGGGGACGAAAATGAAGTAAATGTTCATCCAATGACACAAACACTCCTATTGGATGCACAAAATCGGCTAAATACCCTAACGGGACAATAATAAGACTCGGGAGGATGAAAATTACCTAAATGTTCATCCAATGACAAAAACACACCTATTGGATGCACAAGATCGGCTAAAAACCCTAATTGGACAAGAGTAAGCCTAGGGAGGAAGAAAATGACCTAAATGTTCATCCAATGACACAAACACACCTATTGGATGCACATGATTGGGTAAAAACCCTAATTAGACAAGAATAAGCCAAGGGAGGACGAAAATGAACTAATTGTTCATCCAATGACACAAAGACACCTATTGGATGCACAAGATCGGCTAAAAACCCTAATTGGACAAAAATAAGACTAGGGAGGATGAAAATGACCTAAAAGTTCATCCAATTACACAAACACACCTATTGGATGCACAAAATCGGCTAAAAACCCTATTTGGAAAAGAAAAAACCTAGGGAGGACGAAAATGACCTAAATGTTCATCCAATGACACAAACCCACCTATTGGATGTACAAGATCGGCTAAAAACCATAATTGTACAAGAATAAGACTAGGGAGGACGAAAATGAAGTAAATGTTCATCCAATGACACATTAAATACCCTATTGGGTGCACAAGGTTAAAAACGCTAATTAGAAAAGAATAAGCCTAGGGGGGACGAAAATGACCTAAATGTTTATCCAATGACACAAACAAACCTATTGGATGCACAAGATTGGTTAAAAACGCTAATTAGAAAAGAATAAGCCTAGGGAGGACGAAAATGAACTAAATATTTATCCAATGACACAAACACACCTATTGGATGCACAAGATCGGCTAAAAACCCTAATTGGACAAGAATAAGACTAGGGGGGACGAAAATGAAGTAAATGTTCATCCAATGACACAAACACTCCTATTGGATGCACAAAATCGGCTAAATACCCTAACAGGACAATAATAAGACTCGGGAGGACGAAAATGACCTAAATGTTCATCCAATGACAAAAACACACCTATTGGATGCACAAGATCGGCTAAAAACCCTAATTGGACAAGAGTAAGCCTAGGGAGGAAGAAAATGACCTAAATGTTCATCCAATGACACAAACACACCTATTGGATGCACATGATTGGTTAAAAACCCTAATTAGACAAGAATAATCCAAGGGAGGACGAAAATGAACTAATTGTTCATCCAATGACACAAACACACCTATTGGATGCACAAGATCGGCTAAAAACCCTAATTGGACAAAAATAAGACTAGGGAGGATGAAAATGACCTAAATGTTCATCCAATTACAAAAACACACCTATTGGATGCACAAAATCGGCTAAAAACCCTAATTGGACAAGAATAAACCTAGGGAGGACGAAAATGACCTAAATGTTCATCCAATGACAAAAACACACCTATTGGATGCACAAGATCGGTTAAAAAGCCTAGTTGGTCAAGAATAAGCCTAGGGAGGACGAAAATGACCTAAATGTTCACACAATGACACAAATCCTCATATTGGATGCATAAGATCGGCTAAAAACCCTAATTGGACAAGAATAAGACTAGGGAGGAGGAAAATTACGTAAATGTTTATCAAATGACAAAAACACACCTATTGGATGCACATGATTGGTTAAAGACCCTAATTAGACAAGAATAAGCCTAGGGAGGATGAAAATGAAATAAATATTCATCCAATGACACAAACACACCTATTGGATGCACAAGATCGGCTAAAAACCCTAATTGGACAAAAATAACACTAGGGAGAACGAAAATGACCTAAATGTTCATCCAATTACACAAACACACCTGTTGGATGCATAAAATCGGCTAAAAACCCTAATTAGACATGAATAAGACGAGGGAAGAGGAAAATAACCTAAAAGTTCATCCGATGACAAAAACACACCTATTGGATGCACAAGATCGGTCAAAAACCCGAATTGGACGAGAATAAACCAAGGGACGACAAAAATGTCGTAAATGTTAATCCAATGACACAAACACACCTATTGGATTAACACTTATTGGATCTACAAGAATGGTTAAAAACCATAATTGGACGAGAATAAACCTCTGTTCAAAACCCTAAATGGACAAAAATAAGACTAGGGAGGAAGAAAATGACCTAAATGTTTATCTAATGACACAAACAAACCTATTGGATGCACAAGATTGGTTAAAAATGCAAATTAAAAAAGAATAAGCCTAGGGAGGACGAAAATGACACAAATGTTCATCCGATGACACAAACACACCTATTGGATGCACAAGATCGGCTAAAAACCCTAATTGGACAAGAATAAGACAAGGGAGGACGAAAATGAACTAAATGTTCATCCAATGACACAAACACACCTATTGGATGCACAGGAACGGCTAAAAACCCTAATTGTACAAGAATAATACTAGGGAGGACAAAAATGAAGTAAATGTTCATCCAATGACACATTAAATACCCTATTGGATGCACAAGATTGGTTAAAAACGCTAATTAGAAAATAATAAGCCTAGGGAGGACGAAAATGACCTAAATGTTTATCCAATGACACAAACAACCCTATTGGATGCACAAGATTGGTTAAAAACGCTAATTAGAAAAGAATAAGCCTAGGGAGGACGAAAATGACACCAATGTTCATCCAATGACACAAACACACGTATTGGATGCACAAGATCGGCTAAAAACCCTAATTGGACAAGAATAAGACTAGGGAGGACGAAAATAAACTAAATGTTCATCCAATGACACAAACCCACCTATTGGATGTACAAGATCGGCTAAAAATCCTAATTTTACAAGAATAAGACTAGGGAGGACGAAAATGAAGTAAATGTTCATCCAATGACACATTAAATACTCTATTGGATGCACAAGATTAAAAACGCTAATTAGAAAAGAATAAGCCTAGGGGGGACGAAAATGACCTAAATGTTTATCCAATGACACAAACAAACCTATTGGATGCACAAGAATGGTTAAAAACGCTAATTAGAAAAGAATAAGCCTAGAGAGGACGAAAATGTACTAAATATTTATCCGATGACACAAACACACCTATTGGATGCACAAGATCGGCTAAAAACCTTACTTGGACAAGAATAAGACTAGGGGGGACGAAAATGAAGTAAATGTTCATCCAATGACACAAACACTCCTATTGGATGCACAAAATCGGCTAAAAACCCTAACTGGATAATAATAAGACTCGGGAGGACGAAAATGACCTAAATGTTCATCCAATGGCAAAAACACACCTATTGGATGCACAAGATCGGCTAAAAACCCTAATTGGACAAGAGTAAGCCTAGGGAGGACGAAAATGACCTAAATGTTCATCCAATGACACAAACACACCTATTAGATGCACATGATTGGTTAAACACCCTAATTAGACAAGAATAAGCCTAGGGAGGACGAAAATGAACTAAATGTTCACCCAATGACACAAACACACCTATTGGATGCACAAGATCGGCTAAAAACCCTAATTGGATAAAAATAAGACTAGGGTGGACGAAAATGACCTAAATGTTCATCCAATTACACAAACACACCTATTGGAAGCACGAGATCAACTAAAAAACCCTAATTGGACAAGAATAAGACTAGGTAGGACGAAAATGACCTAAATGTTTATCCAATGAAACAAACACACCTATTGGATAAACAAGATCGGTTATAAACCCTAATTGGAGAAGAATAAGACTAGGGATGACAAAAATTACCTAAATGTTCATCCAATGACACAAACACACCTATTGGATCTACAAAATCGGCTAAAACCCTAATTGGACGAGAATAAGACTAGGGAGGATGAAAATGACCTTAAAGTTCATCCAATGACAAAAACACACCTATTGGATGCACGGGGCAGGTTAAAAACCCTAATTGCCCAAGAATAAGTCTAGGGAGGACGAAAATGACCTAAATGTTAATCCAATGAATCAAATGAACTTATTGGATGCACAACATCGGTTAACTACCCTAATTGGACAAGAATAAAACTAGGGAGGACGAAAATGACCTAAATGTTCATCCAATGACACAAACCCACATATTGGAATCATAAGATCGGATAAAAACCCTAATTGGTCAACAATAAGACTAGAGAGGACGAAAATGACCTAAATGTTCATACAATGACACAAACACACCTATTGGATGCCCAAGATCGATTAAAAACCCTAATTGGATGAGAATAAACCAAGGGACGATGAAAATGACGTAAATGTTAATCCAATGACACAAACACACCTATTGGATGCACGGGGCAGGTTAAAAACCCTAATTGCCCAAGAATAAGTCTAGGGAGGACGAAAATGACCTAAATGTTAATCCAATGAAACAAATGAACTTATTGGATGCACAACATCGGTTAACTACCCTAATTGGACAAGAATAAAACTAGGGAGGACGAAAATGACCTAAATGTTCATCCAATGACACAAACCCACATATTGGAATCATAAGATCGGATAAAAACCCTAATTGGACAAGAATAAGACTAGGGAGGAGGAAAATTACGTAAATGTTCATCCAATGACACAAGATTTGTTAAAAACCCTACTTTGACCAGATTAAGCCTAAGGAGGACGAAAATAACCTAAATGTTAATCCAATGACACAAACACACCTATTGGATGCACAAGATTGGTCAGAAACCCTAATTGGACAAGAATAAGCCTAGGGAGGACAAAAATGACCTAAATATTCATCCAATGAGACAAACACACCTATTGGATGCACAAGATCGCCTAAAAAACCCTAATTGGACAAGAGTAAGACTAGGGTGGTCGTGCAACGACCTTAGTGTTCATCCAATGACACAAACACACCTATTGGATACACAAGATCGGTTAAATACCCTAATTGGAGAAGAATAGGACTAGGGACGACAAAAATGAAGTAAATAATAATCCAATGCCAAAAACACATCTATTGGATGCACAAGATTGCTTAAAAACCCTATTTGGACAAGAATAAGGCTAGGGAGGCAAACGTGACCTAAATGTTTATCCGATGACAAAAACACACCTATTAGATAAACGGGATTGGTTAAAAACCCTAATTGCTTAAGAATAATTCTAAGGAGGATGAAAATGACCTAAATGTTAATCCAATGACAAAAACACACCTCTTGGATGCACAAGTTCGGTTAAAAACCTAGTTGGTCAAGAATAAGACCAGGGAGGACGAAAATGACCTAAATGTTCATACAATGACACAAACACACCTATTGGATGCACAAGATCGGTTAGAAACCCTAATTGGACGAGAATAAACCAAGGGACGACAAAAATGTCGTAAATGTTAATCCAGTGACACAAACACACCTATTGGATGCACGAGGGAGGTTAAAAACCCTAATTGCCCAAGAATAGGTCTAGGGAGGACGAAAATGCCCAAAATGTTAATCCAATGAAACAAATGAACTTATTGGATGCACAACATTGGTTCACTACCCTAATTGGACAAGAATAAGACTAGGGAGGAAGAAAATGACCTAAATGTTCAGCCAATGACACAACCCATATATTGGATGCATAAGATCGGTTAAAAACCCTAATAAGACTAGGGATGACGAAAATTACCTAAATGTTCATCCAATGACACAAACACACCTATTGGATCTAGAAGATTGGTGAAAAACCCTAATTGGACGAGAATAAACCTAGGAACGACGAAAATGATGTAAATGTTAATCCAATGAAACAAAGGAACTTATTGGATGCACAACATTGGTTAACTACCCTAATTGGACAAAAATAAGCCTAGGGAGGAAGAAAATGACCTAAATGTTCATCCAATAACACAAACACACCTATTGGATGCACAAGATCGGCTAAAAACCCTAATTGGACAAGAATAAGACTTGGGAGGACGAAAATGAAGTAAATGTTCATCCAATGACACATTAAATACCCTAATTGGACAAGAATAAGACTTGAGAGGACGAAAATGAAGTAAATGTTAATCCAATGACACATTAAATACCCTAATTGGACAAGAATAAGACTAGGGATGACCAAAATTACCAAAATGTTCATCCAATGATACAAACAAACCCATTGGATCTACAAGATTGGTTAAAAACCTTAATTGGACGAGAATAAACCTAGGGACGAGGAAAATAACGTAAATGTTAATCCAATGACAAAAACACATGTATTGGATGCACAAGATTGGTTAAAAACCCTAATTGGACAAGAATAAGCCTAGGGAGGCAAACATGACCTAAATGTTCATCCGATGACAAAAAAAAAACCTATTGGGTGCACAAGATTGGCTAGACACCCTAATTCGACAAAAATAAGACTAGGAAGGATGAAAATGACCTAAATGTTTATCCAATGACACAAACAAACCTATTGGATGCACAAGATTGGTTAAAAACGCTAATTAGAAAAGAATAAGCCTAGGGAGGACGAAAATGACATAAATGTTCATCCAATGACACAAACACACCTATTGGATGCACAAGATCGGCTAAAAACCTTAATAGGACAAGAATAAGACAAAGGAGGACGAAAAGGAACAAAATGTTCATCCAATTACACAAACACACTTATTAGTTGCACAAGATTGGCTAAAAACCCTAATTGGACAAGAATAAGACTAGGGAGGACGAAAATGAAGTAAATGTTCATCCAATGACACATTAAATACCCTAATTGGACAAGAATAAAATTAGGGAGGCCGAAAATGACCTAAATGTTTATCCAATGACACAAACAAACCTATTGGATGCACAAGATTGGTTAAAAACGCTAATTATAAAAGAATAAGCCTAGGAAGGACGAAAATGAACTAAATGTTCATGCGATGAACTAAACACACCTATTGGATGCACAAGATCGGATAAAAACCCTAATTGGACAAGAATAAGACTAGGGAGGACGAAAATGAAGTAAATGTTCATCCAATGACACAAACACACCTATTGAAAGCAAAGAAATCGGCTAAAAACCCTAATTGGACAAGAATAAGACTAGGGAGGACGAAAATGAAGTAAATGTTCATCCAATGACACAAACACACCTATTGGATGCACTAGATCGGCTAAAAACCCTAATTGGACAAAAATAAGACTAGGGAGGACGAAAATGACCTAAATGTTCATCCAATTACACAACCAAACCTATTGGATGCACAAAATCGGCTAAAAACCCTAATTGGACAAGAATATGACTAGGAAGGATGAAAATGACCTAAAAGTTCATCCAATGACAAAAACACACCTATAAGATGCACAAGATCGGTTAAAAACCCTAGTTGGTCAAGAATAAGACTAGGGAGGACGAAAATGACTTAATGTTCATCCAATGACACAAACCCACATTTTGGATGCATAAGATCGGTTAAAAACCCTACTTGGACAAAAATTAGACTAGGGAGGAGGAAAATTACGTAAATGTTTATCCAATGACACAAACACACCTATTGGATGCACATGATTGGTTAAAGACCCTAATTAGACAAGAATAAGCCTAGGGAGGACAAAAATTTAATAAATGTTCATCCAATGACACAAACACACCTATTGGATGCCCAAGATCAGCTTAAAAACCCTAATTGGATAAAAATAGGACTAGGGATGACGAAAATGACCTAAATGTTCATCCAATGACACAAACACACCTATTGGATGCCCAAGATCGGCTAAAAACCCTAATTGGACAAAAATAAGACTAGGGAGGACGAAAATGGCCTAAATGTTCATCCAATTTCACAAACACACCTGTTGGATGCACAAAATCGGCTAAAAACCCTAATTGGACAAGAATAAGACTAGGGAGGAGGAAAATGACCTAAAAGTTCATCCGATGACAAAAACACACCTATTGGATGCGCAAGTTCGGTTAAAAACCTCATTGGTCAAGAATAAGACTAGGGAGGACGAAAATGACCTAAATGATCATACAATGACACAAACACACCTATTGGATGCACAAGATCGGTTTGAAACCCTAATTGGACGAGAATAAACCAAGGGACGACAAAAATGTCGTAAATGTCAATCCAATGACACAAACACACCTATTGGATGCATGGGGCAGGTTAAAAACCCTAATTGCCCAATAATAAGTCTAGAGAGGACTATAATGACCTAAATGTTAATCCAATGAAACAAACGAACTTCTTGGATGCACAACATTGGTTAACTAGCCTAATTGGACAAGAATAAGACTAGGGAGGACGAAAATGACCTAAATGTTCATCCAATGACACAAACCCACATATTGGATGCATAAGATCGGTTAAAAACCCTAATTGGACAAGAATAAGACTAGGGATGAAGAAAATCACCTAAATGTTCATCCAATGACACAAACACACCTATTGGATCTAGAAGATTGGTTAAAAACCCTAATTGGACGAGAAAAAACCTAGGGACGACGAAAATGACGTAAATGTTAATCCAACGAAAAAAACACATCTATTGGATGCACAAGATTGGTTCAAAACCCTAATTGGAAAAAAAATAAGACTAGGAAGGTCGAAAATGACCTAAATCTTTGTCCAATGACACAAACAAACCTATTGGATGCACAAGATTGGTTAAAAACGCTGATTAGCAAAGATTAAGCCTTGGGAGGACGAAAATGAACTAAATATTCATCCGATGACACAAACACACCTATTGGATGCACAAGATCGGCTAAAAACCCTAATTGGACAAGAATAAGACTAGGGAGGACGAAAATGAAGTAAATGTTCATCCAATGACACAAACACTCCTATTGGATGCACAAAATCGGCTAAAAACCCCAATTGGACAAGAATAAGTTTAGGGAGGAGGAAAATGACCTAAATGTTCATCCAATGACAAAAACACACCTATTGGATGCATAAGATCGACTAAAAACCCTAATTGGACAAGAGTAAGCCTAGGGAGGACGAAAATGACCTAAATGTTCATCCAATGACACAAACACACCTAGTGGCTGCACATGATTGATTCAAAACCTTAATTAGACAAGAATAAGCCTAGGGAGGACGAAAATGAACTAAATGTTCATCCAATGACACAAACACACCTATTGGATGCACAAGATCGGCAAAAACCCTAATTGAACAAAATAAGACTAGGGAGGACGAAAATGACATAAATGTTCATCCAATTACACAAACACACGTATTGGATGCACAAGATCAACTAAAAACCCTAATTGGACAAGAATAAGACTAGGGAGGACGAAAATGACCTAAATGTTCATCCAATTAAACAAACACACGTATTGGATGCACAAGATCAACTAAAAACACTAATTGGACAAGAGTAATCCTCGGGAGGACGAAAATGACATAAATGTTCATCCAATGACACAAACACACCTATTGGATGAACAAGATTGGTTAAAAATTCTAATTAGAAAAGAATAAGCCTAGGGAGGACGAAAATGAACTAAATGTTCATCCAATGACACAAACACACCTATTGGATGCACAAGATCGGCTAAAAACCCTAATTGGACAAAATAAGACTTGGGAGGACGAAAATGACCTAAATGTTCATCCAATTACACAAACACACCTATTGGATGCACAAGATCAACTAAAAACCCTAATTGGACAAGAATAAGACTAGGGAGGACGAAAATGACCTAAATGTTCATCCAATGACACAAACACACCTAGTGGCTGAAGATGATTGATTAAAAACCCTAATTAGACAAGAATAAGCCTAGGGAGGACAAAAATGAACTAAATATTCATCCAATGACATAAACACACCTATTGGATGCACAAGATCGGCTAAAAACTCTAATTGAACAAAATAAGACTAGGGAGGACGAAAATGACCTAAATGTTCAACCAATTACACAAACACACGTATTGGATGCACAAGATCAACTAAAAACCCTAATTGGACAAGAATAAGACTAGGGAGGACGAAAATGACCTAAATGTTCATCCAATGACACAAACACACCTATTGGATCTACAAATTGGTTAAAAACCCTAATTGTAGAAGAATAAGACTAGGGATGACGAAAATTACCTAAATGTTCATCCAATGACACAAACACACCTATTGGATCTATAAGATTGGTTAAAAACCATAATTGGACGAGAAAAAACCTAAGGACGACGAAAATGACGTAAATGTTAATCCAATGACAAAAACACATCTATTAGATGCAAAAGATTGGTTCAAAACCCTAATTGGAAAAAAAATCAGACTAGGGAGGTCGAAAATGACCTAAATATTTGTCCAATGACACAAACAAACCTATTGGATGCACAAGATTGGTTAAAAACGATAATTAGAAAAGAATAAGCCTAGGGAGGACGAAAATGAACTAATATTCATCCGATGACACAAACACACCTATTGAATGCACAAGATCGGCTAAAAACCCTAATTGGACAACAATAAGAATAGGGAGGACGAAAATGAAGTAAATGTTCATCCAATGACACAAACACTCCTATTGGATGCACAAAATCGGCTAAAAACCATAACTGGACAAGAATAAGACTAGGGTGGACGAAAATGACCTAAATGTTCATCCAATGACAAAAACGCACCTATTCGATGCACAAGATCGACTAAAAACCCTAATTGGACAAGAGTAATCCTCGGGAGGATGAAAATGACATAAATGTTTATCCAATGACACAAACACACCTATTGGATGCACAAGATTGGTTAAAAATGCTAATTAGAAAAGAATAAGCCTAGGGAGTACGAAAATGACCTAAATGTTTAACCAATGACACAAACAAACCTATTGGATGCACAAGATTGGTTAAAAATGCTAATTAGAAAAGAATAAGCCTAGGGAGGACGAAAATGAACTAAATGTTCATCCAATGACACAAACACACCTATTGGATGCACAAGATCGGCTAAAAACCCTAATTGGACCAAATAAGATAGGGAGGACGAAAATGACCTAAATGTTCATCCAATTACACAAACACACGTATTGGATGCACAAGATCAACTAAAAACCCTAATTGGACAATAATAAGACTAGGGAGGACGAAAATGACCTAAATGTTCATCCAATGGCACAAACACACCTATTGGATGAACAAGATTGGTTAAAAACCCTAATTGGAGAAGAATAAGACTAGGGATGACGAAAATTACCTAAATGTTCGTCCAATGACACAAACACACCTATTGGATGCACAAGATTGGTTAAAAATGCTAATTCGAAAAGAATAAGCCTAGGGAGGACGAAAATGAACTAAATGTTCATCCGATGACACAACCACACCTATTGGATGCACACGATCGGCTAAAAACCCTAATTGGACAAGAATAAGACTAGGGAGCACGAAAATGAAGTAAATGTTCATCCTATGACACAAACACACCAATTGGATGCACAAAATCGGCTAAAAACCCTAACTGGACAAGAATAAGACTAGGGAGGACGAAAATGACCTAAATGTTCATCAAATGACAAAAACACACCTATTGGATGGACAAGATCGACTAGAAACCGTAATTGGACAAGAGTAAGCCTAGGGAGGAAGAAAATGACCTAAATGTTCATCCAATGACACAAACACACCTATTGGATGCACATAATTGGTTAAAAACCCTAATTAGACAAGAATAAGCCTAGGGAGGACGAAAATGAACTAATTGTTCATCCAATGACACAAACACACCTATTGGATGCACGAGATCGGCTAAAAAACCTAATTGGACAAAAATAAGACTAGGGAGGATGAAAATGACCTAAATGTTCATCCAATTACACAAACACACCTATTGGATGCACAAAATCGGCTAAAAACCCTAATTGGACAAGAATAAACCTTGGGAGGACGAAAATGACCTAAATGTTCATCCAATGACAAAAACACATCTATTGGATGCACAAGATCGGTTAAAAAGCCTAGTTGGTCAAGAATAAGCCTAGGGAGGACGAAAATGACCTAAATGTTCACACAATAACACAAATCCTCATATTGGATGCATAAGATCGGCTAAAAACCCTAATTGGACAAGAATAAGACTAGGGAGGAGGAAAATTACGTTAATGTTTATCCAATGACAAAAACACACCTATTGGATGCACATGATTGGTTAAAGACCCTAATTAGACAAGAATAAGCCTAGGGAGGACGAAAATGAAATAAATGTTCATCCAATGACACAAACACACCTATTGGATGCACAAGATCGGCTAAAAACCCTAATTGGACAAAAATAAGACTAGGGAGAACGAAAATGACCTAAATGTTCATCCAATTACACAAACACACCTGTTGGATGCATAAAATCGGCTAAAAACCCTAATTAGACAAGAATAAGACGAGGGAAGAGGAAAATGACCTAAAAGCTCGTCCGATGACAAAAACACACCTATTGGATGCACAAGATCGGTTAAAAATCCTAATTGGACGAGAATAAACCAAGGGACGATAAAAATGTCGTAAATGTTAATCCAATGACACAAACACACCTATTGGATGCACGCGGCAGGTTAAAAACCCTAATTGCCCAAGAATAAGTCTAGGGACGAAGAAAATGACCTAAATGTTAATCCAATGAAACAATTGAACTTATTGCATGCACAACATTGGTTAACTACCCTAATTGGACAAGAATAAGACTAGGGAGGACGAAAATGAACAAAATATTCATCCGATGAAAGAAACACACCTATTGGATGCACAAGATCGGCTAAAAACCTTAATTGGACAAGAATAAGACTAGGGAGGACGAAAATGAAGTAAATGTTCATCGAATGACACAAACAGCCCTATTGGATGCACAAAATCAGCTAAAAACCCTAACTGGACAAGAATAAGACTAGGGAGGACCAAAATGACCAAAATGTTCATCCAATGAAAAAAACACACCTATTGGATGCACAAGATCGGCTAAAAACCCTAATTGGACAGGAGTAAGCCTAGGGAGGACGAAAATGACCTAGATGTTCATCCAATGACACAAACACACCTATTGGATGCACATGATTGGTTAAAAACCCTAATTAGACAAGAATAAGCCTAGGGAGGACGAAAATGAACTAAATGTTCATCCAATGACACAAACACACCTGTTGGATGCACAAGATCGGCTAAAAACCCTAATTGGACAAAAATAAGACTAGGGAGGACGAAAATGACCTAAATGTTCATCCAATCACACAAACACACCTATTGGATGCACAAGATCAACTTAAAACCCTAATTGGACAAGAATAAGACTAGGGAGGACGAAAATGACCTAAATGTTCATCCAATGACACAAACCCACATATTGGATGCATAAGATCGGTTAAAAACCCTAATTGGACAAGAATAATACTAGGGATGACGAAAATTACCTAAATGTTCATCCAATGACTCAAACACACCTATTGGGTCTACAAGAATGGTTAAAATCCCTAATTGGACGAGAATAAACCTAGGGACGACGAAAATGACGTAATTGTTAATCCAATGACAAAAACGCATCTATTGCATGCACAAGATTGGTTCAAAACCCTAATTGGACAAAAACAAGACTAGGGAGGAAGAAAATGACCTAAATGTTTATCTAATGACACAAACAAACCTATTGGATGCACAAGATTGGTTAAAAATGCTAATTAAAAAAGAATAAGCCTAGGGAGGACGAAAATGACACAAATGTTCATCCGATGACACAAACACACCTATTGGATGCACAAGATCGGCTAAAAACCCTAATTGGACAAGAATAAGACAAGGGAGGACGAAAATGAACTAAATGTTCATCCAATGACACAAACACACCTATTTGATGCACAAGAACGGCTAAAAACCCTAATTGTACAAGAATAATACTAGGGAGGACGAAAATGAAGTAAATGTTCATCCAATGACACATTAAATACCCTATTGGATGCACAAGATTGGTTAAAAACGCTAATTAGAAAAGAATAAGCCTAGGGAGGACGAAAATGACCTAAATGTTTATCCAATGACATAAACAACCCTATTGGATGCACAAGATTGGTTAAAAACGCTAATTAGAAAAGAATAAGCCTAGGGAGGACGAAAATGACACAAATGTTCATCCAATGACACAAACACTCCTATTGGACGCACAAGATCGGCTAAAAACCCTAATTGGACAAGAATAAGACTAGGGAGGACGAAAATAAACTAAATGTTCATCCAATGCCACAAACACACCTATTGGATGTACAAGATCGGCTAAAAACCCTAATTGTACAAGAATAACACTAGGGAGGACGAAAATGAAGTAAATGTTCATCCAATGACACATTAAATACCCTATTGGATGCAAAAGGTTAAAAACGCTAATTAGAAAAGAATAAGCCTATGGGGACGAAAATGACCTAAATGTTTATCCAATGACACAAACAAACCTATTGGATGCACAAGATTGGTTAAAAACACTAATTAGAAAAGAATAAGCCTAGGGAGGACGAAAATGAACTAAATGTTCATCCGATGATACAAACACACCTATTGGATGCACAAGATCGGCTAAAAACCCTAATTGGACAAAAATAAGACTAGGGAAAACGAAAATGACCTAAATGTTTATCCAATAACAAAAACACACCTATTGGATGCACAAGATTGGCTACAAACCCTAATTGGACAAGGTAAGCCTAGGGAAGATGAAAATGACCTAAATGTTCATCCAATGACACAAACACACCTGTTGAATGCATATGATTGGTTAAAAACCCTAATTTGACAAGAATAAGCCTAGGGAGGAAGAAAATAAACTAAATGTTCATCCAATGACACAAACACACCTATTGGATGCACAAGATTGGCTAAAAACCCTAATTGGACAAGAATAAACCAAGGGATGACGAAAATGACACAAATGTTCATCCAATGACACAAACACTCCTATTGGATGCACAAGATCGGCTAAAAACCCTAATTGGACAAGAATAAGACTAGGGAGGACGAAAATAAACTAAATGTTCATCCAATGCCACAAACCCACCTATTGGATGTACAAGATCGGCTAAAAACCCTAATTGTACAAGAATAACACTAGTGAGGACGAAAATGAAGTAAATGTTCATCCAATGACACATTAAATACCCTATTGGATGCAAAAGGTTAAAAACGCTAATTAGAAAAGAATAAGCCTATGGGGACGAAAATGACCTAAATGTTTATCCAATGACACAAACAAACCTATTGGCTGCACCAGATTGGTTAAAAACGCTAATTAGAAAAGAATAAGCCTAGGGAGGACGAAAATGAACTAAATATTCATCCGATGACACAAACACACCTATTGGATGCACAAGATCGGCTAAAAACCCTAATTGGACAAGAATAAGACTAGGGGGGACGAAAATGAAGTAAATGTTCATCCAATGACACAAACACTCCTATTGGATGCACAAAATCGGCAAAAAACCCTAACTGGACAATAATAAGACTCGGGAGGACGAAAATGACCTAAATGTTCATCCAATTACACAAACACACCTATTGGATGCACAATATCAACTAAAAAACCCTAATTGGACAAGAATAAGACTAGGGAGGACGAAAATGACCTAAATGTTCATCCAATGAAACAAACACACCTTTTGGATAAACAAGATCTGTTAAAAATCCTAATTGGAGAAGAATAAGACTAGGGATGACGAAAATTACCTAAATGTTCATCCAATGACACAAACACACCTATTGGATCTACAAATTGGTTAAAAACCCTAATTGGACGAGAATAAACCCAGGGACGATGAAAATGACATAAATGATAATCCATTGACAAAAAGAGATCTATTGCATGAACAAGATTGGTTAAAAACCCTAATTGGACAAGAATAAGCCTAGGGATGACCAAAATAACCTAAATGTTAATCCAATGACACAAACAAACCTATTGGATGCACAAGATTGGTTAAAAATGCTAATTAGAAAAGAATAAGCCTAGGGAGGACGAAAATGAACTAAATATTCATCCGATGACACAAACACACTTATTGGACGCACAAGATCGGCTAAAAACCCTAATTGGACAAAAATAAGACTAGGGAGGACGAAAATGAAGTAAATGTTCATCCAATGAAACATTAAATACCCTAATTGGATAAGAATAAGGCTAGGGAGGACGAAAATGACCTAAATGTTTATCCAATGACACAAACAAACCTATTGGATGCACAAGATTGGTTAAAAACACTAATTAGAAAAGAATAAGCCTAGGGAGGACGAAAATGAATTAAATGTTCATCCGATGATACAAACACACCTATTGGATGCACAAGATCGGCTAATAACCCTAATTGGACAAAAATAAGACTAGGGAAAACGAAAATGAAGTAAATGTTCATCCAATGACACAAACACTCCTATTGGATGCACAAAATCGGCTAAAAACCGTAATTGGACAAGAATAAGACTAGGGAGGACGAAAATGACCTAAATGTTTATCCACTAACAAAAACACACCTATTGGATGCACAAGATCGGCTAAAAACCCTAATTGGACAAAAATAAGACTAGGGAGGACGAAAATGACCTAAATGTTCATCCAATCACACAAACACACCTATTGGATGCACAAGATCAACTTAAAACCCTAATTGGACAAGAATAAGACTATAGAGGACGAAAATGACCTAAATGTTCATCCAATGACACAAACCCACATATTGGATGCATAAGATCGGTTAAAAACCCTAATTGGACAAGAATAATACTAGGGATGACGAAAATTACCTAAATGTTTATCCAATGACTCAAACACACCTATTGGATCTACAAGAATGGTTAAAAACCCTAATTGGACGAGAATAAACCTAGGGACGACGAAAATGACGTAATTGTTAATCCAATGACAAAAACTCATCTATTGCATGCACAAGATTGGTTCAAAACACTAATTGGACAAAAACAAGATTAGGGAGGAAGAAAATGACCTAAATGTTTATCTAATGACACAAACAAACCTATTGGATGCACAAGATTGGTTAAAAATGCTAATTAAAAAAGAATAAGCCTAGGGAGGACGAAAATGACACAAATGTTCATCCGATGACACAAACACACCTATTGGATGCACAAGATCGGCTAAAAACCCTAATTGGACAAGAATAAGACAAGGGAGGACGAAAATGAACTAAATGTTCATCCAATGACACAAACACACCTATTGGATGCACAAGAACGGCTAAAAACCCTAATTGTACAAGAATAATACTAGGGAGGACGAAAATGAAGTAAATGTTCATCCAATGACACATTAAATACCCTATTGGATGCACAAGATTGGTTAAAAACGCTAATTAGAAAAGAATAAGCCTAGGGAGGACAAAAATGACCTAAATGTTTATCCAATGACACAAACAACCCTATTGGATGCACAAGATTGGTTAAAAACGCTAATTAGAAAAGAATAAGCCTAGGGAGGACGAAAATGACACAAATGTTCATCCAATGACACAAACACTCCTATTGGATGCACAAGATCGGCTAAAAACCCTAATTGGACAAGAATAAGACTAGGGAGGACGAAAATGAACTAAATATTCATCCGATGACACAAACACACCTATTGGATGCACAAGATCGGCTAAAAACCCTAATTGGACAAGAATAAGACTAGGGGGGACGAAAATGAAATAAATGTTCATCCGATGACACAAACACTCCTATTGGATGCACAAAATCGGCTAAAAACCCTAACTGGACAATAATAAGACTCGGGACGACGAAAATGACCTAAATGTTCATCCAATGACAAAAACACACCTATTGGATCTACAAATTGGTTAAAAACCCTAATTGGACAAGAGTAAGCCTAAGGAGGACGAAAAGGACCTAAATGTTCATCCAATGACACAAACACACCTATTGGATGCACAAGATCGGCTAAAAACCCTAATTGGACAAAAATAAGACTAGGGAGGACGAAAATGACCTAAATGTTCATCCAATTACACAAACACACCTATTGGATGCACAATATCAACTAAAAAACACTAATTGGACAAGAATAAGACTAGGGAGGACGAAAATGACCTAAATGTTCATCCAATGAAACAAACACACCTTTTGGATAAACAAGATCGGTTAAAAACCCTAATTGGAGAAAAATAAGACTAAGGATGACGAAAATTACCTAAATGTTCATCCACTGACACAAACACACCTATTGGATCTACAAATTGGTTAAAAACCCTAATTGGACGAGAATAAACCCAGGGACGATGAAAATGACATAAATGATAATCCATTGACAAAAAGAGATCTATTGCATGAACAAGATTGGTTAAAAACCCTAATTGGACAAGAATAAGCCTAGGGAGGACCAAAATGACCTAAATGTTAATCCAATGACACAAACTAACCTATTGGATGCACAAGATTGGTTAAAAATGCTAATTAGAAAAGAATAAGCCTAGGGAGGACGAAAATGAACTAAATGTTCATCCGATGACACAAACACACTTATTGGATGCACAAGATCGGCTAAAAACCCTAATTGGACAAAAATAAGACTAGGGAGGACGAAAATGAAGTAAATGTTCATCCAAAGAAACATTAAATACCCTAATTGGATAAGAATAAGGCTAGGGAGGACGAAAATGACCTAAAAGTTTATCCAATGACACAAACAAACCTGTTGGATGCACAAGATTGGTTAAAAACACTAATTAGAAAAGAATAAGCATAGGGAGGACGAAAATGAACTAAATGTTCATCCGATGATACAAACACACCTATTGGATGCACAAGATCGGCTAAAAACCCTAATTGGACAAAAATAAGACTAGGGAAGACGAAAATGAAGTAAATGTTCATCCAATGACACAAACACTCCTATTGGATGCACAAAATCGGCTAAAAACCGTAATTGGACAAGAATAAGACTAGGGAGGACGAAAATGACCTAAATGTTTATCCAATAACAAAAACACACCTATTGGATGCACAAGATCGGCTAAAAACCCTAATTGGACAAAAATAAGACTAGGGAGGACGAAAATGACCTAAATGTTCATCCAATCACACAAACACACCTATTGGATGCACAAGATCAACTTAAAACCCTAATTGGACAAGAATAAGACTAGGGAGGACGAAAATGACCTAAATGTTCATCCAATGACACAAACCCACATATTGGATGCATAAGATCGGTTGAAAACCCTAATTGGACAAGAATAATACTAGGGATGACAAAAATTACCTAAATGTTCTTCCAATGACTCAAACACACCTATTGGATCTACAAGAATGGTTAAAAACCCTAATTGGACGAGAATAAACCTAGGGACGACGAAAATGATGTAATTGTTAATCCAATGACAAAAACGCATCTATTGCATGCACAAGATTGGTTCAAAACCCTAATTGGACAAAAACAAGATTAGGGAGGAAGAAAATGACCTAAATGTTTATCTAATGACACAAACAAACCTATTGGATGCACAAGATTGGTTAAAAATGCTAATTAAAAAAGAATAAGCCTAGGGAGGACGAAAATGACACAAATGTTCATCCGATGACACAAACACACCTATTGGATGCACAAGATCGGCTAAAAACCCTAATTGGACAAGAATAAGACAAGGGAGGACGAAAATGAACTAAATGTTCATCCAATGACACAAACACACCTATTGGATGCACAAGAACGGCTAAAAACCCTAATTATACAAGAATAATACTAGGGAGGACGAAAATGAAGTAAATGTTCATCCAATGACACATTAAATACCCTATTGGATGCACAAGATTGGTTAAAAACGCTAATTAGAAAAGAATAAGCCTAGGGAGGACAAAAATGACCTAAATGTTTATCCAATGAAACAAACAACCCTATTGGATGCACAAGATTGGTTAAAAACGCTAATTAGAAAAGAATAAGCCTAGGGAGGACGAAAATGACACAAATGTTCATCCAATGACACAAACACTCCTATTGGATGCACAAGATCGGCTAAAAACCCTAATTGGACAAGAATAAGACTAGGGAGGACGAAAATGAACTAAATATTCATCCGATGACACAAACACACCTATTGGATGCACAAGATCGGCTAAAAACCCTAATTGGACAAGAATAAGACTAGGGGGGACGAAAATGAAGTAAATGTTCATCCGATGACACAAACACTCCTATTGGATGCACAAAATCGGCTAAAAACCATAACTGGACAATAATAAGACTCGGGAGGACGAAAATGACCTAAATGTTCATCCAATGACACAAACACACCTATTGGATGCACAAGATCGGCTAAAAACCCTAATTGGACAAGAGTAAGCCTAAGGAGGACGAAAAGGACCTAAATGTTCATCCAATGACACAAACACACCTATTGGATGCACAAGATCGGCTAAAATCCCTAATTGGACAAAAATAAGACAAGGGAGGACGAAAATGACCTAAATGTTCATCCAATTACACAAACACACCTATTGGATGCACAATATCAACTAAAAAACCCTAATTGGACAAGAATAAGACTAGGGAGGACGAAAATGACCTAAATGTTCATCCAATGAAACAAACACACCTTTTGGATAAACAAGATCGGTTAAAAACCCTAATTGGAGAAGAATAAGACTAGGGATGACGAAAATTACCTAAATGTTCATCCAATGACACAAACACACCTATTGGATCTACAAATTGGTTAAAAACCCTAATTGGACGAGAATAAACCCAGGGACGATGAAAATGACATAAATGATAATCCATTGACAAAAAGAGATCTATTGCATGAACAAGATTGGTTAAAAACCCTAATTGGACAAGAATAAGCCTAGGGATGACCAAAATGACCTAAATGTTAATCCAATGACACAAACAAACCTATTGGATGCACAAGATGGGTTAAAAATGCTAATTAGAAAAGAATAAGCCTAGGGAGGACGAAAATGAACTAAATGTTCATCCGATGACACAAACACACTTATTGGATGCACAAGATCGGCTAAAAACCCTAATTGGACAAAAATAAGGCTAGGGAGGACGAAAATGAAGTAAATGTTCATCCAATGAAACATTAAATACCCTAATTGGATAAGGATAAGGCTAGGGAGGACGAAAATGACCTAAAAGTTTATCCAATGACACAAACAAACCTATTGGATGCACAAGATTGGTTAAAAACACTAATTAGAAAAGAATAAGCCTAGGGAGGACGAAAATGAACTAAATGTTCATCCGATGATACAAACACACCTATTGGATGCACAAGATCGGCTAAAAACCCTAATTGGAAAAAAATAAGACTAGGGAAGACGAAAATGAAGTAAATGTTCATCCAATGACACAAACACTCCTATTGGATGCACAAAATCGGCTAAAAACCGTAATTGGACAAGAATAAGACTAGGGAGGACGAAAATGACCTAAATGTTTATCCAATAACAAAAACACACCTATTGGATGCACAAGATCGGCTAAAAACCCTAATTGCACAAAAATAAGACTAGGGAGGACGAAAATGACCTAAATGTTCATCCAATCACACAAACACACCTATTGGATGCACAAGATCAACTTAAAACCCCAATTGGACAAGAATAAGACTAGGGAGGACGAAAATGACCTAAATGTTCACCCAATGACACAAACCCACATATTGGATGCATAAGATCGGTTAAAAACCCTAATTGGACAAGAATAATACTAGGGATGACAAAAATTACCTAAATGTTCATCCAATGACTCAAACACACCTATTGGATCTACAAGAATGGTTAAAAACCCTAATTGGACGAGAATAAACCTAGGGACGACGAAAATGACGTAATTGTTAATCCAATGACAAAAACGCATCTATTGCATGCACAAGATTGGTTCAAAACCCTAATTGGACAAAAACAAGATTAGGGAGGAAGAAAATGACCTAAATGTTTATCTAATGACACAAACAAACCTATTGGATGCACAAGATTGGTTAAAAATGCTAATTAAAAAAGAATAAGCCTAGGGAGGACGAAAATGACACAAATGTTCATCTGATGACACAAACACACCTATTGGATGCACAAGATCGGCTAAAAACCCTAATTGGACAAGAGTAAGCCTAAGGAGGACGAAAAGGACCTAAATGTTCATCCAATGACACAAACACACCTATTGGATGCACAAGATCGGCTAAAAACCCTAATTGGACAAAAATAAGACTAGTGAGGACGAAAATGACCTAAATGTTCGTCCAATTACACAAACACACCTATTGGATGCACAATATCAACTAAAAAACCCTAATTGGACAAGAATAAGACTAGGGAGGACGAAAATGACCTAAATGTTCATCCAATGAAACAAACACACCTTTTGGATAAACAAGATCGGTTAAAAACCCTAATTGGAGAAGAATAAGACTAGGGATGACGAAAATTTACTAAATATTCATCCAATGACACAAACACACCTATTGGATCTACAAATTGGTTAAAAACCCTAATTGGACGAGAATAAACCCAGGGACATGAAAATGACATAAATGATAATCCATTGACAAAAAGAGATCTATTGCATGAACAAGATTGGTTAAAAACCCTAATTGGACAAGAATAAGCCTAGGGAGGACCAAAATGACCTAAATGTTAATCCAATGACACAAACAAACCTATTGGATGCACAAGATGGGTTAAAAATGCTAATTAGAAAAGAATAAGCCTAGGGAGGACGAAAATGAACTAAATGTTCATCCGATGACACAAACACAATTATTGGATGCACAAGATCGGCTAAAAACCCTAATTGGATAAAAATAAGGCTAGGGAGGACGAAAATGAAGTAAATGTTCATCCAATGAAACATTAAATACCCTAATTGGATAAGAATAAGGCTAGGGAGGACGAAAATGACCTAAAAGTTTATCCAATGACACAAACAAACCTATTGGATGCACAAGATTGGTTAAAAACACTAATTAGAAAATAATAAGCCTAGGGAGGACGAAAATGAACTAAATGTTCATCCGATGATACAAACACACCTATTGGATGCACAAGACCGGCTAAAAACCCTAATTGGACAAAAATAAGACTAGGGAAGACGAAAATGAAGTAAATGTTCATCCAATGACACAAACACTCCTATTGGATGCACAAAATCGGCTAAAAACCGTAATTGGACAAGAATAAGACTAGGGAGGACAAAAATGACCTAAATGTTTATCCAATAACAAAAACACACCTATTGGATGCACAAGATCGGCTAAAAACCCTAATTGGACAAAAATAAGACTAGGGAGGACGAAAATGACCTAAATGTTCATCCAATCACACAAACACACCTATTGGATGCACAAGATCAACTTAAAACCCTAATTGGACAAGAATAAGACTAGGGAGGACGAAAATGACCTAAATGTTCACCCAATGACACAAACCCACATATTGGATGCATAAGATCGGTTAAAAACCCTAATTGGACAAGAATAATACTAGGGATGACAAAAATTACCTAAATGTTCATCCAATGACTCAAACACACCTATTGGATCTACAAGAATGGTTAAAACCCTAATTGGACGAGAATAAACCTAGGGACGACGAAAATGACGTAATTGTTAATCCAATGATAAAAACGCATCTATTGCATGCACAAGATTGGTTCAAAACCCTAATTGGACAAAAACAAGATTAGGGAGGAAGAAAATGACCTAAATGTTTATCTAATGACACAAACAAACCTATTGGATGCACAAGATTGGTTAAAAATGCTAATTAAAAAAGAATAAGCCTTGGGAGGACGAAAATGACACAAATGTTCATCTGATGACACAAACACACCTATTGGATGCACAAGATCGGCTAAAAACCCTAATTGGACAAGAATAAGACAAGGGAGGACGAAAATGAACTAAATGTTCATCCAATGACACAAACACACCTATTGGATGCACAAGAACGGCTAAAAACCCTAATTGTACAAGAATAATACTAGGGAGAACGAAAATGAAGTAAATGTTCATCCAATGACACATTAAATACCCTATTGGATGCACAAGATTGGTTAAAAACGCTAATTAGAAAAGAATAAGCCTAGGGAGGACAAAAATGACCTAAATGTTTATCCAATGACACAAACAACCCTATTGGATGCACAAGATTGGTTAAAAACGCTAATTAGAAAAGAATAAGCCTAGGGAGGACGAAAATGACACAAATGTTCATCCAATGACACAAACACTCCTATTGGATGCACAAGATTGGCTAAAAACCCTAATTGGACAAGAATAAGACTAGGGAGGACGAAAATGAACTAAATATTCATCCAATGACACAAACACACCTATTAGATGCACATGATTGGTTAAACACCCTAATTAGACAAGAATAAGCCTAGGGAGGACGAAAATGAACTAAATGTTCATCCAATGACACAAACACACCTATTGGATGCACAAGATCGGCTAAAAACCCTAATTGGACAAAAATAAGACTAGGGAGGACGAAAATGACCTAAATGTTCATCCAATTACACAAACACACCTATTGGATGCACATTATCAACTAAAAAACCCTAATTGGACAAGAATAACACTAGGGAGGACGAAAATGACCTAAATGTTCATCCAATGAAACAAACACACCTATTGGATAAACAAGATCGGTTAAAAACCCTAATTGGAGAAGAATAAGACTAGGGATGACCAAAATTACCTAAATGTTCATCCAAAGACACAAACAAACCTATTGGATGCACAAGATTGGTTAAAAATGCTAATTAGAAAAGAATAAGCCTAGGGAGGACGAAACTGAACTAAATGTTCATCCGATCACACAAACACACTTATTGGATGCACAAGATCGGCTAAAAACCCTAATCGGACAAAAATAAGACTAGGGAGGACGAAAATGAAGTAAATGTTCATCCAATGAAACATTAAATACCTTAATTGGATAAGAATAAGGCTAGGGAGGACGAAAATGACCTAAATGTTTATCCAATGACACAAACAAACCTATTGGATGCACAAGATTGGTTAAAAACACTAATTAGAAAAGAATAAGCCTAGGGAGGACGAAAATGAACTAAATGTTCATGCGATGATACAAACACACCTATTGGATGCACAAGATTGGCTAAAAACCCTAATTGGACAAAAATAAGACTAGGGAAGACGAAAATGAAGTAAATGTTCATCCAATGACACAAACACTCTTATTGGATGCACAAAATCGGCTAAAAACCGTAATTGGACAAGAATAAGACTAGGGAGGACGAAAATGACCTAAATGTTTATCCAATAACAAAAACACACCTATTGGATGCACAAGATCGGCTACAAACCCTAATTGGACAAGGTAAGCCTAGGGAAGACGAAAATGACCTAAATGTTCATCCAACGACACAAACACACCTATTGAATGCATATGATTGGTTAAAAACCCTAATTAGACAAGAATAAGCCTAGGGAGGAAGAAAATGAACTAAATGTTCATCCAATGACACAAACACACCTATTGGATGCACAAGATCAGCTAAAAACCCTAATTGGACAAGAATAAACTAAGGGATGACGAAAATGACACAAATGTTCATCCAATGACACAAACACTCCTATTGGATGCACAAGATCGGCTAAAAACCCTAATTGGACAAGAATAAGACTAGGGAGGACGAAAATAAACTAAATGTTCATCCAATGCCACAAACCCACCTATTGGATGTACAAGATCGGCTAAAAACCCTAATTGTACAAGAATAACACTAGGGAGGACGAAAATGAAGTAAATGTTCATCCAATGACACATTAAATACCCTATTGGATGCAAAAGGTTAAAAACGCTAATTAGAAAAGAATAAGCCTAGGGGGACGAAAATGACCTAAATGTTTATCCACTTACACAAACAAACCTATTGGATGCACAAGATTGGTTAAAAACGCTAATTAGAAAAGAATAAGCCTAGGGAGGACGAAAATGAACTAAATATTCATCCGATGACACAAACACACCTATTGGATGCACAAGATCGGTTAAAAACCCTAATTGGACAAGAATAAGACTAGGGGGAATGAAAATGAAGTAAATGTTCATCCAATGATACAAACACTCCTATTGGATGCACAAGATCGGCTAAAAACCCTAATTGGACAAGAGTAAGCCTAAGGAGGACGAAAATGACCTAAATGTTCATCCAATGACACAAACACACCTATTGGATGCACAAGATCGGCTAAAAACCATAATTGGACAAAAATAAGACTAGGGAGGACGAAAATGACCTAAATGTTCATCCAATTACACAAACACACGGATTGGATGCACAATATCAACTAAAAAACCCTAATTGGACAAGAATAAGACTAGGGATGACGAAAATTACCTAAATGTTCATCCAATGACACAAACACACCTATTGGATCTACAAATTGGTTAAAAACCCTAATTGGACGAGAATAAACCCAGGGACGATGAAAATGACATAAATGATAATCCATTGACAAAAAGAGATCTATTGCATGCACAACATTGGTTAGAAACCCTAATTGGACAAGAATAAGCCTGGGGAGGACTAAAATGACCTAAATGTTAATCCAATGACACAAACAAACCTATTGGATGCACAAGATTGGTTAAAAATGCTAATTAAAAAAGAATAAGCCTAGGGAGGACGAATATGAACTAAATGTTCATCCGATGACACAAACACACTTATTGGATGCACAAGATCGGCTAAAAACCCTAATTGGACAAAAATAAGACTAGGGAGGACGAAAATGAAGTAAATGTTCATCCAATGAAACATTAAATACCTTAATTGGATAAGAATAAGGCTAGGGAGGACGAAAATGACCTAAATGTTTATCCAATGACACAAACAAACCTATTGGATGCACAAGATTGGTTAAAAACACTAATTAGAAAAGAATAAGCCTAGGGAGGACGAAAATGAACTAAATGTTCATCCGATGATACAAACACACCTATTGGATGCACAAGATCGGCTAAAAACCCTAATTGGACAAAAATAAGACTAGGGAAGACGAAAATGAAGTAAATGTTCATCTAATGACACAAACACTCCTATTGGATGCACAAAATCGGCTAAAAACCTTAAATGGACAAGAATAAGACTAGGGAGGACGAAAATGACCTAAATGTTTATCCAATAACAAAAACACACCTATTGGATCTACAAGAATGGTTAAAAATCCTAATTGGACAAGAATAAACCTAGGGACGACGAAAATGACGTAATTGTTAATCCAATGACAAAAACGCATCTATTGCATGCACAAGATTGGTTCGAAACCCTAATTGGACAAAAACAAGATTAGGGAGGAAGAAAATGACCTAAATGTTTATCTAATGACACAAACAAACCTATTGGATGCACAAGATTGGTTAAAAATGCTAATTAAAAAAGAATAAGCCTAGGGAGGACGAAAATGACACAAATGTTCATCCGATGACACAAACACACCTATTGGATGCACAAGATCGGCTAAAAACCCTAATTGGACAAGAATAAGACAAGGGAGGACGAAAATGAACTAAATGTTCATCCAATGACACAAACACACCTATTGGATGCACAAGAACGGCTAAAAACCCTAATTGTACAGGAATAATACTAGGGAGGACGAAAATGAAGTAAATGTTCATCCAATGACACATTAAATACCCTATTGGATGCACAAGATTGGTTAAAAACGCTAATTAGAAAAGAATAAGCCTAGGGAGGACAAAAATGACCTAAATGTTTATCCAATGACACAAACAACCCTATTGGATGCACAAGATTGGTTAAAAACGATAATTAGAAAAGAATAAGCCTAGGGAGGACGAAAATGACACAAATGTTCATCCAATGACACAAACACTCCTATTGGATGCACAAGATCGGCTAAAAACTCTAATTGGACAAGAATAAGACTAGGGAGGACGAAAATAAACTAAATGTTCATCCAATGACACAAACCCACCTATTGGATGTACAAGATCGGCTAAAAACCCTAATTGTACAAGAATAAGACTAGGGAAGACGAAAATGAAGTAAATGTTCATCCAATGACACATTAAATACCCTATTGGATGCAAAAGGGTAAAAACGCTAATTAGAAAAGAATAAGCCTAGGGGGACGAAAATGACCTAAATGTTTATCCAATGACACAAACAAACCTATTGGATGCACAAGATTGGTTAAAAACGCTAATTAGAAAAGAATAAGCCTAGGGAGGACGAAAATGAACTAAATATTCATCCGATGACACAAACACACCTATTGGATGCACAAGATCGGCTAAAAACCCTAATTGGACAAGAATAAGACTAGGGGGGACGAAAATGAAGTAAATGTTCATCCAATGACACAAACACTCCTATTGGATGCACAAAATCGGCTAAAAACCCTAACTGGACAATAATAAGACTCGGGAGGACGAAAATGACCTAAATGTTCATCCAATGACAAAAACACACCTATTGGATGCACAAGATCGGCTAAAAACCCTAATTGGACAAGAGTAAGCCTAAGGAGGACGAAAATGACCTAAATGTTCATCCAATGACACAAACACACCTATTAGATGCACATGATTGGTTAAACACCCTAATTAGACAAGAATAAGCCTAGGGAGGACGAAAATGAACTAAATGTTCATCCAATGACACAAACACACCTATTGGATGCACAAGATCGGCTAAAACCCTAATTGGACAAAAATAAGACTAGGGAGGACGAAAATGACCTAAATGTTCATCCAATTACACAAACACACCTATTGGATGCACAATATCAATTAAAAACCCTAATTGGACAAGAATAACACTAGGGAGGACGAAAATGACCTAAATGTTCATCCAATGAAACAAACACACCTATTGGATAAACAAGATCGGTTAAAAACCCTAATTGGAGAAGAATAAGACTAGGGATGACGAAAATTACCTAAATGTTCATCCAATGACACAAACAAACCTATTGGATGCACAAGATTGGTTAAAAATGCTAATTAGAAAAGAATAAGCCTAGGGAGGACGAAACTGAACTAAATGTTCATCCGATCACACAAACACACTTATTGGATGCACAAGATTGGCTAAAAACCCTAATCGGACAAAAATAAGACTAGGGAGGACGAAAATGAAGTAAATGTTCATCCAATGAAACATTAAATACCTTAATTGGATAAGAATAAGGCTAGGGAGGACGAAAATGACCTAAATGTTTATCCAATGACACAAACAAACCTATTGGATGCACAAGATTGGTTAAAAACACTAATTAGAAAAGAATAAGCCTAGGGAGGACGAAAATGAACTAAATGTTCATGCGATGATACAAACACACCTATTGGATGCACAAGATTGGCTAAAAACCCTAATTGGACAAAAATAAGACTAGGGAAGACGAAAATGAAGTAAATTATCATCCAATGACACAAACACTCCTATTGGATGCACAAAATCGGCTAAAAACCGTAATTGGACAAGAATAAGACTAGGGAGGACGAAAATGACCTAAATGTTTATCCAATAACAAAAACACACCTATTGGATGCACAAGATCGGCTACAAACCCTAATTGGACAAGGTAAGCCTAGGGAAGACGAAAATGACCTAAATGTTCATCCAACGACACAAACACACCTGTTGAATGCATATGATTGGTTAAAAACCCTAATTAGACAAGAATAAGCCTAGGGAGGAAGAAAATGAACTAAATGTTCATCCAATGACACAAACACACCTATTGGATGCACAAGATCGGCTAAAAACCCTAATTGGACAAGAATAAACCAAGGGATGACGAAAATGACACAAATGTTCATCCAATGATACAAACACTCCTATTGGATGCACAAGATCGGCTAAAAACCCTAATTGGACAAGAATAAGACTAGGGAGGACGAAAATAAACTAAATGTTCATCCAATGCCACAAACCCACCTATTGGATGTACAAGATCGGCTAAAAACCCTAATTGTACAAGAATAACACTAGGGAGGACGAAAATGAAGTAAATGTTCATCCAATGACACATTAAATACCCTATTGGATGCAAAAGGTTAAAAACGCTAATTAGAAAAGAATAAGCCTAGGGGGACGAAAATGACCTAAATGTTTATCCACT